>VZZY01008141.1:14477-43849 GCA_013400335.1 Eurystomus gularis
GGTCTCGGCCGCCGCCGAGGCAGCCGAAGCCCCGCAGGAGCCGGGGGAGCGCCGCGGCGGAGCTCGGTAAAAGCCCGGGCTAGCACCGGGCGACGGGTTCTCCTCAGAAATTTCTAGCAAATGCGTAAATCCGAGCACATACCGAGAAAAGCTGGAGCGGGTTGCGCGGTGGCGAAGCGCAGGTAGGAGCGTTTCGGGGCCCTCCCGGCACCGGCTGCTTCCCGCGGGGCTGAGGGGCAGCCCCGAGCCCCGGTCTGCCGTTCACCCGAGAGCCCGGCGGTTCTGCCTCACGGGGCCCGCGCCCGCGAAAGCACATCCTCCTTCTGGGTGACCAGAGGGTGAGATTTCGAGCCGTTGCCTGTTTTTAATCGCCGTATTACGCGTAGGATCTCGCCCGTTACCGGTGTCGAACAATAGCTTCGTGTGGTGTAACAACACTCGAGTACCCGGGCGAGCAGCCACCTTAGCCCAGAGCTGATGCTCTGTTCCAGCCAGTCCTGAGCAAAAGGCATGGGACAGATGGTGTAAGCATCCTAAAAGCAAACGTGCCCCAGCCGGGAAATGATGTGGTAAGAAAAGGAAATTTGTTTTCAGAAAACATAAACAAACAACCGTGTCTAAAAATAGGCCTAATCAGCTTTGAGATCTCGTTAAAATGTAGCGATAATTACGTGATGTCACTGAAAGGCAAAGTGAAGCTCCTTGGGTATTTTCACTTAGCTGGGAAGCCGGACTTTTCAGTGTAGGACTTGAACACTCCCAAACTCGCTGCTAAACACGTTTTGAACATAGTTGCAGCATCGGTTACTATAATGCCTGTTACTGTTACATATTATCAATGCTAAGTCTCAATAGCGTTCGTCTGGGATTTATTGCTCGGGTGTAAATGGAGATAATAGGAGAGAAATCCTAGAGCCATTCAACAATGTGTACTTCAGATGTCATCCTTCGCCTTGGTTGCCCTCTCATCCTTTCCCTTCCCAGCCCGCTTTCCTTTCCCCCAAGAAGATGGGGAAGTGCCTGTACTTGTAATAGTTTCTTTTTTAATGGTTCCCTTTTTTCACTCAGATTATTCAGATTACTGAGGTGGGGTATGGTGTAGAAATGCAAAGAGTAATTAATAAAAATCATGTTAAGCCTTATCAATCACAGGTGTTCAATGAATTATCATAAAACATTACAGAATTATTCTCTTTTCATAATCATTACAGACTGTCCCTTACCAACGATGACAACGGCTCACTAAAGCATCCATCAAACCCAAATTAAATGTAATGGTTTCTATAATACCCGAGGCTGTGGTCGTGCAGACACTTAAGCACATGCTTCATTTCCAGCCTATTAGAAGTAAAAGTATTTCCCAGATTGTTACTAATTAAATCAATGTCTGGGTGTTAACACTTAAGGTTTAAGACTGTGGCCTAAATTTGTGATATAATTATGCAAATAAATGTGTGTTGTATCTTAGGAGTTTCCGGGGTATGTTGACAACAGTGGAAGACAAGACAGCGAACAAAGAATGCTGTTGAATGCCCAAAGGGTGTTCTTAATTGGTCAGTGAATCAAATGAAATGCGTTTTTCTTGGTAGTTTGTTTGGGGGGATTTGAGCTTCTCCAACTTTATTGGCATAGTTACAATATGATGCTCGTGTTTCAGGATAATGCCGCAAGTTTCCTCTTTTAAAACAAAGTGTGTGATTTGTATTTCTAGGTGTTTCAAGTGCTTTAGAAGCCTGTCCTTATTTTCAGGTGATGTGCACCCCTTAGTAAAGAGACCTTATCGTGCTGTGTGCAAGTCTGAGTTGAGTACCCCATTGTCATTAAGTAGAGCTGTATTTTGTGACAGAAGAGTGAGGTTCTTGGGAGGAGAGTGTGTTTAGCTGTGGAAGAGGCTGATGTAATGAGGAGTTCAGTTACAAAACACTGTGTGTGTAGAACCTGGCTTATGAATAATTTTTGTAGGATTTTGTCTACCATCGAGATTGGAATTGTGGTAGTAGATCAGCCAGCTACACGTGAGATGGGACATGAAAAAAGTCTCCATAAAATAGTTTAAAGTTCTGTCAAGCCTACTGTCTGTGTTTTCCATCGGGAATGACAAGAGGGAGGACGAGTTTTGTAGAACACACTTTCAGAAATAGACACGCTGCCCCATCTGTGTTGCATAGCTGAGACCCTGGCAACGAGCTGAAAGTTATTGGAACTTGTAGAAATCTTAGCTTCCAAAGTCTGAATAAAGACGTTTTTGAGGTGAAGTTTTCAAAGTGTCATTCCTGAAGGTAATTTAACTGTAACTAACATGGAGATTACTTCAGATGTGCAGTAGTGAGAAGAGACTGGGCTGCAGGATGCGGATTGCTCGAGTCAGTGGGCTCCCACATGATTCACATTTCTCAAATCAAGAACGCTTGTGTAGAGAAAGGACTTACTAAAAGAAAAACAACATATGTTGTCAAATGGCTAGTTTAATATTTTTTCTTTAGACAGATACATCTCAAAAGCTGGGAGATGTCTTTGAATACCTGTTACTCCAGCAACTTGATCAAAGCTATTTCATTTCTTGGAAAAAAAAAAAACATGGTTCCAAACATATCCTGAAGTATTCACTTAAGCACAAAATCTTTCAAGCTGGTTACTTGAACAAGCATTCAGCTGGGTAACACGTGGCACTTCGTTGGCAGGTTTGCCATTTGACTGTTAAGTAGGCATTAAGTTTTAATTACATTGGCCGGATTCCATTGTGCATGGTTTTATTCTGCCCCATGTGAAGTTTTGTTTATCTTTGCGCTGCCATTAACAGCACTTGCGTCGCACCTCGGCCTTGCGTCCTCTACTCTAGAGATGTTAATGCATATAAATACTCCTCTGAGGCAAATTTCTCACTGCAAATTGAAGGCTGAGATGGCATCAGTGCCGTGTACATGCCATTAATGGCACGTACCTTCCTTCTTGATGTTTTTTTCCCTCTTGAATCACTGGAGTTGAGCTTGGAGATCCTGATGAAGGACCCCTACTAGTCAGTACAAACTGTTGTGCTTACAATTCTGTCGTGTCTTCATTTGGGCTCTGCTGGAAGGAGAATGTACAACAGCGGCATTGCTGCTCCCTGTGCGGCAGTTTTTTTGTGTATGAGTATGGAAAGGATCTTCAGAAATGACAATGCAGTGGTTTTCCAGTAATGCAGATTTTAATCCAGCTTGCCCATTTGTCTTTATTGTCTCCTAAGCAAGTGGGATGATAACAAAGGAGGATGGCTAAATAACTTCTTGGAAAGTGAGTGGTGTCACGTGATAAAGGAGGGAGACACAAAGATTGGAGGGGGGGGAATGCAGAAAAATAAGAATTAAAAGTATTGGCCCCACTTGCGAGTAAAACAAGAATCACTGTCTTTTGAAAATCTTGAGTTAGATTTTTGGAGGTGGGAAGGGGAAAAGTTGAAACAACTGCCCTAGGGTTAGAAGAGGACTGAAGCCGGCATGTTTTGGATTCAAAGTACTGTGTGTATCACTCCTTTGGCAGGTGGTTTAGGACTCTGTATGTTTACAGCTTTTGCTCAAAAAAAAAAACCAAACAAAACAGTGATGGCTGAAAAGAAAGAAAGAAAGAAAACATACTTTGTAGGACAAAAAAAATTATCTGTTAATCTTTTTCTGTAAAGAAAAGTTACTGTCTTGTGGCCAGCACACAGCCACGGTGATCCAGAAGAACTGGTTTCCCTGCATGGCTCTGCCACAGTTTCTTTTAAGAGACCTTGGGCAATCCACGTGCTGGTCCTCAGTGCAAGAGCTGGACAACTTTGTTAGTCACTGAAGAAAATACCGATGGAGTCCTAAGAGCAGATCCTAAGACCTCAACATATTTGTTTCCTCCCTACCCTCTCCCACCCAGTGATCTCTTGGATTATGCTAATTTGTGTGCTTTTTCTCTGTCCTGCTGCACGTTCATTTATTTTAGGCAAGTATAAACTTTAGGCAGAATGGATGAGGAGCGCTCTCCTGCCACAGAACATCTTCTGTCTAAGGTCCTGAGAGTCAATAGGGAAAAGAAAAAGATTATCTCGTGATTCAGGCCAAGCTTGATGTGCTCAGACCACCTTCAGAGAAGATAACTCTAATGCACTTGTAGTGTCCTTATAACATGAGGAGAGGTGTGAGGAACGGCTCCTGCATTGATGTAGCATCATTTTGGATGTAGCCTCCCAGCTTGAAAAACAGTTTGCACATGACGAATGTGCTTAGATTTCTTCGTTTCCTTATCTGGAAACTATCTAAACTGTGTTCTGAAAATGAAAGTTCTCAGATGTAGGTGCAAAGAAATAAACTAGATACTCATTTTATTGAAACCAAAGAGTTTTGGTAACATGTTTAAACCAGAGGAACATAAATCCTTATGATGCCATTTGTCTGCACCTGAAATAACTTCTCTTGTTAATGATAGTCATTATTTACTCTGTTATGATTCTCCAGAAACCTCAGTTACGTTAGGATGTTGTGGAAGGAAATAATCCTGTCCTAGGTCAGGCTGTCTTCTCACAACTGTGATGCAAAGGGGAAAAAAAAAGGAGTGAAATTTCAAACCACAAATATGCTCTGGCCTTTTGACACCCATTGAGTGGTTCCAAAGAGCAGGAGAACCCGAATAAGTCATACTCCGGTAGAGATGAGAGGGAGAAGGAAGCTCACAGAAACACTAGTTATAATAGCTCAGTCCAGATGTTTTTCTTTTTAATGTGCCCAGGCCTCTTTTCTGCTCCAGTCCCAGCTGGAGGTTGAATTAACTGGGAACTACGTCACTGTACTGAAGGCAATTGAGAATGCGCTGAGCGATACTTTGATTTGGGAGATAATGGTAAAAAGTGAAGTTGAGGAGGGTTTTCCGTTCACCTCAGCGGGTCTGGAAGGTCCCGGGGCTTGAAAATCTTCCTGTCATTTCATGAGTTCATATAGGGCAGAATTGTGATAGGAATACTTGAGAATTATTCTTAAAATGGTAAAATGTTGGTGCATTTCTATTCAGTAGGTAGACTGAGCACTGCTTTTCCTGCCTTCCTGTAGATGCAGTTCTTCTGTCAAGATAAATAAGAAATTGGGTTTGATTTTTATTTGTAATGGCATTTTTCTAGAGTTGCTAAACCTCTAAATTCATAAATCTCTGCATTTTTACGTGCTGTCTAGTGACCACATGCATTTCTTGATAGATAAAATCAAAGCAGATGCAAGGGTCTAAAACAAAATCTAGAGCGGAAGTATTTGGAAGCTTGACATCGTCTTATTTTTTATTAGAATTCTAATTGAGAAGACATTTGACAACATTCCAGACTTTTATTGCCAAAGATGTTTCTTGAATCTTTCTGTCTTTCCTATAAAATCAGACTTTAAATATCAGAAAATTTTCATCAGCTTTTTAAGGCTGTTGTGTCATCTGCTTTATAGCTTTATCATGTATTGAGAACTGCCCCTCGAGTCTTTTGAATAATCTTTTTTCTAAAGGTATAAAGAGGCTTAAAATGCCTGGGCTTTGGCAATTTTTACAGCTGAACATAAAGATCAGTTGTGCTGCATCTTTAATAAGTTCTGCTCAGGATTCCAAAATTTTTGGTGCTTTTGTTGATTTCACTTCATGATGAGATGCAATATTCTTTTCTGTCCGTCATCCAGTTTAATATTTTAACAGAAGCCTGGCTCTGCAACTAAAGGGATGAAAATAGGATGAAGAATTGGGATTAAATTGTAGGGGAAGCTGTTGCAGAATGAACTCAGTTAAGCTGTGGCAGTCTGTCTCACAGGGAAGCTTTTTTTTTTTGTTTGGGATATGATGAAATTATCCCAGAGAAAATGAGAAAGCAATAGATAGTAAGGAGCACCAAAAAACCCCAGAATGTCCTGGTGCCAGCCACTGCCTGTGTAGCACATCACGTGACCTAGCAGAATCCTAAATATTTTAGGGAGAAAAAAAAACTCCAGCAGAGGAATGAACACTGATGTGAGTATCTGGAGCTCCGCTGACTGTTTTATGGTCTGTGCTGTGAAGAAGAACATCTGCCCTGGGAATTGTTGTTCCAAATCCTAGAACAGCCTTGTTCCAAACCACAGTTGCTGGTGTAGTCCCCAGCCTCTGCGGTACCTTAGCGTGTGTCGTACGGCCCCGAGGGGGCACCTTCACTCGCTTTCTTTAAACGCACTGGAACTCATTTTGTTGCTCTTAAACCAAATCTGGTTTGGTACCAAGCTTGGTGACATTATCAGGGGCATCAAACCACAGCCCGTGAATCTTGTGCATACGTGCACTGTCAGTGAGTAGTTTTCCACCAGTTACCTGATGTTTTATAGAGCTTTATTAGAGATGAAAAAGAAAAGGATGGAACATGGGGAAGGAGTTAATGTAATCTGCATGAGGACTCTTACAATCCTCTCAATTTGGGCATGTGTATTTGAACTGGTGAGCGTGAGAGCGTATTTCTGCATATCTGTGAAGAATTTAGACTTAAAGATCTCAGTCTCAGAACTAACACTGCAGAGTCTTTTGGTCATTTGGATATCATGTCTGTATTACCCTCTTTAAACTGTCCTCAGGAAAAGCAACAATCTGCTCTAGAAGGGATAATTCATTAACCAGTTGATTTTGAAAGTGAGCCGTGTGAACTGTTGAAAATTAACAACTCTCACCATCTCAAGTTTTTATTCTGGTGCAACAGCATTTATCTGACCTTGCATTTCCACTTGCCGTGCTTCTTGTGACATTATGATTATGTATCATAAAAGCGGTAATGGAGTTTACGTATGTTTATTGACCTTCAGCAACACTGTGTCTTTAAATGGAATCTTTGAATTCTCCGTGTTCCTGTAAGCCACCAGTCTGGTTTGTGGTGTCTGTCATCTCTTTCTTTGGCCAGCATGAGAAGAATAGGTACAGGAGAGGTACTGCCAGCCTGAAAAAGGTGTTCTCGTTGTGTCCCTGTTACTGATCTGCGAGGAGTGGGGGGGATTTGGAGAACGAAGCCTTGCTGATTAAAAGCACTCTTACAGAAAGGAATTTTGAGGAAGTTTGCATGGGTCAGCGTCATACGCCAGAAGTTTGTTTCAGAAAGGGTTTTGTGAAGCGGGAACATTATTAGGAAGGTCTTCCATTCCTGCTTACAAATATTAAGTCTCAATTGTACATACTGGACAATGCCAGTCTCCATCCTTCTGTCTTACACACCTTTGAATCTGCCACCTCTGCAAGTTGGTAAATGTACAGAACTTGTGAACGCATGCAGACCGAGGGCTCCCTCATAATGCGCGTACTTCATCCTCACAGAATGCTTTGGGTTGGAAGAGACCTTAAAGATCATCTAGTTCCAACCCCTCTGCCATCCTGCTGTGCTTCATACTGATGTTCCTAGTCCCTAGATTGGAAGAACCTCCTTGATGGCACTCTGAAGTTTAAGTCATTTTGTAGTCACACAGTGGTACTGGAATTTTCTAGCCAGATCCTTCAACTTCTTTGCAACATGGTTTTCTCCTCTTTCACACTGAATTCAGGCTGCTTTGTGTTCTGTCTGTACACCTGCATTGCTGTCATTTCATACGTGCTCATTCCACGCTGTTGTTTTTCTTTGCCCGCAGCTTCACAACTGGTTTCATCCAAGCTTGCCTGCCTGAAGCAGCTTTCTGTGCCCAGTGCTTCCCTCGTAGCTCCTCCTGCAGTTTGCTTTTTTTACAGAGCTGTTAGAGAAGTTTGTAGTCGTTACCTTCAGATCATTTACCTTAAGAATCCCTGCTTTTTTGCTTTACATAGACAAAAGGTTCTTGGAAACCTTTATTTGTCATTTACATATTGCTGTAAAATAATGAGGACTTTGCAATATCTGTTTTTAGAGTGCAAATGAGTGATTTTCCCATGTGTTGAAACCAGTAGTAATTTGGCACTTTCACCCTTGCAGGAGGTGGGTGAGCCATTCAAAGAGGAGAAGGCCGTCGCTAAATACTTGCGGTTCAACTGTCCAACAAAATCCACCAACATGATGGGCCACCGAGTTGATTATTTTATTGGTAGGGTTACTTTTAACCAGAGAATGAAAGTTTCTTCTAACCATTGTACCTGGGGGGAGGGAGACAACAGGGGCTGGGGGGTTTATTATTAGTGCTTTATCTAATAAATACTGATCTTACCGTTTGGCTTCAAAAAGCTGCCTGGCTATTAGCCATAAAATTCATCTTATCAGCCTGAAGTAAACACAATAAACCTTTTGCTCTGTGATTTAAAGATGTGTAGTTGTCAAGAGTAGTGTATTTCAGAACAGCAGCTAGTCTTAACTTTAAAGGTTGTGAGGATGTTGGAACATCACCAGAACTGACTGATGTGGGTTGAGGAATGAGGACTAAATGTTAAAATAAATGTCATTAATGCATCTTTTAATTCCATTTTTCCCTCAAGCCTCAAAAGCTGTGGATTGCCTCCTGGATTCTAAATGGGCAAAGGCAAAGAAAGGCGAAGAGGCTTTATTTACAACCCGGGAGTCCGTAGTTGATTACTGCAACAGGTATGACTTAGCCTAATCCATCGGTTTTATTAATGAGTGTTCTACTTCTTCAAACAAGTTTGGAAAAAAGCATTATTTTAATGCAAGCAGAAAAATGAGTTTCCCCTTCCAGAGTCTTTGGCCTGAGGTAGGAGTCTGTGTGTTTGTTCTTCAATTACTAAAGCATCAGATGAGACGAGAGCTGGTTAAGTCCGTCAGCTCCAGCAGTGTGAAGAATGCCTGTGTAGTGCACAAAGACAATCGGTTCAATGCTCCGTTCTCAGGCACTGATTTCTATCACCAGTACCGTTCCGTGCCCTGATCATCCATCTGGCATGATACCACGGCTGCATTCTGGTGTCTCTTGTGCGCTTCTACATTGCTAATAATGCCAAGGCCACCTTTGGTCACTGAATCCGTTTTCAAGAGTTTTAAATATTAGCACTGTCTACTTCCTTTGCGTTTTGGAAGGGGTGGAGGAGTATCTTAATCAGTAAGTTTTCTTTTGAGGGGTTTTGTTGACAAATAAGTTACATCACTGGTGCTTCATTCAGCAGATCTGTAGAGGGTTAACAAGTCAGGAGTCACCAAGCAGTCTGGACTTCATTAGCTATGTTGAGGTCTGTCCCGCTTCAGGACGTGGCTGGTGGCTCCATGCTCTGCGCAGTGGGTCTTGCACAGTCCCATCTCTTATATTCCAGCAGAGGTAGCTCCTGCAGGTGGAAGAGCTGACCTGGAGGCTGTCCTTAATACCTCAGCCCCCTAAATCCCACCTGTGAAGAAAAGTAGTTTCTCCCAAACAAGTGATTTTTTTCTGTTGCTAGAAAGAGAATCCTTGTCAACAATTGGCTGAAGGAATATATATTTTTATATATATATATATATATACACACACACCTGAATATACCTTCTTATATCCTGAAACAACTCCCTTTCAGAGTCAGTATGCACCTAAGTTTAATTGGTAGAATGACTTCTCTCTCCTTAGCAAGTTTTCCTAATGGAACAAGCAGTCCAGCATAAGGATTTGGTCTGCAGCAAGACATGAAAGAAATCAAGGATAAATCAAATTTGGAGCATGTCTCCTACGAGGACAGGCTGAGAGAGTTGGGGTTGTTCAGCCTGGGGAAGAGAAGGCTCCAGAGAGACCTTCTTGTGGCCTTTCAGTATCTGAAAGGGGCCTACAAGAAAGCTGGGGAGGGACTTTTTACCAGGGCTTGGAGTGATAGGGTGAGGGGTAATGGGTTCAATCTGGAAGAGGGGAGATATAGAGTAGATGTAAGGAAGGAGTTCTTTATTATGAGGGTGGTGAGACACTGGCACAGGTTGCCCGGGGAGGTTGTGGATGCCCCATTCCTGGACGTGTTCAAGACCAGGCTGGATGGGGCTTTGCACAACCTGCTCTAGTGGGAGGTGTCCCTGCCATGGCAGGGGGGTTGAAACTAGATGATCTTTAAGGTCCCTTCCAACCCAAACCATTCTGTGATTCTGTGGAATCAATGCGATCCACAGGGTCAAGATTTTTGCTGTAAATGCTGCTCAGATTCCACACCCCGTGGTTGCTCTCAGTCTGAGGAGCAGTATTCTGTACTGCTCTTCCTGGTCTCAATTTGGCTACGAGCCTTTCAAGGATGTTACTTGTTGGTGACAACCTTAAGACTAGTAAATGCTACTTCCTGGTGCCCCGCTGGCCATAGATATACTTGCTACCAGGTATGTTTGTAGCTGGCATGAACAGAATGCTTACATAGGTACCACAGTTTCTACAGGATAAATCTGTTCATCATGCACCACTCACCAAGGCGTTTGCTAAGACATATGTCCAGTTCCTTGTTTTTGCTGTGAAATACATTGACGTGAACTTGAAAATAAATACTGGATAGAGTTGCGTTAATGGGAAGGAGAATTCAGTTGACCTAGTGGCTTTCTCCAGCTTGTGTATTCATTTATATCTCTGCCAAATGCAGCCATGGAAAAGGATGGGGTTTAGCCAGGTTTGAACAAAAAAACCCAAGAGGTGAGACACAGGATACTTGAGTCTGGTGTGTTTAGTTGTAAATGGAGCAGGTGGTGGTGGACCTTGTCTTTCGGTCTTGCTGTCCATGATAATATTAGATAGATAATCTAAAACGGTATCCAATAATTGAGTGTAAATGTTATTATCACAACCACACTTAAATGTATCATTTCACTTCTTTAAGACTCCTGAAAAAACAGTTCTTTCATCGAGCATTAAAAGTGATGAAAATGAAACCTGACAAGGATATCAAGAAAGAAAAGGAAAAAGGAAAGGCCGAGAGCGGGAAAGAAGAGGAGAAAAAGAGCAAGAAGGAAAGTGGCAAAGATGAAAAAACTAAAAAGGAGAAAGAAAAGAAAAAGGATGGTGAAAAAGAGGAGTGCAAGAAGGTAAGTACAGAAGAGGCAAACCTCTAACAGAGAATCCATTTACTGTTAAGATTACACTGGCTTTAAAATATGGTTGGTTGGTCTAAAATGGGACGTACCTTGTTTTGCAAAGAAGCTTCTGTCGGGCCTTTGTGCACCTCATCATCTTGTAACGTGGACCAAGCTAATGAAAACCCACTTCTGCTCAGCTGCCGTGGCCAGTGAGGCTTTGTACAAGTGTCTGTTAGTGAGGAGTGACACACAGGCACGGGACCTCACATCTGCAAACCGCGCAGCTGCGCGTGGGAAGCAAATCCAGATTTGCAATATTTAGCAATGTAGTATTAGAACACTTGGAGGGTAGTACTCGATGCTCATCAGTCGCTCTGTAACCGCGGGCCAGTCTAGTGTCTGCCGGCTCCATTTCTCATCTGCATCACGCCTGGTTTTCACACACTTGTGATTTACTTTCTTTAAAGTTCAAACTATTATTACTGTACAAGTTTTCATGTGTTTTTCACATTTTCATTCCTGAATTATTTTATTAGCAGAACAGAATTCCTAAATTAAAATGTTAGGAATGAGCAGGAGAAGCTTGATGAGGGGATGTGGGGTTTGGGGTTTTTTTTCTTCTGTAGATGGTGGTGTGAGTCCAGTGAGAGTTGGCAGGATAGGGCTCTAAAGTTACTCTGTCGTGGGTTAAATCTCTGTGGCAGCCAAATACTGGGCAGCTGCTCGCTCACCTTCCCCTGCCCCAGGGAACGGGGAGAGAACTGGAGGGGTAGAGAAAAAGAGACTCATAGGCTGGGCTAAAAAGAATAATAAAATAAAAATTATAATAACAGTAATAATCATAAAATATACAAATGATTGATGCACAATGCAGTTGCTCACCGCCTGCCAACCGAGGCCCAGCCTGTTCCCGGCTAGCTATCCTGGAGGAGAAAATCCCAAAACTGCAATCCTTGACGAGAGAGATTCCAGCTTCCCGGCCAATGTAACGTATACGCAGGGCGTGACGCCGTGTGACAGGGACTATTCCATCGGCCAGTTTGCGTCCGTTGCTCTGGCCGTGCCCCCTCCCAGCTTCTGAGGCACCTGCATGAGGCAAGACGGGAGAAGCTGAAAAGTCCTTGATTTCTTAGCAACAAACTAGAGCATCAGCATATTACCACATTCTTCTCATACCAATTCCCACACTGAATCCCAAACACAGCACTATTGTAGCTACTAAGAAGAAAAATGAGTTGTATTCCAGCTGAAACCAGGACAATTCCCATTCAGACACTCCTGAGTGAAATACCGGCACGTTTAGTGAAAGGTGTAGTCTGCGTGTACCAAGGTCTGGGCCTCAGAATAAAGCTACTATGTGCCTAAGAAAAGAATTCAAAGTGAATTCTTTCATTAGCCACACTGTCTTGCCGGCAGTCTAAATACAGAAGGCAATGTAATATTACCTGAGTGTTCAGGTACTTGAAAATGCTGATTATGAGAGTTGTGAACTGCTGCAGTTCCCCGTCATCTGGAGAGCTACGTTCTTAAATGTAGTGTTAATTTTTAAACTAATCATTAATTATTGAACTGCTATTTTAGTGGATTATATAAGACCATGGGTAGTAACTTGAACAACCACGGGACAAAAATTAGGAAGGTCATTTCAAGCAAAGAGAAGGGAACAGGAGACAGGGAAGGGGAAGCGCAAGATCCAGAAGAGACTGAGGATAGAGACTAAACGGGCGGAAATGGGTTCTGAGAGGACGGTAAATACAGCACCGAGGTACCAAATAATTCTAATGACGTTAGTGATTAGGAAGCTGTCTTGGTTTAGTAAGAGCTGCGGCTGCCGGGTGGCCAGAGCCGCGTGGCCGCGCCGCTCCCCACCCCCTCCCCTTGTCAGGGACAGAGAAAGAAAAAAAAAGGTTTAAAAGTGCCTTTCTGAGTTGAGATAAGGAAGGTTTAACATATATATGTAAGAAAACAACATGTAATAAGCACTTGCAGTTAACAAAAAAACAATAGTAACAGTGAGAAAGGAGCAATACAAAAAAATTGATAGCAGAGAACAGTGAGGGAGCGAGCTCACCTCACTGAAAACAATACCTGGCTCTACTAAAATTAACCCTGTTCTGGCCAAACCAGGACAGAAGCGTTGTACCCTGTTTTCAGTATTTTTGCAGACTTTCTGTTAACATCAGCGGAGCTTTGTTAGGCTTTTGAAGACGTGATATAACCCTGAAGTCACAGTCTAGTCCTTAAACATGTAACTAAAAAGAAAATGTTTCTTTCCCTACAATTCTTCTTTATTTTTGAGGTACGCAGTTGGTAGTAAATGGGAACAAGAGGAAATAAAGCATCTTTACTGAAAAAAAGGGTGAAAGTGATCTTAAGTTTGTAAAAAAGTTACCAGGCTCAATATATGAAAAAAATAGAAATGAAAACCTCTTAAATTTTTAAAAGATATGTCGTTTGTATTTGTCCTCAGGATGAGACCCCGGGGACACCGAAGAAAAAAGAAACCAAGAGGAAATTTAAACTTGAGCCACACGAAGACCAAGTTTTCCTGGATGGAAATGAGGTAAGATTTACGGGCACTTTGGAGCTTACTGTGCTGTTGTCAGCTAAAAGGTTAATTTACTGGATTTCTGCAAATTCTTCTGTGATGTGTTGAAAGCAAAAATAACGGTGATGTGATGGCTGATCTTGAAACATCAGATTTTTAGATATTTGCAAGGAGGTTAGAGGGAGATAAATGTAGGAGAGTAAGTTAAAAGACGTACAACAAAACTGAACTGCCAGAAGCGTAGGTGTTAGCGGCCACGAGGTGCGACGTTTGCCCTCGAGGCGCAGTGAGGTGTCGGGGCAGGGCGCCCAGAGCGGTTCCACAGCCTGGGCTGGCCTCAGAGCTGACCCTGCTTTTGACAGGAGGGTGGGCTAGAGACTCCTGAGGTCTCTTCCAACCCAGATCATCCCGTGGCTGCTGTCATGATGAAATATTTCTAAACAAAACACAAGTCTTTCAGAACATGATAAAAATTATGAAATAAAAAACATCTGCCACCCAGAGGCTGCCTGACTTCGCAACTGAGCAGGTGGGTGACACTGAGGCATCCTGAATTCTGCCTTTACCACTGAAACTGGTCTTAAATACTTGTCTGTACGTTGCTTTCCGGGAAGACAAGGAATGTAGTTCTTTAACAGCTCCAAAATGTAGAGAGACGTGTTTGCGCTTTCAGGGTTTGGGATAAGCGACAAATCTTTACTTGAGCAAAAATCTGTGCTCTGTGGTGATGCCATTGTTGCTGCCCTGGGATGTTCTTGTATGCTGGTGGTTATAAAACACACGTGGCAGTGAACCGTCATACATCACTTGTGTGGAAAACGTTCTTCCATTATGTATCTTTATTTTACTCTTCCCAGTGAGCTCTTCTACAACACGCCTTGCTTTGTGTCATCCCACCTCCTGTAGAATCACGCCCCCCCTGATCCTCCCTGCTGTCTATACACGAGTGACCAGGACGGTGCGCAGCGTTCAAAGGGAGGGTGCAGCACCACAGTATTTACTCTGTGGCTTAACATAATTTACTTTCTTAATGAGCTGATGTTTTTTAAGAACTGCAGCTCCCAAGAGCTTTTTGTACATAGTAGGTAATTTAGAGCCAATCCTTGTGTGTTTGTTTACGTTAGAGCTGCTTTCTCCCTTCTCCATTTTGCACTTACAAACACTCAGCATCCTGCACTGTCTCACTGCCCAGTCACCTGGCGTGATCCTCACCGTGTCTGGGCTCACAGAAGAGTTGACTGGTAGCAGAGCTACACCTGCGTGGAGTCAACTTTCACACCCTGTGAGAAGTAGAATATTAAATACTTGTTGCAGCACACTGAAAAACCGTGTGACTGCCTCTCGGGTGTCCTCCTGGTAGCTCATACTCACACGTCTCTGCTGTGAGGGTTGCTGGTTTCTAGCAATGAGCAGCTTGTTCAGTTTGGTAAGAAAAAAAAATAATCCCATTTTTCTAGTTCGGAACACCCCGCACCGTATCGAGAAGTTTTTTCATAAGGCTGAGCACAACTATTAAAGTGGATCCACAGTTCTCGCGCAAACCTTTGGTGCTGAACGTTGCAACTGTAGATGTTGAGATAAGAGCGCGCTGTGGAACAGAGGGTGCAATTCAACTTATCTGAGGCCATCGCACGGGACATGAGCAGAACGGAGCATTGCGGCTGGGTGCTTTGTTCCGTATCTCCAGTCTGGTTTTTGCTCTTAAGAGAATCTCATCAAAGCCACAAGTATTTTTTATTTCCACTTGCTGGACCTGAGAAACGTTCAGATTTTTTACAACAATTTTTTTGGCGCCATGCTGAACAACATCACTGAATAAAGATAAAAGCAAACCTCGATGCAGTGATATTTCAGAATCTTTCACCATCAGTTTTACTGTCTGATGGTTGTCTCTGGGATTTTGTGTCCCCTGTAAGCTCCTCCGGGTACAACTTCTTTCACGAAGTAATTCTTTGAGAGATCCACTCTGAGATTTCCACAGTATGGAAACCCCTTCCCTTCCGCCTTCCTCTCCAGCTGGAAGCCTCCGGCACAGCCAGTGCCTGGCCCAGCCTCCGCAGCTCGGTGTCCCGGCCTCCTGCCGCGGGCTCGGATGATCACCAGCACCCGCTACGGCAGCGGTGTGGGCACGCAGGCGTGCAGCCGCCGCCTGGCTGGCTCCGATGGGTGCCAGAAACCTGGTTCAAACCCTGTTCGGATACGCGAGCGCTCACCCCGGTGCGGTGCTGACGGCAGCACCAAGCGTTACAGCGTGGCAGTAAACACGCAGCCGAGGGATTAAATGAAATTGTTAATCAGAGAGCTTGTTTTGCAAGTGTAAAGCAGATCATTTCTGTTGTAGGTGTATGTGTGGATCTATGACCCGGTTCACTTCAAAACGTTTGCCATGGGACTTGTACTTGGTAAGTGAGAGTAGATCCTGGTGAGCGCATCCTCAATGTCAGCAGAGAACCGGCAGGGCTGGCTGTCCCTGCAGGGGTTTGTCCTTTTCCTGGACAAAGTTTTGCTCTTCCGTTTCACCATGATTGGATATTAGATTAACAATTTATTAATACGCATATTATATGAGTTTTGGTCTGGGGGTGTAGGGGCTACACATGGTAAAAGGCAAAAACTGAAATATGCTTTAGCAGACGTCTGAACTTGCACCAGTTTGCAAGCTGCTTGTTTCCGGTGCTTTAAGCTAACGAGTAAGTTGTCCAGTCACCAAATGTGGATTATATAAAAATGTGACAGATGTTAAAGGAATTATTTTAAACTATGAATGACACCTTTCTGAGCCTACAACTTGTATTTGTGTAGGATAAGCCCAATCAGCCAGTTTTATTAAATCTAAATTGGCATTGATGTTAAGTGACATCAGTGAGCTAACAGATTGCGCTGCTGCCCTCACACCCTTGATCTGCACCTTCCAGCTTCCTCACCTTGCAAAAACACCTTTCCTGAGAACTCGTGTCCTCCCCTGGGGCCACATTCAGGCCTTTGACCGGTCTTTGGGGCCACCATGATCTCCACTCAGCTTCCTGCATTGCTGGTGACAGCAGCAGCTGGTTATAGCAGCTCCCTGCTCACCTGCTTGCTCCTGCCCTCTCCTCAGAGGGGCTCTCTTTGCTCTGTGGGCTAAACACAGTGACTTAGAGCTGCTATGAAACCTGGAGCAGTGAATCTAAACGAGGTGTCAGGCGAGGCCTGAAACACCCTCAGTAACTCACACCATGCTGAGCCGTAACTTGAATAAGTTGTACACTGGAACCTTTACACACGAACCAGGAAAAAACTAATTGTTCTTCTCACGCTTTCTCCCGATCTTTCCGTGCAGTGATTGCTGTTATAGCCGCAACTCTGTTCCCGCTCTGGCCAGCAGAAATGCGTGTTGGTGTTTATTACCTCAGCGTAGGCGCAGGCTGTTTCGTTGCCAGTATTCTTCTTCTCGCCGTCGGTAAGTGTCAGTCACCTTCACTTTACCAGCAGGTGAAGTCTAAGAGGGCTGAGACACAGTTTACTTCTGAAACGCAGTCCCAGCCGTGAGTGGCTCGCTTCCCAGTGCGCTGTTGGCCACAGCCAGCCAAGCTCCGTGGGGGTATTTCCCTCCTGGCCACTGGGTGTCAGAGTTGGGCCACAGAAAGCTTGTGTCACCCGTCGGTGTTTCCTGCAGAGTGCAGATTTGTTTACTGCCTCTGCTTAAGAAAAGGCAAACCGAACCCAGGAACTGCACCTAAAGCTGCAGTGGTGACAAGGGCGTAACCAGGATTTGAAAGCTTTCTTTGGCTTGCGTCTCTGTGGGGAGTACTCAGAGGGGAGTACTCTTGCGTACTCAGAGGGGAGTAAGAGCTAAATCATAGGTAAGATACGTGGTTAATGGGGTGGAGGAGACATGGCACAAACAAACCATTCCACAGTGCTACTGAAGAACGGGAGATTTTCCCCCAGGTCACTCCTGTCCCCGGCTTGGGGGGTGTCAGGAGTGGGCACAGAATCACAGAATGGTTTGGGTGGGAAGGGACCTTTAAAGCTCATCTCATCCAACCCCTGCAGGGAGCAGGGACATCTGCAACTAGAGCAGGTTGCTCAGAGCTCTGGCCAACCTCACCTGGGATGGTTCCTCTCAGGGCAGCCTGGGCCAGGGTCTCACCCATTACCTGAGGACTGACAAGTAGCTTCTAAGGCTGTTACCAAAAAGGCTGAACAAGTACTCCAAGGAAAAAAGGCCAGAAAGATGCAAACCCCTATTTCCTAATACATAAAGAATTTGGAATAAGAATAGGCCTTCAAAAGACGATTTCGGATTACTCTAACACCACAGTTGTACAGCGTGGATGTTTGTAATAAAACCCCAAATGTTGCTTTTTCATCTACAGCTCGCTGCATCCTCTTCCTTATCATCTGGCTCATCACTGGAGGAAGGCATCACTTCTGGTTCCTGCCAAACCTGACAGCAGACGTGGGATTCATTGACTCCTTCAGGCCCCTGTACACACACGAATACAAAGGACCAAAAGCAGACTTAAAGAAAGAGGAAAAATCAGAGTCCAAAAAGCAGCAAAAATACGACAGCGAGGAGAAATCAGACAGCGAGAAGAAGGAAGAAGATGATGGGAAAACAGAAGCAACGAGGAACTCGGGAACAGACGGCTCGGGAGGAGAGCGACATTCAGACACTGACAGTGACAGGCGTGAAGACGACAGGTCCCAGCACAGTAGTGGAAATGGAAACGACTTTGAAATGATCACAAAAGAGGAACTGGAACAGCAAACAGATGAAGGGGAAGATGAGGAAGAAGATACCGAAAGTAGGCCTTTACACGAAAAATCCTAACTCACTGTGGTTTTGGGACTAAGTATGTGCAAATGGTTGGATTTTCTTTGTTGGCTGATCACCAAAACATAGACCATACAGTAGCATCTTCGTTTGCTGAAATATCCGTGTTACCAAATGGTTTTATATCTAGCTCTTTCATTTTTTAACCATTAACTCGATTACTTGGTACTATGTTAATCATTAATATCCATTGACAGAAGTTTTATCAATCTATCTGACACGTTTTCTATTGATTGATAGGTTGCCCAGATCGTCCTCAAACATACTGAAAACCACCGTTTTCTGGTACTTGCATAACTGGTCAATTAGTTTAGCTTCTCAAACTTGCTTTTGTAAACCAGGTGAAAGTTGAATGACCAAATCTCAGATTATTCCTAGTTAGACTCATTTGATAGCGAGTTAGGCAAAGCCCTTCTTAGCCCACAGCTTTCTTGATATTTTTCTTGATTCTTGTTTTCAAAAGATTGTGAAAACTTTCCTAAGAAAACTAGTTTTAGCAGAAGTATTTTGCTGAAAATATAAAAAGCTGGTAGTGCTGAATTTGGCTGCAGTGTTCGCTGTTTCTCCAGACCGTGTGCCAGCAACTGAGGAAATCCAAACTGGTTTTGTGCATCTGGTTCAGAGAAAGATGTCATCTCCAGCAGGGCCAGGAAGCAGCACGGTTCGGAAATATTACGGCTGTTTTCTTTCTCCTGCTCCATCATAATTAAAAAAAAAATGTATTCTGTACATAATTTACAAATAAAGCAAACCATTTACTTTAACTGTTACTTATTATTTAGAGATTTGATCCAGCATTCAGTTTGTATTATTAAAGCCATTTTGTGGTGTATCTATCGGAGAAATGCAAGTCAAGAGGACCTCACAGACTCTTTGTGTATGATTGGTAGCTGTTCCACAAGAGCTTTAGTTTTGTGCCAACATTCCATGTATTTGAGTATGAGTAAATTGATCTTTATTAAATGAAAGCAAACACCATAGCTGTATGTATGCCTTAATGTTAAAACTTTCTATATTCTGGAACTGGAATACTTTTTAAACTGAAGAGGCAGGCCAGTGTTCATCTGTTCAGAAAGAGCGGTAACTCAAAGCTAATAATGAAGTGACCATTAATAATTTGTTTATAAATATCTCGGAGTAGTTTGTGCAGTTTCTCTTGCGCTTCCCTTTCTGCTGGACAGCTGGAGGACGTACGGAATGTTGTGGGTAACCAAGCACTGAAGAAGTTAAGACTTGGGATCATTCTTCTGTACACTGGGTCATCTCCCAAATGTGCTGAGAAGATCAGGGTAAGCCTGATGTGTTAATAACTGACCGAGAGAATTGTTTTTCCTGTCCCAAATCGCTTCCCCTTCCTTCCAGCAGCGGCATTTTGAAGATACGAATTTTTCAGATTGTGCAAATACACACAGTGTAATGGGTGCGTTGACAACTTGTGCATGGGGTGTGTAGTTGCTTCTTAGATCTCCTGAATATTTACTCCATAAGGAAACAGATAAATTGGATCACTTTTTTTATTAACATAGCAAAAAATGAAAGGGCATATTCTTTTCGCTCGCTGCAGCAGCGGTGTCAGACGTGCTTTGCTCATACACAGGCTCGTCCTCAGTCCTTGCACCTCCCATCGTCCTGGCCGGTGCTGAGAACGGAGCTGCCGTTCTGGCTGTGCCTGAATCTTCTCTGGAGCCCTCCTTGCTGTTCATTACGTTAGATTCCCACCGATTCTCCTGGGGGCTGAAACAAGGGCAGCCGGCCTTCTGCAGGCCTGTCTTCAGAAGCCATTTCCAAACCCGTGCGTGGCACAGCATGAGCACCCATCCTGCAGGGGTTTGCAGCAGCAGCTGAGCCGCTGCCGGCTTTTGAAGAAATGAATGCAGTGGATTTCAGTTCTGTCTCGCTCCTAAAAGTGACGGGAGATCTTACGGGCCTTGCTGAGAAAATAAAGTTGAAATGGTCAAAGAAATTCTTCAGTAATGTTGCCGTCTGCTTCTAGTGAAGGGGATGTGTGCAGTAAGTCAGCGCTGCCCAATCTGTGGCCTGGGGGAAGGGTCTAGACCTCAACATTAACTATCAAAATTTGTGCTGTCACCTTGGTGGAGCTCCAGGCTCACAGAGCTGTAGAAATGGAATCAGCCTTCAACTCTCTCACTTGATCTGCAGTGAACGGCTCTGAACCCCCTGAAGAAACAGCGTGAAGAAAAAGATGTTGGAGCTGTTCAGGGGCTAAAGGACTTCACGGCCCATTCCTGTATCTAGCATTTTCTACAAATATTCCCCAAATACTTCCAAATTATTTTGGAATGACATAATTAGAAGCAATTACAATGTGCCAGTAATAGGAAAATTGTGAGTGGACTTAAGATGCTTCCAGTCCAAACAGAGAAAAAGTACTTGGCCACATTTAGTTATTCGTCAGGACACTTTTGTATCAGCTATTTCAAAGTTCTTACTGGTTTTGATTCTTAACTTCCATAAGGGTGACCTTATGGGAACAAGTAGATACATAAATAACTTTTCACTCAATATATATAATAACTACTCTATTAAAATGGCTTTCCTGCAATAAAATTTCATAGTGGTCTTACTGATGCTCTCCCAAACGTTTCACATACACAACAATAATTTTCTGATCATTTGTCTTTGCAAGAAAATACGATTATTCCTAACTTTGTTTTGAATTAAATAATTACTGGTAGAAGACAAATGAGTGTTTAATGCAGAGCAGTATGTAGCAGAGATGGATGTTACACCAAGTATGCTCTGGTACGGATACAGCCTCAGCTCACTTGTGTTCCAGAGTCCTTAAACAAATGCAGATCTTCCTCTAGCAATTAAGAAATAATTAAGAATTATTCTTTGACAAACTGACATATTTCTTTCTCTGTAGAAATGTTACAGCGCTGGTGGGGATGCTTCTATCTGTGATGGTGAGCAATTTTCTAACAGCAAAGCATCTTTGTGGTAGCGGCTCAGGAGGAGCATTTATCACATAGCAGATCCTTCTGATTTTTTTAATAGGAGCTAAATACATTGCTCATTTAGGCCTGTTTCTGTTTGAAATCAGTATTGCAGGGAGTTCACAGAGCATCACACAGCACGAAGGGCAGGTAAAGACAAATGGAGAAGGTCTCAGCTCCTCATTCAACTCTGAAATGACACTTTAGGCAGGACTTGTCCCCGCTTTCCTTAAAGCAGGAGAGCGGCTGACAAAATCACCTGCCTCATGCAGACAATGTAAACATCACATGTAGAAATGTGGAAAAGAATGCCACCTGCCTGGCTCAGCCCCCTCCTGTCCTTCCTGCAGGTGGTGACCTGCCTTTCTCCCCGTGGCACCACGCTGTAAGAGCCTGGCAGGGCTGCTCTCCAGCTCCTCCGAGAACATAATTCTTTTCTAAGAGGGTCACGATGACAGCAAAGAAATCATCAAACCTCACAGTTGGCAACAGCGAAACATCCTCTTCCAGCTGCAGTTGTTTTCCTGGCAGCAGTTGGAAGTCCCCATGAGAACCCCTCTTGGATCTGCTGGCGGATTCAGTTCAGGTGAGCTCAGCGTTGCCATCCTCCTCGCTGTTGCCCCGTCCCTCTTCCTCCCTCGTGCCGTCGCTGAGCTGCCTGCTATACCCCCTGCTATTCCCCACACCACGGTTTATATCCTCCAGCCACAAACCTCAGCAATTTATGAAATAAAATACACTTAAATACACCTGGAAAAAAGACCAGTGGGGCCGAGTGAAGGGTCGGTACCGGCTGTTTTCCTCCCTGGAGATGCCGCAGCGAGGGCAGAAGACTGGCTTCCCCAGCACTGCGCGTTCCAGAGCCTGAAGGAGCTCTTGGTCCCTGTGGGCCTCACTGTAGATGACACAGCCCAGCTCTTCCTAACAGGGACATGTCCTTCTCCTCTTCCCAGCCCCCAAACTGCCTTATCCTGATCTCTGCACTGCCATTAGCTTGGGGTGAAAGACAGGGTTTTCATGTCCTGCCTTTCAGAGAGCAGACACAGGCTCTGCTCCACGTGAGACCCAAGCACACCCAGCCCACGCCTTCTGGGCCAGCCGGGCCAACCAAGCCCCTGGCTTTGGCTCCAGGCGCTTGGAAACACCAGGGAGATGTTGAGTCTGTAAGCCAGAGAGGTGCAGAATCCTCATACATGGATCCCAGGGCAACAGGGATTTTAAAACGGTGCTGGCCCTTAAGCACCACAGGAAGGATGCTCTGGCCTTAACTTACTTTTTAAGGGAGAGCTGAGTCCTTCTGCCTTCCAAATTCACTGCCCTCCTTCACTCCTCCTCCTCAGGGCATTGCTTTAAGAAAGAAGGGCCACCTCAAGGTGATTGAAAATATCATCAGAACAGGCTCAAGAACACTAGCAGTAATATAAAGCAAAAAGTGGAACAGATGGAGGACCCTAAGAGCCAATGGCATCCCTGGCTTGATTTTATCCACGGCAGCCAGACGGAATGCCAAAACTACTCAGCACCAACTGCTGGAGGCACACCGCAGCATATATGTATCGAGATCAACTTTTCAGATAGGGAGGTTCTAGACATACAGATCCTACACATATTGTTTCCTTGAGGTCTAGAAAGCTTGGTTTTGCCTTACTTCCTTTTTTTTTTTTGAGTCTAAACTCTTGATGGAGTTGCACTGGGATAAATTCAGAGTAGACACACGGATTTGTAACATCACAAAACTGGGACAGAAGACAGACTCTGGTGGTAACGTTTCTGCTCACACTGGCTGGCCAGAAAGGCACTCCAGCAGGACACGCTCAGGGACCACACATCCTCATACTGCACCTTCTACCCACACGTGTAGCTACTCACTTCCCAGCTGCTGTGGGAAGGGAGGGCTGTGGCACCTACCGCTTGGCTGACATTTCATCCAACTGCTCATACATTTTTAAAACCAAGCCTAGAACTGTTTGCATCATGCAAGTTTGAACAAAATTCTTTACAATGCTATTTTTTACCAGAAAGCCTTTATCAAACGTTTTCTGATATCCAAAGCAGTTACGATGCAAATTCTTAGTGGTTTTCTGGAATCTACTATTCAGCACTTAGCCCGGATGTTATTTCTAGGGTTACCTTTTCTTTTAGATTAGGCAACTCTTGCTAGGAACTACAGTCTGCTCTGTGGAAGAGTCTCCACCCACCTGCCAGCACAGCTGTGGGGTAGATGTAGTGACTTTTAAACACAGAAGAGGCAGAGAAGTCAATTCTGTGAGGGACCTTTAGAGAAAGCGGGGTGATATTTAACCACATTGAGCAAAGCTGAGCCCCAGCTCACTCCACTCTGGAGGATTCCTCAAGCTACCGAGGTTTTCTGTCTAGGGTTGAGGGATTTGATCCTTAAGCTCTCTGGAAAATCAGAATAATACAGAAGATCTTTACCTGCTGTGCTGTAAGGGTACGTAAGCTGATGACTGCAAAACACTTAGATCTAAGACCTGGGACACTGACTTCTAACAAACTTCTACAAGTCGTGGGTACACAACTGTAGCGTATGATTTGTCGCTGATCCTGACCAAATACTTCAAAGGGAGTTAGAGGAGAGCAGTACGAAATGGTTCAAGGCGCTGCTGCACACCAACACTGCAGCCTTCTCACTTAGAGCACAAGGAGAAGCACAAAACAATCCTATCAGTGTAAAAGAACTGAGACTGAGCAGCTGCTGAATGTTTTCAGTAGATTTCCTGGTAACGGCTGGTACAATTTCATTAGGGCTTCTCATTTTATTTAATAAAACATTGGATGATTTTATTTGTAATACAGCCCCAGGTGCAGGAAAACAAAAGGCACATTTCCTGATTGTGTCCACAAAGAGTCCATTACTTACTGCCTGACACAGCAGGCATTCGTTTTGCCATGTGTGGTTTTTTTAATGTGAAAATAATGATCACTCAGAAAAATAATCAGTCTATGATAAAAGACTTTTGAGAGAGGAATGAGACTTAGTAACAGCACTGTGCAAACGGTTTCAGTGCAAGCTGAAGTAAAGAGAGCTAACAGCACTCGGTAAACACTGATCAGGCTTTAGCTACAGATCAAGGTATTCGCTACAGGTGGTACCCACCATTAACCCTCATCGTGTAAACCAGAACTCAAACACAGAGAACACTACGCTTCTGATCCCTGAAATATTCTGTAGCCCGGATCCAGCAAAGGACATAGGTGCTCAGGAGACACTCCCGCAGTTCACCTTTACTAGTCAATAAATGAAACACCGAGAAGAGTCCTGAGAGACTCTCACTGGAGGTAACAGTAAATCCTTATTTTCTCTTTCTGGCATATGAGTTTTCAACCAATAATTAAGAAAGGTCGTTTGTTGGGAACCAGAAAATGTAGTTTTGAATTCTTCAGATTGAGGGTGGGATTGAAACCACATTTCTACCCTTTTAACTTCCTTTTAAATAGAAATGCCACATAGAATCTGTTTAAAAGTGAAGTCTACTAGGGTGTGGTAACACACTGAAAGGTTACAGGGGATTACTGGCTCCTTTCTGCTGTGTGTGAGCATTGCAATGAGAGCAGGAGCACACCTTACACTCCATCTTGGCTTCAGCATTAACATCTTTACTTTCTTGTCACAGCGACCAGCAAGCCATGAATTGGGTTTTATAAATTACTGCTTCGTGTCATTTTCAGAACCTTGCACTTCTGTTGTGCTGCTTCAGCCATCATCATTCTATGCTGCCATCCTGATCACACAGGCCAGCGCTGAACTCAGCAACAGCCCCTCACAAGTCTGCTTTCAGACAGTCCTAACACAGCTTCCTGTGGGCCCAGCTCCTCCACTGCCCACTGTGGTGCCAGCATCGCCTGCTGGACACAACAGACAGAGATGGCTCCTCAGTGGCCCCTCACATGGAAGGACACCACCAAGAGAGCTCAGCAAGATGCAGCCAGCCCCAACAGAAGCCACACCCAACAGGAAGCTCTTCTAACTAATTGGCTCCTGGTTAATATAACCCTGGCCTCACCCACCACCCCAACCACAACCACCTGGGTGAGGGTGGAGCCACAGAGCTGCAGGTGGGCCAGGTTCTGCCTCTGGAACGTGAAGCCAACAGAAACAAAACATTCTGCTGGGTTGTGACTCATCCACAGGTCAACTCCAACTTGGGGCCCACAGCTCAGGCCCCAGCACTTCAACTTCCCACCTTTTTTCTAGTTTCCTGAAAAATTCTTTGTGTCAAAGACAAGCGAAAAAACAAGACTGCAGTGTCACCGTGAGCACCAGGAAAGGTTACAGCCCGTACAGTGAAAGCACGCTGCAGGTACACAGACAGGGAAACACCACTGAAAAACACGCCAAGGCTGGCATCAACTACGTGCTGCATTTACTGGATTTTTGCTGAATGAGAAGAGTTAGAATTCTATAACAAGATGCCTTCAAATTAACATTACTACAGAAATCTTTACAGTGACTTTTCAACAAGAACATCCTATGAACAAACCTGTGACTTTTCAGATGAGCACTTCGAATGATTCAAATCCAAATGCACATTGCCTGTGCTTTCAAATGGTTCCTGAAAAGCAAATGAAAACATTTTGTAGATGGGGCTCTCATCAAGTATTTTCGTCTTTATCTTATAAAGTTAAATATTTTATTAAAAATGTAAACTCTTCATAAACACCGTATTGTCTTTCTGAGACACGCAGCCTTTCAGCAACTGCAACCCCACAACCGCTTGCTCATCAGCCCTTGCAAAACTCCAGCTGCTAATCCTGTGCTGACAGGGCATGAAACCTCATGGGGCATTAAATGTGCTCAGCTGGGCAACACCCTGTTAAAGGCACATCCAGGAAAAAGAAAAGGATGCAGGAAAGGCTGTATCAGATTGGCACTCATCTGCAAAGACAGATCCCTCCCGGAGATGACGTTCTGCTCTCATTGAGGTCTACTGCCAGCTCTAGTCATGGCTGTTGTGTCCGTTCGTCTCCAAACTGAGTCACACCCAACTCCCTGCTGCTCAGGATACTGATTTTTCATAATAATTTTTCCAGGAATTCACTTTGCCGTGTATAGCTTTGCCCATACGTGACAGCAAAATGCATAAATACGCACTTGACCTTCCTGTCTTGCTCCCACGTGGCTTGAGGTGTCCAAAATGTCAAGGTAAGATTTGTGAAACACACACAGGAGAGGCTCAACTGAATAAAGGGGCAGATGGCAACTAGCTTCTGAAGCACGTGTCCCAAGTGGGAAAAACTGGGGAAAAGTAAAGATTCAGTTCTAACTACGTGGGAAGCACGCCCGCCTCCTTCACCTAACGGTCAAGAAGCTGTATTTCTTATCTACACCTACTCTTGTCTGAAGGAAACCTCCTGGCCCCAAATCAGGCAGCGCTGAGGAGGAAGCAGAAGCAACATGCAGAGACTCTACTGTTCCCCACTTGTCTTTCTAAGTGACTTGCCTGCACGCAAGTATGAATTAATTTCTTAAACTTTTCCATAGCTGCACAGGAATATAAACGCAGCCTCTATAATCATGCCATTATTTACAGAGTATGGTGTTTTGTCGAGTACCTGCAGTTTTTCCTGAGAAGCTGCAAACTGAGCTGATGCCAAAGAAGAGCCTGCCCCTATTCAGCAGGGAGTGTAAGCAGCTTCTAACACAGCGAGAAGGACCTGCCAACACTAAGCAATGCACCTGATTTCCAGGGCATCCCATCTCGCATTATCATCTCTCTGACAAACAGAACAAAGGTCCCATCCAAACAATTCACCAGCTACCACCGGGAAAATCACTTTTGCTGCCTTATTTGAAATTAGCCCTAAGAACAGAACGAGTTACTACTGAGGACGTCCCCATCCAGGTACTTGTGAGCGGGACCACAGTGTGGGCTGGGTGCTCAGAATGTACAATACCCTTCTCAGGGTTCAACGTTTTCTTATCATATACTGTACTGTTTGGATAAGTAAATAAAGCCAGCATGAATGCTGCTGAAGTTCAAGCTCTCACATTTTTTCAGAAAGAAACCCAAACCTTTTTTTTTTCTGAAGTTATTTAATCCTTGAGATGAACCATGAAAGAATAAAAACAAACAAACAAACAGAAGAAAACAAAAAATAAAGCTCTACTTACATGTGAATTTGATTCCAGTGTCAGTTGCTTTCAGAAGAGGTCCTACCAGCCACACGCTACTTTGTACAAGCAGATCACACAGATAGATCAAACGTGGATCTGCAATCTACCCTGCAAGAAAGACAATAAAAAATGTTTCCCTCCCAATGGATTCTAGACATGCTAAAAATGTAGCTACTCTATGACAAACAACAAGAGTTCAGACCCAGCAAAAGACAGGTTGAACTGAGTAACACACAACAAATCCCAAAAGGTTTAACTCCCTTCATTAGGTCCCAGAAATCAGGTGTTCTGCCTAAATTTCTCAGGTGGCTCAATCTGCAGGAAGCATCTAAAAGATGTAATTTATTGCCACCAGTACCTAATTTTTGAGAAAGGCAGGATGTTAGACACTACCTTTCCCCAGACCTTCCAGAAACTCACACTCCCCCTCCATAAACCAGTTTGAACAAGCATCCCATGGAGGCAGAGGAGTGGTGGGACTGGGCTCTGGACTGCTCAGCACAGGGCAGCTGCTGCAGCATCAAACTCATGGGCTTCGAGGCCTCTCGTTAGATTCAGCCCAGAATTACCAAAAACACAAAGGGGAAAAACACAGATGTCGTGGTGTTACAGCCACGTCATGAACGTGCAGCTACCGCGAAACCACTGCCAATTAACTTGAGTGGCACAGCTCGGGTGTCTCAGCGAGCTACCCCTGCGGTGGGTTGTGCTTCTATCCTACATTCATTGGTAAATGGAGATTAAAACAACTAATGGAAAACTAAACTAGTACTTTGATCCTGAAGAGCCGGTACTGTGAATTTTTAAATTCTGTTAAGTTGGTTGCTAGAGGATGGCCAAGCTAAAAAGCCAACCCATTTAGAAGGTTTTATATGTACTTGCAGGATCAGCTATTTTAATTCACCATTCTCTTTAAACAAATAATGAGTATTCCCTAACTTCTCCCCTAAACTTTGCTTAATTGTTGAGAATCTCTGAGGGAAACAGAATTGAGAGCCATGTGTAAAAACCGTTTTTTTTTTTGCCAAGGTAGCATTCACAGTAAAATATTCCTTAATATTTACTGTATAGCCCTTTAACTACATCGTTACCAGAACGTAGTTGCCAGCTAAATCCCAAGTTCTGCCGTGGAAGAGAATAAATACACAGTATTGTGCTGTATTTCAAAACCAGAATTAAAACCATTACACGATGTTAAAAATTCGTGCAGTGTTGCACACACACCGTGGGCTGACTCCTGCAACATTCAGATTTACCTGACGGCCTAACGATAAAAGTAGAGACAGGCTGCAAAAAGGGGATTTGCCATGTATTTAGAGGCGCGCTGCGTTCAGCACGGGAAGGGTAATGGGTGCGTGGAAGCGCACGAACTGAGGGCATTTCGTTCTCTCCCCGTGGCTGGGGACAGACCCACGCTGAGAGCCCTTCCAGCCGCCGGACCGGAGAAGAACCAGGTACCAGTTTTTCTCCAGTGGGAACTTTGAGGGGCATCTCTGGGAGGGGATCAGCAGCCCCAGCTCGCTGGGATTCACTGCGTGGGTGAGCGCGGGGTCTGTTCCCCGCAGGGCCGGGCCCCACGCCAGCCTGGGCGGGTAACGCGCAGGTCTGGGGGCGACGAGCCCCCCGTTCCCTGAGGGGCTCTCACCAGCACCCCCTGAATCGCCCCGACGCGGCCCCGCTGCCTGTTTTCCACACACGCCTCAGGCATTTGGGACAGCAAGCATTTACCTGCCACGTCGGTGGTGTTTCCAGCGGCCCTGCCCTGCCCTCGCCGCTCAGGTAACGACGGGCGGTTCCGCCTCGCTTCCCGCAGCCGCAGCGGGCGCGGGTGGGATGAACCACAACGCGCTTGCCCCTTTCCCCACAGGGGCTGTTTTCCCCTCAGCATGAGCCCCCCGCTGCCGCTCCCCGTCGTCAGGGCGGGGCTGGGCGCCAAGGCGCCCCGGGAAACTTGCGGGAGCCGAGCGGCCGGACCGGCTCAGCTCAGCTCGGCTCGGCTCAGGGCAGGGCAG
>VZZY01008141.1:44032-84578 GCA_013400335.1 Eurystomus gularis
GGGCTGCAGGCAGGAGGGTGTCCGGGGAGCGCCGGGGCGGGAGACGCGGGCCCCTCGGTGCCCGCTGGCCCCGCAGCCCTGCTCCCCGCGCCTCTGCGCCGCGGCGGGCTTTCGAAAGGCCGTAACCTGTCTACAGGTGATTTTGCATTCTAATAATACAAGCTACAGGGCGGCTTACAGGGCCCTGTTTCGCTCCTCTCTTCTGCATGCGCAGGTGCAGCAGCCAGCACACGGCGACAGGGTGCACACGGAAGGCTGCCTGAGGGGGGAAAACGCGTCAGGGTTTGGAGGATGAAATGTACCCGTGCAGATGGAGAGTGAGGCCGGCTCAGAACAGAGTTCAGCGCACGCATCTGCAGTTGTACCGCCGAGGACTTCTACTTGCTCTTACTCTGCTTCTCAGGAGACGTTAACTCAAATGTTCACTGACTCTGGGAATAAAACGTAGGTGTCTGTTGAAATACAAGTGAATCCCTGTTAACAGAGACCCTGAGAGGCGATTCCTTCCTACAGCTGCCTTGGCTTCTCAGCTTTCCTGTGCTGACACCATCCTGCTTCTTTGGGAAAGGAAGGAGGAAGCACGTACGGCTTTGTCGTGCTGACATACACGAAGGCGTCCTGCGTTCCTTTTCCTTAGGAATTAACACGCGGAAAAGAGTTACATAAGCTTACGGAAGTCCAAGGGGGAAAGCAGCAGTTCTGAGGTGTCTTGTTGTTTTAGTACCTGCACTGCTAAAGGATGAACAGAAAAGCCCGATCAACTCATCAGGTTGTCCCTGTGGATTGCCTCGGAGTTCCAGGATTTTAGCAGCGAAAAAGGAGGAGCTGGTTGATGCTTTTTCTGCTTTCAGACTATTACTGCAGTCTCAATTCCATCTAATTTCTGTGAGCATAACGAATTGTGAGGCCATACTGTAACACCTCCCGTGTCCTGTATGATTTCTGTCCTATGTGCTTGCCTCATTTCTTCAAAATACGTCTGAGCTCTGAAACATCCACCCCTCTGCCCCAGCTGGATGGGAAGACCCTCACGCCTTCTCAAAGAAGGGAACACAGTCAACCTTATTTCCTAAACCTTGCCTCAGGACAGTAGCTAGAAAAGTAACTTAGGCCTGTGTTGACCTTTTAAATCTGGAGACTGTGATTTGAAGCGCTTGCAATGTAACTGAGGCACTTCTTGACAATTTAATGATGTGTTAGTGAAGCTATTTACTCTTAACTAAGGAGCTTGGAAAATTCATTAACTACGTGGTAGAGGTATCCAGAAATAAATTTTTGCACTTTTCAGCTATGAAGCCCAGTGCCCTGTGATACTTACTTTGCTGGTTCTCACCGTTGGAGAATGGCAGCCATACTCTGTGAAAATTGTTCCGGTCAGTACCACTCCCCCCAGGACAACCAGCCTCTTGAAATCAGCTGCATGTTGCTCCTGATAATGCTTGGCAAAGTGTTCCTTGATTTCTTCATGTTGCAAGTTCAGCAAAAAAAGGTGAAAGTTAGTTTTATGGGATACTTTTGTGTTTCACTGGCACTTCTTGATTTCACACTGCTGCTGAGCATATCCTTCATTTTCTGTCTTGAGGACTTTGCCCTCTGGGGTGTGCGATTTACAAAGTACCACATTTGCCTGCTCACGCAGATAATTTCTCTCACCTACGGTATTCTGCATTACCCCGTGTATCTTGTGGCTGCTCTGGATTATTACATGACTATAGCCCAAACCTCTCAATTGCCTAAAAGAGCTCACAGATTGCTTTATGTACTTGCCGTAGTTGTTATATGGATTTCAGGGTTTTTTTGTATTCTGAAAGTTCCTGCTACCTATGAAGGACTAGGAATTCAGAACCGGTTTTCTCCTTATCAGTGTCCCCTCTATGCCAGCCTGCAGAGCTACTCAGTCTCATGGGCCATGGTGCTGCTCATAGGCACGGCTCTCCTGGCGTGTTGGAAGGAAGTTCTAACCATGCTGCTGTCCGTCAGGGTAGCTTCCTTTGCCAGTGAGCCTGTCCTGGCGTTCTCCTACGTGTCCAACAATGGCATGTCCTTTAAGCGGCAGCTCCTGACCAGGCTCCTCATCTCTTTTCTTGGCACTTGGGCACCTTTTGTTCTTCTTCAAATTATCATTTTGTTTCTGGGGGCGCGGATTCCAGCCTACATGGAGATGAACGTCCCTTGGCTGTACTTCATCAACAGCTTTCTCATCGCGGTAGCGTACTGGTGTCGCTGTCACGACGTTGAATTGACAGCGGAGATGTGGCCTACAGATCCTTTTGTCAGCTGGAAATTCTGCTTTATGCCATTTAACAATGAAAGCACAGAGCCAGCTGATAAGCCAGGCACAGTAATTGTTACTGTTAATGAGCTGCTGACTGAAAAGACTGCAAGTGCTGTGTGACAGAAGCATGTGCTCTGACGGTCTGTGACCACGTCCTTACGGATACTACAAGGAAACATCTCCAGAGCTACAGTGTGTAGAAAAAGGTCCACCACCCACCGTTACTGTAACGATTATTGCAGCAGAGCGTGGGACACCGCGCGTGGCCACGCCGGGCTCCTGCAAGTACCTGCCCGCGCAGAGATTTTGGTTTGAAAGTATGGGTTTAAGAAAAGACCACTTACAAAATACAAGTTCTCAGTTAAACCTTATGGTTATGACTAGAGTTTTACACTTGTTTTAAATGGAATGATCTCAGGTTTTAAAGTACAAAATGCAATAAATTCAGCCTCAAAACTTGGTGCCCTCTTACCAGTTATGTACACGCGGTAACCTCCTGCCAAAGGCTCAAACAACTGCTGTGATTTTTTTTTTTGAAGTGTATTTTCTTATATTTTCCTATTTGTCAGTTTAAGTTAAGGGTTGTTGTCTGTTTAATGAGGAATAAATTGGTTTCATGTAAAGCTGTAACTCTTACAGCAGTACAAACTTTGTTTACATTGTAAAAAACAGTTCAAGATGTGCAGCTCCCACGACTACGGGAGAAGTGATGTTTCATTCTTTGCTACTACTCCTCTGAAGTATATATGTACAGATTAAAAATTAAATAATTACGGACAGAGCACCAAGCAAAGTCAGTTGCTATACATAAATGCATGCCCGAGGTTAAAGAATGGCTTAAATTAAAATATAATTTATTTTGAAGCCAACATTACTTTAAAATGGAAATAGTTAAGTTTAAAAGAGTTGAATTTGAAGTGGAACTACTTTAGTAGAAGAAGAATTAGCCAGGCTTCTAGCAAAAATATTCTCTTAATATTCAAATTCTTAAGGTTTTATGAAGGTCTTGCTTTAATAATACATTGAGAAATAAAATGATACACAACCAAAGCAGACAAATGGAAGTAGCATTTATTTCTGAAGCACTGAACTCACAATACAATGTTGTCTTGAAATCAAAACGACAGAAGGAAATGATGCTGGAGGTTGGTTCATCAGTTCACCCGGACCCACAGGGAACAATGACCTCGCACAAGAACACTCATTAAGAAAAATCCGCAGGTAACAAAAGGTGCAATTACAAGCAAGTTTAAGCAGCATAGTATAAGGTGCTTTGTTTCAGCTTTTGTATGAGGAATTTACCCATTGACAGATTAAAGAAATTTCACTTCTACAGATCATACCAAATGAGAGAATCTAAAATTCATTCACATGCTAGTTGGCAATAGGAAAGTGCTTTTTTTTAAAAAAAGGATTCACAAAGTGAAGATTGTAATTTTTTTACATAGTTCACCGTGTGCTCTTCAACTGTAAAATTTCTTTTTTGGGTTATCATTTACATTATTATATATCCATTATAGACAGATTTAATTGCAGAATTTAATACTGCGTGGGCTAAAATTTCTTATAAAAGAATATTCCAGTATATCACTCCATAAGAATAGACAGTCACATCTCAGTCATATATTAATCTTACATTTCTGCAATATATCAAAGCCCAATTATCACTCTGATTTATTACTTCTTAGTGCTTCTTTCACCCACAGTCTGTGGTAAATTTCTTTGAGGTTTCGGCGATGTAATCAAAAGGATATGAACATTTTTAAGCCGTAGAAAAATGGATTGGGAAAAATCTGTTAAAAAGGCCATCAAAAGGACAGTCAATGATCAAAAACTGAATTTTAGGAGTAGTGCAATAAGAGGAGGCAAAGCTTAGCAACACCATTGGAAGTGTTTGGCACCACAAATTGTTTCATCCTTCATGCTGAAAGCGTATTTGGAGGAAATTCTATTTCCATACCAGAAGTAGGACAGCACGTACAACGTTGAACAACCACCTTGAGCGATCCCTCGCTGCTCTCTCAAGTGTAATTGCTGTTACTTAGCGCGCGAGATGCTACAGGATAAACTGTGTGCAAACGCATTTTTTTGACACAGCCTTTCTTCAGGTTTTATATAAACCAGACGCTCACTGAATGGGGTTGACAAAACAGCGACAAACCCTAATTCCATTGAAAACCCAGCAAATAAAGACAGCGATGCACCAGGCAGTTCAGAAGACCATGAAAGCCCTACAGACATGGCAGGCAAGGGAAAATTCCTAATTTAAAATTCACTTCCCACGAAGGCAAAGTTATTTTGAAGAAAGTACATTTGAGACGCTTCTGTTCTGTGTGGGGAGTCTCACCCGTCTGACTCATTAGCGCGTACAGAACTGGAAGGGCAAGAACTTGGGTAAGGCTGCTGACGTCTCTTATCAGCTTCTCCACTCGTAACTGAAGTTTACACAACTCCCTCTGTCCTGACGTGGTGGAACTCCCACAGTTGCTGCAGTGCTTCCAAAGCCATTTTAAGTATTTAAAATTATATTTTTTTTTACCAGGAAGCCACGCCATGCAGCTAAAGCTACCGAGTAGGTGACAGCGGCACTACAGGTCTTCACACAGGATCCAACTGTGGCATCCAGGCTAAGTAACTCTTAAAATACATTAGTAGTAGCTCTCTTTGTAAGCCCACTTCTATCCGTGACTTTTTACAGAGGGAGATGCCAGTTGTGAAATGAGCTTTACCCTATTACCCTCCTAATTACAAAGTCTGTCCCTCTTATCTGGTGCTTCTGGGAAGTCCCAACGCTGGACCTTGAGTGCAGCCATATAACCATAAGCCACTGCTCCACAGAGCGCCATTACAGCCTCCCTGCCAGGGCAAGAGAGCAGAGAAGCCATGCTGGGAAGGTGCTAAAACCAGAAATAACTACGGCCAAGCGCTGCTCCATCTCCTCTGTACATCACACTTGTGCTGTGCCAGCAACTAATGGCCTTATACCATTCAAATACTTGACAGTCTTTAATTCTTACAGGATTAGTTGATATTAATGGTAACAGTGTCTGAAGTGTTAACCCTTCATGAGAACCTTCTCTACTTCCCTCAAAGAATCCCTTAAAAATAAACACTGATTTCAATGAGATATTCTGTGTTTTCAGCAAAGTATTTGGCACTCATTAATAAAACCCTTCATTCTTTACACCCCTCTTTCCTGATCAGCACCGGTTCACTAACACCAAGACTACTTAAAAAGGAAGCTCAGAAGGCAGAATATCTCACTGTTCTTTCAAACATCGGCCTCGCTGCCTGAGATGGCAACACCCTGGCTGCCAACACGCTGGCCAGGCAGCGGAGGACAACATGAGTCTTCCCACAGGCTGACCAGACTTCACCCGCACAGCAGTTACGTCTCATGAATCGATGTATATTTGTGCTTCCAGCCTAATCTCATCATCAGCAAGGATACCCTGATTCAGTACCTACGAGCAAGGAGCCTTCCAACGACCCTACGGGACAACACAGCGCTTTTTACGCACTGTCACGATGCTCCTTAAGTGTTACGTATTGCACATAAACGATACAGATGATCATGATTCTATCAAAGTACAGTTGTGCTCTAATTAAAATTATTCTCTAGATGGAAAAAGTTAGCTAGAAAAAGACTTTTTTTTCTAGAGCCTTGCTGTACACCGTCATTTGGGGTAGTTCAGCAGGAAGCTAATGCACGCTGGAAGTTTAACATTTTTAAACTTGAGATCTGTTCCTAGCACTGACTCCCAGAACCGTGCTTCGGAGAAGTCAGGTGAACGGTTACAAAAGCTAGACTATAAGCTTGCTGCGTACCGTCAGTTACAAGCATATTCACATCTCAAATTTGTTTTTTCTTTCCACTTAGCTACAAGAGGTCAGTAAATAACACGCACAGCCTTCAAGTGCGCGAGCAGGTGAGGTTTAAGTTTTACTGAAGAGGTTGCACAAACCTAGAAAGCAGCTTAGGACAGGGGCCTTGAACACAAGTGGAAGTGCCAACCGTGAGACCCAGGGGCCGAGCAGGACACAGGGCTCCAGCCAGCACCGCTGACACCCAGCAGGGCAAAAAGCACACTCAGAAACCAGTATGGAAGAGAAAACGGCACGGGATAGAGCTCCTCCAAAGTTACAAAGATTGTAAAAAGCAATCAGCCCGATTCATATGGATTGAAGACGGTAGAAACAGATCAGCCTGCTTCATACGGATTAGGGTAACGTCCTTCTGTACGCTGCCAACTGCCGGTCTCAGGCCATCAGCAGCTCAGACCACACCAGGGAGAGCTTTCTGAAAAAGCAGACACAGCATCTACACAGCAGGCACTTGTCTGCTTGTCTGTACCACCAATACCATCTTGTTTTTACATGTCACTATGTGCAAAGCCATCCAGTGGATGTAACGACGTAGAACCAATAGGGTCTAAGTAAAATCTCATTACTAAAGGCAAATTCCTTTAAAATGAACTTAATTTAGGCTTAGCTTAAATGAACTAAGCATTAAATGAGTTTAACATTTTTCTCCTCACAATATTTCCTGTTTGAAGCTACAGCTCACTGTGCAAGAGTGACTTAAAAATTAATACACTATGAGCAATTATTAATACCTTACATTGAAATTACGCATTTATAGCTCTGTTCATACCTGTTCCACTCAGCGTTCAGCAGAAATAGCGTATTAAAACCAAAATACTTTAAAATGTTAGCTCTTCTCCATCTCTAATAAATTAATTTGGGTGAACGTTAAAAAAAAGTATCCTAGATGGATTCTTTTGCAGAGTCATTACCTGCAACCTAGAACAACGGATGAGTCAAAGCCTGGTTAAGGGGTGACAACTACGTACATATAAATATTTGCTAACAGGGCATCTCTGTGTGATCCGGGTAAGAAAATAGCCCTGCAAGCTTTTATACGCATGCCGAGCTTCCATCTAAACAGTGTCAATACAATCAGTAGAACTACTCCTGTCATAAATGAAGCAGATGTCAAATTAATTGCAAACCCAGGACTCACAATGCAGCTGTCACTGAATTATTTGATCGCTTGGGACTTTGTCAATGTCTAAGAAATTTTTTAAGTTACTGAGCTGCGAGCTTCTGCATGGACATTGTGACATTAAAATGAGGACAGTCATCTGGAACAGGCATCCGTTTTAACGCTACACCCAGCAGAGTCTCACTACATAAACTTCCACTCAAACCACTGTTAAGAATTGCTTTTGTACCTCATTTCCTTACAGCTAAGAACAAGAGAAAGCAGTGATGCAAAAAACCACCGTAAACTTGCCCAAACACTTGTTTTTGCTTCCATAACTGCAGTTACGATGGACTCCACCCGCTCCATCCAAAGGGCTGGATTTCCACTTGCTATTTGGTCAAAAGCAAGCTGTGGGGAAGAACTGCTTTCACAGGAAAAAAGTGAGGAAATGGATGCTTGTGGGAAAATAAACCTTTGATTTGAGATATCTCACTGACACAAACCTAGCAAAGGTTTTACCCTCCATCAAGAACTTCCTTCTAGAAAAAACCATGAAGGAGTAATGGGTAAATGATTTCCAAAGCAGTCTGCTTAAAAACCCTTCAAACATTCCTTGGTGATCCAAGACAACTGGCAGTTTCACTTGACAAAAGGGTTTTCATTCTCTATATAATAAGCAAGGTGATAAAGTCCTAGGAACGTGCCAAATGCGAAGCTACAGGGGCTGCCTGGGAGAGGACAGCAATTCGCAGGCAATACTCGTTTTTGAACAAGGAACAGCCCAGAGCACTTCGGTCAGCGGAGGTGGCCAAGCTTCCCTGCTGGAATTCTTTCTGCTGCAGAGCAATATCAGCCAGATTGAGCAGGCGACTCTGCATACCTGCTTTGACCATTCAGGTGCATTTCTTTAAAACTCCCCCAAAAACACTCTGAAGCTGAGACAAATGTAATAGAATTATATTGGGAGAAATCTTGACAGTCACATCCAGCCCAAGTGCTCTGCAAGAGGGTTTTGCCTTGAGCTAATGCTGCAGTTTAAGGAGTAGGGCAGGATGGAGACGAGTGGAGAAAAATGAAGGGAAAAAGCCACCCAACACATTTCCCTTTTGAGGTGAGATCCTACAGCATCCCGTGTTCCTCTCCATAGGAACTGAAATACTGCAGGGATCACCGTGAGATGTAGCCCACAGCAGCAGCAGTCTGAATACTGACAACAAAACCCCAGGAAATAAAGCTAATGAAGAGGATTTCTTGTAGACGCATCCAGGGGGAACAAGTGATAAAAAGCTGTCAGTTAAAATCTGCAATACTTCCTTCTCTGGCAAGAGGGTCCAGCTTAATCTGAGGGGAAAGCCACGGGAAATGGCAGTAAAAGAAAAAAACCTCACTGATCTGAGCAGAAACAAGCATCTGGTATGCAAAATGGTTCTGAAAGAATATTACTTTTATAATTTCTAATTACTTATATTGCTTTTTAGTGTACGTTTAAAAGTTTCTGTGGCACCTGGAAGTTTTCCAGCCTACTCTCACACAGAGGTGTGATTTTTCAATACCGATTTCATTGACAGAGCTCTACTGGCGAACACTCCGGTCCGTGTCAGGATCGGTTACGTCCACCTGGCTCTGCTTTTAAGTTCCCACTTAATGTCGAAACCAGCAAAGGAGAAAAAGCTTCCAATGTGCACACGGCTCGCATTCTTAGTTGCTGCATTCATTACTATTTAAAGCATATCTCACTATCTGTGGCTCTCCCAAAACCACACAAAATGCAGTGTACCAGAAGAACCAGAAGAGATGTGCGTTAAGCAGGTCTACTCTGAGCTCCTGGCATCTGAGAGTCCTATATAAACACGGTCTGTAGAAGGTCTCCTGAAAGCTGTCTAATAAAGCAAAATTAAAGCAGCCGTGAAATTCTCATGCATGCAACACTGTGATTAACTGCAGGTCTAAATAAGACTCCTAAGTCCACATTTCCAAAGATGCCTTAAGCCATTATCAAATCACAGTTGCGTACACCTACTTTTTACATTGCCAAAGAACAAATACAATCAGAAGACAGATTAAAAATTAGCCAGTGAATTTTTTGTATAAAAATAATAAAACTTTAAGACAAAAGCCAAAGGATAAATATCTAAGATATCTTTAGTCTTCAATTAGCTCATCAAAACAGAACGTGTCCTTTAGAACATATGTTACAGATATGCTACACAGTGTATCTTACAGAAGTGCTACAAAGGGGAACCTACTGCCTCCATCATTTGAGTATCTTTCAAATGAACATTGTCAAACATGGAACCTTCGACTAAGGAGTTTATTTTACAACAGTAACTGAAGACAGAAAAAAGAAATTAGAAAGTGCTTAGTGGCTTCCCTCCAAAGTAAACCCAGACATCAATTAACTCTCTAAAGCCTTTGGTGCCTTTTGGAGAAGGGCTCTCACCACATACTGGCACATAACAGCAACGGGTTGTCCTAACTTGGAGCTTCAGTGGTTAATAAAAATATTAATAACATTTGCTATTAGTAAGCTCAAACAGTCGTAATAAAAAACACCAATTCGAACATTGAGCTCTGGAAGATAATGGTAGAAAGTCTGTCAGTAGGAACAGAACAATAGTCTAATTAAAAGGAAAGTGAAGCACAGATTTTTTTCTGTAATCTAAATTTAAAGTCATCAGTTAATGTACATGTTAATCTACCTGGCACAAACCTTCCCTTCAGCCAGTGTATGTGCACCGACTCCTTTTGATCTAGGTCAGCAGTTCTCAAACTTAGATCAGTTCCTCTTCTCGGCAGGAATACTTTACAGTCCCCCTGAATATCTCCCTACACAGTCATATATTATGCATTAATTTGCATAAAATACAAAATACATTATTTGCAGACACATACACGTATTTACTTCAAATATACACCATGACTCTATTGGCACACGTGCCCTTCTTTCCCTACGCAAGAGCTTAGGGATCCAGGTCTGTACATAAGGGGAGTGGAGCAGCAGTGGAAGGAACAAAGGTACAAAATATATCCATGAACATCTGTACGCAGGTGACGGGGGGAAGCAAAGGCCAAGGCGGCGCTGCTGCCTCAGGGCGCAAGCGGCTTCTGAGAGAATCAGTAACTGGGAAACAGGGATTTGTTCCACACGGGGTGCAAGGGAGGGAAGGTGGAGGGAGACACCAAAGCTCCACTGCCTGGGTCTGCAGCAGCAAAGTCAAAATGTCCTGCCAGGACACAGCAGGGCCCCTAGAGACTGGCACTCCTCCTGCCCACCTGCAGCCCCAGGCTCCCTCCCTGCAGCCACAGCTCCCACGGACCCCCACCGAGCAACTCACCGTGCTCCTTCCTCAGGCTACTGCAAGCCCAGCTCACACTAGCCAGCGGACAAATAAAAGGTGCTTGGAAGCTTCCAGTGAGGCAATGGGAATGCACTACAGGGAAAGACAAGTTACAAGAGGTATCAAGAAAAAGAGCATCTGAGCTATGCCATCCCTTCCCGACCTCCAGCCTTTAAAGTACACTTGTCTCAACACGAGCTAGTTCTGGCTGCAGTTTTCAGCCCCTCACACCTCGGCATTTCAGAACCTGACCCCTGAGTGTTCTCACACCTTCTCAGGATCCACTCTGAACCCCCGTTTGAGAACTGCTGGTCTAGCTTAACTAGCAGCATGTGAAACTACAAACCTAAGAACTTAATGCCCTCTTAGTGCATAGCAGCATACAAAGAGTAAAGTAACATGTGCTTCGGTTACCTCTGGCAAGAGCGTCATGCCATTGCATTTCAGTAGCCTGACGATGAGGATTTTGATGAGACGTCTACATGGTTTACAGTATTTCCAGACTTCAAGAAAATACTAGAGTGGCAGAGATGAGGGGAAGCCTACACACGGAAAATGAGCTGCCAACCTACCCCTTCTAAAGAATCTGCTCAAGGCTAAAAGAAACTCAGCACAACTAAATGCATAGCATTCGACTGTTATTAGTGCTTCCACAGGCTCTGTGGACACTTCTGTTATTTCAGTCCAAAAATTGCTGTATGTGGGAAAAAAATCTTTCAGAATACAGCAACACAATTTAAATGGTGTTTAGATTGGGGTGGGTGCTGGGGTGTTAAAAGATAAAGTACATGTCAGGAAATATTTCACCTATCACAGCATTTTCCACTTCATGTTTTTCCATGAACTTCCACTTCAACTCAGAAGTATTACTCAGGCTTTACCATGAACCTATTAATTGCTGGAAACTACAGATGACTACCTGGTATAATCAAAAGAACATTTTAAGTCTTTGTGTGGGGAAAAACCCATATATTTAACAAAACATCACAGTAACGCTCATGCCACAGTGAAGATGTTGGCGTATTACTGTCGGTTCTGTCACTGACTGTTGTTTAAACCTTCATGTTCACCCCCTAGGATTCTTTCAGTGAATTGATACGTGCACAGATTTTCAACGCGGGTCCAAGCTTAATATTCATTGCACTCATAAGGTGATCCTCCTTCAACAGGAGGAGAGCTTGTCCATCAATTTCTTGTGCTCTAAATTCATCTGCAATATCTTGACAACCTACAAGGCAACAAAAAGAATTACTGGGTTAGAAATGTGCGGGTTTTGATGCAATGACTCTGTCCACACAAGAGCTTTTCAGCTACACAATTTCCAGTGCTCATCACTTTAGCGGGTAGAGCCCAAGGGATGTGCAGGAGTAATTTTTACTTAAATTTAAATCAGTATTATGATGATCTGAAATGATCTGCAAGTAAAATTTTTACTACAGCCTTTAATTTCACTCTAATTATTGGAGAATTACCCATTGGAAAGTGCAAGCCCTAACAAAGCCAACTGTCTCATTTCATTAGAGGGACAATCGCCATGATCACACAATTGGAACCACTGAAATAGCAAAAAAAGTAAAAGCGTCATTGAAGCGGGTTCTTTCCAGCAATAAAAGATATGCATAGAATCACAGAATGTTTTAGGCTACAAGGGACCTGTAGAGGTCATCTAGTCCAGCTTCCGTGCATGAGTAGGGACATCTCTACCTAGGCCAGGTTGCTCAGAGCCCCATCAAGCCTGACCTTGAATGACTCCAGGGATGGGGCCTCCACCGCCTCCCTGGGCAGCCCATTCCAGTGCTCCATCACCTTCGTGTTAAAAATCTTTTTCCTAATATCCAGCCGAAATCCATCCATGTTCTACTGCTAGGCACAATGAGAAAATCCCCACAGCTACGATTTGCAAAAGGTGTTAATTCCAGCTGTGTGTTACCACCACTCGGTGGTCTATGGGTTTTAGCACAACTGTCTCACCAAACCATTTACCATCAGTTACCTGACTGAATCTATACACAGCAGTAACTCACTTCCCAAGTGCAACTTTAAACTAGTTGGATTTTTTTAATGATAAACTATTTTTCTGAACATGAAATAACATGGTCTCAGGTTATTGAGGCCTACAACATAAGGAAGAGGACTCTTGAGTTGCACTGTCCCATGTAACTGAGGGCCCCTTCCCACTGAAGAATACTGGAAACAAAAGTTCCCTCAAAAGATCTTCTGGATATCTGCTAAGCAGGAACAGTCAGTTGTGCCTGGCTGCGTGGCAGCTCTGTTACACGGACACATGTCTTCTCACAATGTGAATAAGAGCACTCATTGTTTATGTAAAGCTTCTTTCCCCATAGCCACGTTTTTGTGTTTTTTATATATTTATGTTCTCAATCCAGTGGTCTCTCGCCTTGAAGCCTTTCAGACATTTTAACTTGTGCTCCACTTTCCATTCCTGCTTTCAATTATTTCTCAGTTAAGCTTATTTTTTGCCATTTTTATATTTTCCCTATTTTTTCTAAAAGTATTAGAGCTACAAAAATACTGCAAAGAACTCATTTTCTACCCCATAGGAGAGCAAACAACTAATTTCATGTCCTCTTGCGTTCAGATATAAATTCTATAAAGAATAGGTAGTCTAATTTCCTGATGGATTTACAAGAGAATTAGAAAGGAAAGGTGGAAGGAACTATCAACATCCAAACCTTAAATCAGCTAGATTATGACTGTGTAGTGGTTGTAACACTCAAGATTGGAAAAGATTAGCTTTTAGCAAAAAAAAAATAAAGCATGATTTTTCTTCTTAACGATTTGTTAAATAGCCCTCAAGCAACAATTAGCTGCCACTTCGAACAACTGAGCATTCTCAGGAGGATTTAACAGCTCTATCATCATCATAAAGGTTCTTATTTACGTGCTGACAACAGACAAAAGGTATGGCAAGGTTTTATATTTATGAACAAAAGCAGTCCTATTAAAATTGACCATTGGTTGTTGTTGCAGGCTTGGAAGTATTGGAGGAAAGTATTCTGAAGCGCTTTCACATCAGTTGTGCAACAACTTAGCTAAAAAAAGCAGAGGAAGTGGGTGAAAGACCATTAATCTTGCAACTGAAGAAAGAAGGGAGAACAACTCTGCTGGGGCTTAAACTCTTACTGGCTCTGCCCCTCAGAAGAAATAAGTAACAGACAAGTGTCCTACAATCTTCATTCCTCAAGAAGGCTCCAGAGGAATTCCAGAGAAGCCTGACAAGGACACTTGACTCCACAGTTAAATCTCAGCTACCGACCCCCTGCAGAAAGCTCTAAATCAAGCAGGTGTCCCTCATGTTTGTGAAGAGCTGACAAATCACCGTCTCCTACAACACAGCAGATGTTCTGCAGGGACTGCACCAAGGACATACTGCAAAATAGCAGAATAAAAGTCAATTCTATTATTTTGTGTTATTCCACTCTGATAGCACACGAAAAATGTTTTTTCAAAGAGTGGCTTGAGAACATAATCAACAGAATAAACCCCCAAATTGCCAAAAACCCCACGAGTGTAGCTGTGCAACAATACAAATTCTGGCAGGTCGTGAATATAATTTTAAATGTCTATTAAACTTTTTAAAAACAAGCATCTGAGAAACTGGGACTTAATATGGATGGGGATGACTAATTCTTGAATTACTGAATTAACCAGAGCTTCAAATCGGTAAGAACAGTAAGTCAAACGAGCAGCAATATAGTTATATTCCAGTAGCAGAAACATGAATTACCACGTCTTAAACCTACAGAGCTTGGGTTGTTTTAAAAGACATCATTGCGGGTTCCCAGAAGCAGCTAATACAACTGAATCACTATTTGCAAACTATCAGAAGAAAAGTACTTCAAGGATGATTTTTGTTTTCAGTCGATTTAAGACATCCCTTACTCAATTCTTTGCCTGACCTACTTTATAAACGATTACCTGTTGTAACCCATGTGTATGATTTAGCAATGAAGATACATTCCTGTCCTGGTTTGGCCAGGACAGGGTTAATTTTGTGTGGAGCCAGGTTACTCTATACCATGCTGATGTCATGCCCTGGGTTCAGGTGGGGGGGCAGTTCACGTTGGGCCATCCCTTTTTGTCCGGTATTTATTCTTTTTTGTATTGCTCTTTTCTCACTGTTACTATTGTTCCTGTCAACTGCAAGTGCTTATTATATGTTGGTTTTTTAATATTTATTAAACCTTCCTTATCTCAACTCAAAAAGGCACTTTTAAACCCTTTTTTTCCTTCTCTGTCCGCAACCCGTGGCAGAGGGGAGGGGGCGGGTAGAAGCACCGCGGCCACGCGGCTCCGGCCACCCCGCAGCCGCAGCTTTTACTAAACCAACACAATTCCTTATAGGTGGGGATACACAAAGAAATGGTTTAACATTCCAAGAAAAAAGTAGAGAATTAGGAACATATTGACCTGGGTTTCAATGTTTTGACATGTGAGTCACATGGGTAAGCAACGAAAATTCTTGTATGACTGCCGTTATGGAGACCTGCCTTGGTTCCTGGAGGGATTACAGCATCTGGCCAGACAGAACCGCATCCTTGGGAAAGAGGGGAGTGAAACCTGAAAGCTTATGGTAGTTGGGAAATGATCAATAAATGTCAAATAACCTAAAGAGGATATAAAGGTAACTGTGAATATTGAGCTAAAGGTTCATAAAGAAGAGGAAATAAGATTTTTTTTTTTTTCCTGAGAACAGTCTGTGTCTACCAGTATGCAGGAATCTGTATGCAGAAGTTTTCTGCACTTCAGTGACTGAGCAAAGCTACACAAAACACGAAGAAACTTCTCATTCTTTTTAAATGACATATCAAGACAGGTCTTTTAATTTTTTTAGTTCTATAAAAGGAAAATAACTCCCTTCTTGCTTCTTCTACTGAATAAGCAGTAAGGAGGGAAGAGAAAAAAGTGTGAAAGGGAGAAGTGTCTGATCTCTCTACTGACCTCTTGAGAGAAGTCAGACTGAAGGGAGGAACAGCTCTAATCTCCATCAGCAGGGGTGCAACAGCAGAAGTGGGACTAGTTCTATCAAGATGGGATTTGCTGCTGAAGGAACAAGCAAGAGGAAAGAAATCACATTCCAGTTTCTATCACCAACTAACAAGTACACCAGTGCAGTTACTACAGCACCTCCTCATCGCACCAGTGCTAAAAAGCAAGTAGCTTCCCTGTTAAAAAAAATTGAAAAGGTTATTGCACGTACCAGGCAAAGAATGTATGAAGGCCCAAACTTCATCAACAGTCCACACTGACGGGTCAGCTTGCACCACTGGTAACAAGTCAATGCTCTCTGGCATTTTCCTAATTCTTAGTTCCCTAAGTTCACGTTCTCTCTCTCTTTCACTCTGTCTTCGCAGACGAGTGGTCATGGCAGTTGGAACAGCATCTTCATGAGAAGCCGTATCTTCTTCTGCAGATGGATAAGTAATTGGAAGCTGGAAAACGTAGTACAAATACACTACAGTATTATATTTTATTTGTAATTCCCAAGCAATGCCATAGTTTTAAGCAAATGTTCCACAGACCTGTCTAAGAAAATGATCTCGTGACGCCCCGTCGGGGCCACTCGGTCGACGCCCGCGTCGGCCAAGGCTTTGGCTATCTGACTTCCGATTCCAGCGACTGGTCTTGTCTGACGTAAACAGCCCAAACTTCTTAGTGCAACTAAGGCTGTGCCTAAAGGAGTGAGATACATTCAATAAGGCACTAGCAGGTTTTTTTGGACTGATTTCAATCAAGTAACCATAAAATGTCATTGCTGCCTACAGAAACTCTGCCTAATCAAAGACAACAGCAGTGCCACAGAAATCTAAGAGGAAGGCATCTCAAAGGCCACTTACTTAAACCCCTTGACTTGATGCAAGAACAAATCCATCTCAACCACTGCTGGAAGATGTCTGTCTTTCCCACTCTTAGGATTTTTCCATGATAGAAATACCTTTGCATTTTATCATGTAGTCCAATCCTGCTTCTCTAAAACGTCCACTAAAAGCCTAAAGTCACATTAGATCTTTCGCTTCCATTTTCTCTACTTAGCCCCAGTCAAAGGAGGATGGAGGCAGAAAGTGTCATTTCAAAAGATTTGCCGACCTCATCTTCTTAAGATTATTCTATTGGTAGTGTCCCAACAAGTACCAAATAAAAAAATACATTCCCACTACTTAAAATGGGAATTTCTCACATAGGGGGTTAAAATGTAGCAGAAAGGTGGTCTTTAGGCACACTGATGCAAGAAAACAACTCGGTGATTAGAAATGGGAAACTGTTCCCCAGTTCTAAAATCTGGGATTAAATATACATTTTCCAGCTGTAACGATGGAAGATTTTACGTTCAGATGTTAACTATGAATTCTTCCTCTTAATCAAAACCAAACCAGCACGCTAAACCCAAAGAGAAACAGAAACCAGCTGTTTTCCTCTGCCAACCATGTACAAATGGCATCACTTTTTATTTTCAAGGAGAAGCTCTAGAAAACACTAAATTAGTTATGTTTGTTATGCACATAAAGAGTTTTTACATTTTTACTAAAAACATTTAAGAATGTCTTTTGTCTATGCAGCATTTCAGTGATGCCAAGATAAATCCAGTGGGTTTTTCTCCCTAGCATCACACAGAACTGTAAGAAAGCCCACGTAGCCCAGCATTCTTTCTCTGACATCACCCGACATCAAGGGCAAGACAACTGGAGTACGAGAAATATGTAACAATTTGTGACCCATGAACCTCTGCACCAATTTCCAAACACTTAGTAACCCATAATGGATTTCTCTTCCAGGATAGGCATCATCTTCCCATAAGCTCAACAGCATTCATGGCACCCTCTGGAAAGAGGTCCACAACTTCACCCGCACATAAAGAGTCTATCTTCTTGAAATAGATTATAATCTACCATGGCCCTTTGTACCCATATCCTCTGCAAATTCAGGTAGAAGAACAGTTTTACTGTTCATTTTTCAACATCAGATACTATTTGGGTGCTATCCCATGAACCAGATGATGGTAAGCAATAATTAGACAGTACCTTTTGGCACAGGATGTGGAGCAGAATCTTTTCGACCGCAGAAATTTATTAGAATATCCCATTTTCCCACAAAATTCACACTTCAGAAGATCATTTTCGATTTCATCCAGTCCCTCTAAAGAAAGAGGTGATGCATAAAGTCAGTTTTAACGACAAAAAATTATGTTCAATTTTCTCATCTCTCATGCAGGCAGAAGGTTTTCAAATATCTAACACATTTAATTAAATACTTTAACAGAAAATTATGCAAAGCTACGCAAGTCAGATTTCACTCTCTATAGAAAAGATTTTGAGCAAATGAACCTTACTGAACCTTCAATTAAGTTATTCAATTAACTTAATCAGCTTTTTTGTTACATTTTAAGCCACCCGTGAGCAAGTACACCTTCAAAAATAGTGAACAATTAAGAAGCAGTGTTACAGTCCTCATGAATTGCTTATAAAGAGTCCATTAAAAGAACCAGGCATTCCATGGTCTAAATTCAAGCTGTTCTGTAATGACATAATGCATTAACCTTTTAAAATACTGTCTTTGAATAAGCAGCTGCTACAATCAAAAGGACTTGTGAAAGCAAGTAAAACATTGAATCTTATCTATAAGCTGTTTATAATAACAGGATTATAGTTTCTCCTGATGTACAATCTACTGTTACAATGTAGTTTTCCGTTACTGGTGAGATGAGGCACTTTTCCTGCTCCTTGTGAGTGCATAAAACACCAGCTGAGAGAAGTACCAGTGAAAGAAAAAGTGGAAAAGCCCAAAAAGAAGGCAGAGCAAGGCAACAAGGCAGCATACGTCACATGCTGGATGGCTACGCTCTCTTCTGCTGGAAGCTTATTTCATATGTGGATCATGGCTTGTACATAGTTCAGAATAACGCCACTATATCTGCAAATCAACTTAACTTCTGGTGTGGAAAAACCCTTATCCCCACGTACCACCTGTGAAATACCCAGTAAGCAGGGACACGGGCACAAACTGAAACGTACCGTTGTGTGGTCACTCAGGTTCAGCAGCAGAACTGCACGCCACTGCACGCCATTGCAGACAAAATACACTGCTCAGAAATTCAGAGGACTAAATAAACATACATTTCTCCCACATTTCTAATATACCCAAGTCACTATTTCCTATACTTTGCCTCTTGCTATTCACCTTCCACATTCATACTTTGAATTTTACATAGTTATTTGCAAAAATTGCACATTTTTCTTCTAAACTCTTTAAGCTCTGATGCCAGCTAAGGCAAATGCAAGTATCAAAGTTTAATTGAAAGATTTTAACTATGAATTTGTAAAAGTCTGTTAAAGCAATTTTAACTTGCTGAACTGCTTGCTAACACTTTGTACCGACAAGGCAACAAAAAAAGCACTAGTGCAGCAAAGAGCTGAAAATACTGGAAAGGGTGTTTCAATAACATATCTGAGGTATCAGGACTCAAAAACATAACTGAAGTCAACAAATCCTCCAGGCCTGTCAGACAGAAAATTACCTTGTTGCAAGTCTCCAACTTCATAAACTGGTATCACACAGGACGGAAAAATTGGAAATTTTAACCCTACCAAATCTGACCAATCTTGCAACTGAAGTTAAATACCAGGGATGCAACTTTCAAATAAATCATTCTCTATGAAAATAAAAACCCTCACTCCCAATCCAGGTCACGCTATGTGGAAAAAAGTGACAAGAGTGAAGCAAAAATTGCTGCCAAGAACCTTTTCTTTTGTACATTGACTCTATCACCAACTCTGCTCAACTTCTGCATACGTGCATGTGTCTCAAAGCTGTTGTTTCCTACTAGCTCATCTAATGAGTAGCTGCAAATTGTGCGCGTAAACCTAATGCCAGCTGCCAGGAGCAACTAAGAGCAAAACCATGAGTGTTTGAATACTTCCATAAAACAAGAGACAAGCTGTTTGAAAGCTGAGAAACAACAGCGTTCACACTGAAAAGTTCTTAGTCAATATTAAGTTAATATCTAGAAGACACACCAGACAGCAAAGTTTCTTTGGTTTGAAATATAACGGGTGAAACAAGGTATTAAAAAAAAATAGTTGTACTCTTGATCAAGATCAAGTAAGTTTGTTTAATAGTAATTTGCTAAGCAAAGTCACGAGCTAAGAGATTTACAAATCTCATCTTGTGTGTAGAGAAGTAGTACAACTCTACTGAGTTGTAAAATTACCAAAAAATGTCACAAAGTAGTAATTCAATTTACCAGATGACTTTTTTTTAAGCCTCTTGTGCTTGATATTTTCATGTCACTGGGCTTCCCTTGTAAAGAACTAGTTAAATTGAAGCCCATCCTGGGAGATGATATAGAAAAATAACAGCAATTTAAAATTAAATCATAGATCCTCAGAATCGTTTTGGTTGGGAGATACCTTCAAGATCAGCAAGTCCAACAATTAACCCAGCACTGCCAGGTCACCACTAAACCATGTCCCTCAGCACGACGTCTCCGTGGCTTTTCAATCCTTCCAGGGATGGGGACTCCACCACCGGCCTGGGCAGCCTGGGCCAGGGCTTGACAATCCTTTCAGCGAAGAAATTTCTCCTGATGTCCAACCTAAACCTGCCCTGTGCAACTTGAGGCCGTCCCCTCTTGTCCTGTTGCTTGTTCCTTTGGAGAAGATACCAACCCCCACTTCTCTACAACCTCCTTTCAGGGAGCTGTAGAGTGAGAAGATCTCCCCTGAGCCTCCTTTTCTCCAGGCTGAACAATCCCAGGTCCCTCACCCACTCATGCTCTAGACCCTTCACCAGCTCTGTTTCCCTTCTTTGGACACCCTCCAGCATCTCAAGTCCACAGAGTGAGGGGCCCAAAACTGAACCCAGTATTTGAGGTGCAACCTCACCAGTGCCCAGTCCAGGGGGACAATCACTTCCCTAGTCCTGCTGGCCGCACTAGCATCAATACAAGCCAAGATGCTGTTGGCCTTCTTGGCCACCTGGGCACACACTGGCTCATACTCACCCAGCTGTCAACTGAATGAAATGAAGATTTAGAAAACTTCCAGTCACACCGGAGCCCTGCACTATTAATATGCCAGTTGCTTGCCTTCTGAAATTTAACCTGCCAAACCTGGGTGGAGGTTTGTGAAGAATAAGGTATGGGCCTCAAATTATTTTACAGTGGAACATTGTGTAATATTTAAAAATGACTCTGCAAAAATAGCTGCTTCATTTTTCTATGCAGACAACATCATTACAGCTTAACCAAAAGAAAGTTACAGTTACAAAGGAAAGCATTTCAAACACCTGCCACTGCCTAGACTAGGCTGTTACTGCAAAACGAAGAAGGGCTCTGGACTATACTGCCATGCACTAGGAAATGTAATCCTATAATTAGCCACAATTTAGGAAATCCTGTTTTATGTTTCATTTTCAGGCATTGTTTCCAGTTTCTGCCTTCTTTGCACAGATGTTATATCAACACGTAGGAGGACTCCAACCCCACAGTATTTCCTTCCAGCGATGTGCTTCCAAGCTAAACCAGCTCCTACTAAAAATCAGTGGCACCAGTGAAAATATACTCTTAAACTAAGCAGATATACGCCCTGCCTGAGCAGCACAGTCAATCAGCTTTAAGCAAAAATTCTGACCACGTCTACCTGACTTTGCTACCAACAATTCTTCTTGAATTCAGAAGGCTTTCCAAAGCAAGCTTTTAATCTTGTTTGCAATCTTGGGTCTGGCCACAGTACCTAAAACTGCCACTGGTGTTGTTATCTTGAAAATTCCCGTGAGAACAGACCAGGGGGGTGGACTGCTTCAATTAAGTGACAATTTACAATGCCTGGAGCAGCAATTAGTTGAAGCACAGCTATGGTGACACTTGCTACTACGCAGTACACGCTGCCCTGACTTTTTCCAGCCACTTTCCCGATGCAGAGCTGTGACAGTAGCAGGCACTGTGTTTGTCCCTCTTACCCTGCTCGCTACAGTGTTGATAGGAAAAAAGAGGGAAAAGAACCATTTAAGAGAACGGAACAAAGAGCTGCACGAAGACAAATCTAAACAGATCACTAAAACCAGGTTTTGTGCAATTGCTCAAGCTGTGAAAAAGAAAAATCCAGAGGTGGCTGAAAAATTCTGGACTTTCAAGTCTTGGATGAATTTACACAAAAATGTGAGCTGAAGAATAACTTGGCTTGTCTGGGCCATGGTTTAATTTTCTTTCCATAACACTCATGAGGCTACCTACATTTGGGCTCGAACAGTAGTAGTGGTGTTACACCTCCAAAATAGTTGACTGCTGAGTTCTAAAAAATCCATGATGATGATCACATTGGATACCACGTGGGGAACTCAATTTTAGCCCATGAGTTGTGCCAGAGACCACTGTGTTCTAAGCAGGACAAGTACCCAGTTCCTTGACATTTGTGTGCATCTACTTGCTGTTATGAGGTGTAGCTAGTAAAAAACATTTGAAAATAGTTTCTATTAGAGACAGCGTAAAGACTGGAGAAAGCTGCAGAAGCACAGACAGGATGGGATTCTGTAATACATACAGAACTGAAGGGGAGAAAAAAGGATATTTAAACAAAAACCACAAACCTTCTGCAATCATATCCTCTATCTCTGTGTCCGATGAGTTGTCTGCATGTTTTGTATTCTGCAAGTCTGATTCAACACACACAACACTCATGATTTGACCCTCCACTAGCAATCTTTTTTCTGCAGGCTGTTCTACCAGCAAAGACGAACGACTTACCTATTGCAATAAAAGCAAAGCAACAGTGATTAACTGAGCAATGAATAATTGAAAATACTATCTGTCATTTAGCAGTTGTAACCAGGTCTAGAATCACAACTTCTAATCTGTATCAACGAATCATCATTATATAGTGCCAAAGCTCTAACTGCCACTTCTCAAACAAATACAAAGACTCACTCCTGCTTCGCAGAGTTTACAGTGACAATTAACAAAGGAAGAAACACATTCTATCTAGAGAAATAAAGGAATGGAAAAATGAGAGACATTCAATTAGTTAATAAGGCAGGCTCGTAGGTTTTTAAGTGTCCACTTGTGGATTTAAACTTTCAACAGTAATTCTTACCAGATACAGAACTAATCACACCAAGCTCGGTAAGGGACTCACCATGGCTTTAAACAACATTTTAACACTTCAGAATTTTAACAGAGACTGATCTCAGAGGTTTAAATTAAGGTATTCCTTAAATTCAGGTATCAGAAAACAGACAAACATAAGACAAAGTTATTGCAAATGGCAGCCTAAAAATCACTCTCTGTAGTTTTCTCTGGATATAACTGATCTACTCAACTGTGTCTGTGTTCCTTCAGTACCTTGTGATCCAGTGATGCTGGCAAGCCAAACAACAGCATGAATTCTGATTCTACACGTAAGACAATACAAACAGTGTACAAAGTATACAGAATGCTGTAAGAAACAGGTTACCAATCAGTGGAAAAAAGGTCAAAACCAACAACTGAAAAATGATTCAAGATCTGAATAGCTGCTAGCCACAAATACCATCATCCTTACAAAGAGTCTGTTTCAAAAATTAGTAGTAAAAAATTCATAGCAACTTCTACACTTACAGGGAACGGCTCTAACCCCTCCTGAATCACAAAGCCTTCGATAACATGGGTCAGGATCTGGGGTTTCACAATCGCCTGCGGAGGTTTGTTTTCCAGGCTAGGAATGCTATTGGGCATTGATGTGCTGTTGCTCCTTGTTGTTGCTGCCGGAAGCAACAGAGGTGGTGGTGGAATAGAGGCGTGTGAAGGATCAGATGGAGATTTGATTACTGAGGCACTGACTGACGATGTCACTGAAGGCAGTCCCCCATGCTCTGAAACAAATAACAAAGTATGTTATGTTTTTGTCATTTATGTCCAACCGTTGGCTCAGAACTCTAGAAATAAGAGGTGATAAACACACCCATCACTGCACCCACATCCTGTTACAGAGGCTCTTCCCTATGGTTTATAGATTTTGCCTTCAAAACAAGATGGTTTTCCTTTCAGATTATTTCACAAACAAACAAGTTCTCATGTAATCATTTTCCTTTTATCAGCACCTACTATCTACAAGCATAGCTGGCCATTCGTTACCTACACAAATCATAAATCTCTAAGTCAAAAGCAGGAACAAGTACTTTTAAACACTGGATTATCAAGAGCAAGAAGCCGAGGCATTTCTAAAGAGGGAATTTATTTCCAGTACCCTGCACGGTCACAAGTATAGACAACATCAAGCCCTTAAGCACTCACTTATCCATATAGCATATGTATACGCACACAGGCTATACTAGATCTAGAGAGAGTAGATATTTGTATATTTAGCACATGGAGGAAGTGACATTAGATTGCAGGACAATAGTTGATACAGGCACATATATCTTACAATTCACCGAAGAATAATTTTCATTGGTAGCTTTTGCATTAGAACAGCTCCTTACTGCAGCACAGATTAAAAAACGGTGCCCAAAAGAACCATACAGTGTAATCAACCATTCCAACAGCAGCTTCCAACCGCTGACCAAGCTATCAATCACATTACTGATTAAACATCAATAACTAGTGGAAGTTTCCAGGCAGAACAGCTACCTAATTTGACATTGTTCTCACCTGACAAAGGGTCTTCTGCATTAAGTGCATCTCCATTGCCCAAGGTTATGGCTGGTGGAGACAAAGTGGGTGGTGTAGGTGTTCTAGCCATGTGGACACAATCTGATTCCTCAGGCATCTCTTCTTCACATACGTTCTCCACTTGGTAAATCTGCATCCAACAAACTATTGCTTTAGAGAGATTTCCATTCTATCTTAATACCTTAAAAGAGTTGCATAAATACAGTTTTTAAAATAAATGACCGGTTAAAATGTTAAAATATGCTAATCTCCTAATAAAATACTAGTTTACAAGCTCCATGCAAAATAATGAACTCTGAGAACATCACGATGTCTATGAGAACAAAATTTTGTTACAAACAGCAAAATATAGAGTTCTCCTATCAAACAGACCAGAGAACTCGACTTTTTCAACACCTTATCTTTATAGTTTACTGTATTTATTTACATACACATTTGTAGCTATTTAAACACTGCTGCAAGATGCAAGCTTTATAACAGCATGACAAATCTGCGAAATGTTCTCTCTCTAGCAGTGTAACCAAACGATGTTTCAGAAGAGTACATCAGGACTGTCAAGCATTACTGCTTATAAGAGATTATAAGGTATTTTCCTCAGAACTATTAAAGTAAATTTACGTGAATTACTGACAGCTAGTTTAGCAGATTAGGATGTAAAAAACCACTTTGGTGTTTACATCCTAAAATTTTAAAACACCACCACCAAGCAAACCTGGCATCTACGCTTTTGCCCAATTTCTATGTGAAATATCAGAACTGAGATTCTCTCTTTATATAAACCAAACAGCACCTTCTTCCTTAACTCACTAGTAGCCTGAGAAAAAGCCTACAAGAGCTGTTGATTCTTTTGCTCACGTTAAGCTCATTAGCACATTACCACTAAAGCCTTTCAATGCCATCTTAAAAGCATTATTTGCTTATTTTATTTCACTGATATTTCACTGCCCATTATTTTAATTTAGCCTGAGTGAAGCTGATACTTTCAGTTAGAAACTGCAGACATCCAGGACTAACATTGAACTGAATTAAATGGCAGTGATGGGGAACACCAAGACAGTATCCAAAATTCTCCTATTCTTTTTTGAAGAGGATCTTCTCAGTGTTAGTACAAAATTAATTATCCAGAACTCTGTCTTAATAATCTGCTCTGCAACTTCATACCTAGTGTAGAGGTGATTCTCCTACTCAAAATTTTGATTGTCTAAATGATATTTGTATGAACATAAAGTGGTAAAAGATTGTAAGTCCCCATGGTATACTTATCAAAATTCATATTACACATTTACTCACTTTTCTAACTTTAGATATGCTGCAATTTCACTAAGAGCTAAGATTTTAGGTCAGAAAATTGCACTTTCATGATTCTTGGTTGATACTCTTCACAGATCATCCATCACAAAGAACAAAAAAGAGGAAAATGTCTAATTTTTTTCTTAAAACTTTTTTCTCTTAGCAATAGGCTTCTTCTGGTCCTCTGTCCAGCAACTGGTTTAGCTCCCTCTGAGGTCAACAGACCAGATTTACAGCTCTTTAAAAAAAGCAGAGGATCAAGAATGAAGGACTGCAAAACTACCACTTACCACTGGAGTTTCAATTGGTACCGATGGCTGCACCTGAAGATTGACTGCAACAGTCTGTGGTGGTGGGAGAGTTTGAAATGGCAGCTGGACCAAAGCTTCTGCAGCAGGAAGTTCTTCCTCAGAAACCAAAGTGTTTTGAACCAAAACCTGGCCCTGGGACAGAATTTCAGGCTGCACTTGTAAAGACTGCACAGACTGCAACGGCAGTGGTTGAATCTGGGTTGAAGATGCGGACAGCTGGGGAGGAGCTGCCAGAGGGATAGGTGTGGACTGCAAGGCTGAATATTGCTGGTGTGGTGTCGAGGACACGATCTGTTGGCCTGGGGACACTAAGCTGGGCTGATCTACTGACCCTATATGTACAGCAGGGGAAGATGGAAGCGGAAGATGTGATGGAAGATTAAGTGGCTGTGCAATTGGTCGAACTGGATTGGTAGGAGTTTGCTGAGGAGCGGCCTGCTCTGGCTGAAGAGCTGTTGGCACGAGGGAGTTTGCCTGTGATTGAATAAGCGCTTGAGGGTGAATAATTATTGTGGGTGATTGACTAGGGGAATGAGAAGGTGGAGGAGATACCACTACTGACTGCTGAGCCGACTGGGATGGAGTGGGAGATAGTGTTAGAGGTGGAGGATGGATGTGAATAGGGGAGCAATGAGACTGGACGCTGCTGGGAGCGGGAGGAAGACCATGGCTTGGGAGCGGCAGGCAGTGCTGTGACGGAGGGGGCTCCTGGCCCGAAGGACTCTGGAGTGCAATCGGCTGGACTTGCTGCTGCTGCTGCAGAATCAGCTGATGATGGGAAATCTTGGGAGGTGGGGAATGAAGTGGGATCGGCTGATGTTTTACTAGAGAATGAGGTTGCAATGGAGAATACGAAGCTGTGAAGGGAGGAAAAAATGACAATTAGTATTTATTTAAGACCAGAGAACATTATAAAAGTATAAGAAATGAAGTTCTTTTTTCAAAGAAAGACCAGCACAACTTTTTCAACCCTTTGTATCTACATTTAGAAATACCTTCTTTGACAGCATATAGTACACAAGAAAATTTATTAGAGGAATGTATCAATTTCCAAAGCAAAATGCAGATAAAGGAACATAGCCATGTTTTTTATATACACACATATATGTACCTTCTGTATAGAAGTATCTAAACGTACCTTTTTTGGCTAGTTCTAAGATTATTGCTGATCTAGCCTTTGCTTTTTGAAGAATTTAATGTAATTTTAAATGGATTTAACCTTTGCTTAGACAGGAATGGAAAAAGAGAAGCATGTCACCATCAACAACTCTTGTTGATAACTGCTAAGTTAAAGGGTAGGTAATACATTTAAGAGACTAAACAAAATTCCAAGAGTTCATTATGAATTAAAACCTTTCAAAGTATTTGCCTGGACTTGAACACACAAACTGAAATGCATGAACCTAAAACCAGCACAGCTTCCAGAGATACCACACGACCTTTTAACGACCCAGTGACTCACTAGGAATTCCTGAGAGCTCATGCTGGCACATTTTCCTCCAGAAGCAAACCTCTTCTTCCTTAGCCTTTTCCACTTGAGAAACAACTCATTTACGTTGTCTTTTTTATTATTCATTCTGCTACTGAAGATGCATTCTTTTTTCCTTACAGAAATGAGTTCTAAGAGCATTAGGGGCTCAATACCTCAAGAATGTCTTTCTCACAGTCTTACTCCAAAGCTGCCATTAAGCCCAACTAAATTCCACAGAATTCAGACCAAATGTGTAGACCCTTACTTGTTCAAAATAAGGAAGCTAAAATGCAAAGACATTGCAGGCAAGGTAGATGTCTATCTAACCAACTGGACACTTATTTTGATTTCTCTCTTAATACAAAATACTAAGATTCTGGAACACTATTACCTTACCAAAGTACTTGATATAAGAATATTCCAATGGCACAAAAAAGACAGAAAATAAAACAAGAGAAGAACTACCAACTAAATAGATCTTCATGAGAGTAATAGGCCTGAGGTGGTTTCAGTTTCCCAGAGACTGGGGATGACATGTCCTGACAATGAACGTGGAGAGAGACCAGAAATAAGAATCCTATTTGTACTGTGCGTGTTCCCATTGCTGTATTTTGCTTATACGGTGATTAAGAACATTGCTGTTATCACTCTGCTAAATAACAATCCTGTGTAACATCCAATATCAACAAATAAGTAAATTTACTATTAAACATTAAACACTATTCATGTGGAATATCTAAAAGAACCCGGTTAGAGAGCATCAGACTCTGACAGAATCATAAGACACAAATTAATGTTAGTTAAATAACTTTCTTATAACTCAATTTTCATCCTACCTGGTGTTATTAAGTGATGTATGCTTGACGTCCGTGTGACTGGTGTATTCCGACACTCTGGAGTCGGGCTCTCGCCTTTTCTATTGCTTTCTGAGGGATCTGGTTGGCTGCCCTTGGAACTGGTCGCAGGTTTATTAGGGCACAGAGACAACGACTGAGTTTGACTGCTGCTCTTTGGTGGGCCATTCTGGGAACTTGACAAGACACCCAACTTCTGGCTGCGCAATGTCAAGTTCTGAACCTGGGAAATGAGCAGAACACAAAAAAACCCAAGTCATATAAACATCTGTGACAAACATCCGGGCAAAAATAGCAAAAAACGTTGTGTAATGCTGCTCACCCCATGGGATCAAAATACAGAAGAAGTTAAAAAGCTGCACATCAAAGTATCTTTTAAGCCACAAAATTTAGAGAAGAACAGGGATCTTGAATTACTTCAGTGATAATGAGAATAGAAGAAAGTCTTTGTTCTCACTGAACTTTTAAAAGAAATCCAAACTGTTCATTACATTAATTTGAATTAAATATTTTTTTCTCTTTTATTGTCCCTTCAAAGTGAATGACACAAAGCATTTTAAGCAAATGTGATTCTATTTTTACACAGAGGCTGTGGAAGTGCAGTGGTCTGCAAGTATGTATCCAGTGACTAAGGTAAACCAGAGCCTTGGGGAGTCCCCAGGGCCAGAACCTGCTCTACGTTACCCATATCATAACAACCTCAGCCCTTTATTTCTACTATTAAGGTACCTTTTCATCATGACACCTCCAATGTCACATGAAACAAAAGGTTTGCCTTCTGAAATGTAAACGAGCGAGATTATTTTCACTTATGTCTGTTATATCACAGCCACATTCTCTACATAATGGTCCCAGTTTTCAGCTCAGCTACATACTGAGCTAGAATTTCTTCCAGAATAAAGAGTACCCTTGTAGCACTAATTTACATCATGCTTCACATAAAGATGACCAGTTATTATCACTGTCTGCTATCCAGCAGTTAGCACCCGTTTAATGAACAGCTAGTTCACATTTTACTTCCCAGTGTTCAGCGTGCTACCAAAGGGTACATTCAAATCCTGTTCTAAAGTCAACAGCATTTGTTTCCTTATCAGCATGTGAGAGGCGTTTACAGCAGTCCTAGCTCTGCAAGTACAATCAACCTTCAGCACCCCTTAAAAGAGAAGGCAACTCATCCGAGATGTCCAGGTCATACATGAGGGGGACACATATGAAAAGAAAAAAGTATGAAAGCAGAAGGGAAGAGGAGAAAGTAGAAGAGAAGTGTCAGTTCACCCAACACATCATCTCAGGTGTGTCACTGAGAATCTAATCACTGAGAACTTCAGAGTTTCTCTGGCATTTCTGGAAGGCGATACTGTGAGATCCCCATGCAGTGCCTTCACAAACACCTTGGCTAAGTCCAAGATACACATCTATGTATATAACAACGCATTTTTTCCTTATTAACTGGCATTGCTCAGGTTTGCTTACGTGGTAAACAAAGACATCTCTCTTAACCCAGCTGACCAAAACCTCAAGGACCTATTTATCCCAAGGTAAGAAAAATAAAGTGTACCAGTGTTAAAGATTTTCTGTTGCATCGCTGACTACGGGTAAAACTGGATCTTTGCAGTGTCATTGCTGCTCTAGTAACTACCAGAGAACCAAGGTTAACGAAACCTGGCAGTAGGGCAGCACTGAACATTGAGGGGAAGGGAACGACTCGAGTCTGGCAGCTCAGCACAGCAGCTCATCTGAGTGAACAACGCTCTATGGTCTGGGGTGAGATTCTACTGTCCCTCTGCAACGATGTCTCAGAAGTTGCACAGCCGGGCAGACTTGTGCGAAGTAGACTTCTAAAGCCTTGTGGTACAGAAGGACCAGGACCGTAGTGTGACACACTTTACTGATGTCTCTACCTTGAGCGCAAAAGGCAATGATACAAATGCAAAAAGAGCTGCTAGCCTGTCCAGCAACCTCTCTGCGCTTTCACACCTGATTGCAAAATCTGGGAAGAGAGGCAGCTGTGATGAAGGATAACAAGGCATGATAACTCCAGGACTGAAGGAGCAGCCTCTCTTTCCAAAGAAGGTTCAACCGATGAATGTAACATTGCGAGCTTGCTCAACAACATACGGCATAAATACACTGTTGGATTCCAGCAAGCTCTGCCCGCCTCACATGCCTCCTGGAAAAGTAAAGGGAAGGCTAGCTTCAATGATTTACCATTATCTCAGAACACTGACACATCTTGGAGGTCAGAGAACATGCAATTGGAATAATTTATTTGGATTTCTTAGAGGTTTTCAAACAAAGTCTGTTTATCTAGGGCTTTTAAAGAAACTCCTAAGAGAGAAGGTCTCTCAGGAGAGCAGAAATTTGTTAGAGAAACGTTCACTTTTCACAGTGGAAGATGGTGACTACTATGTTGTGTAGCTATCTGTGCAATGCCATATATTTTTCTGGATGATAAACACATTGAGCAGTGAAAAGGTGATACAAGTTCAGCTGATAACATGAAGTTATTCAAGGTAATAAAGATGAGAGCTAATTATCCAAATTTGACAAATAACATGATCATCTCTAAACCTGTGATTACAGCAAACAGAAGACACTGAAGTTGTGCAGAACCCGTACCCATTAATAGTTTTTATAAGCAAGGAAACTTAAGCACTTTGTTCCCTTACTTTTCAGTTTTGGCCCACTCTACTGAACATACCTTTAATAAATTTACACGAGCTCACCTGAGTAGCTGCAGACTGACAAGAAGATGAGGAAGATGATGAGACAACAGGAATGTCAGACTGGACAGCAGCCACAGTGGTTGCAGGAGTAAAAATAAGCTGTTAAGCAAGAAAAAAATAGCTGGTAACAAACCGAAACTTTGAAAATATGTGAAACAAATGCCTTATTTTAAAGAGAGGCACCTAACTTAACGTGTAGTGAAGTACAGCTTCTAAGATCTGCTCTTACTTTTAGATTAACTTACTCAAAGTTATACTGTTTTCATAAATTCTTGCAAGAACTCATGCCTGCATCTAACTTTATATACCACTACAGTCACCAAGCTCTGGCTCAATCTCAGTGTAGGAGAACAGTGATTCATCCTGTTTAATGTAGTTAAACATAACACTAGAAAGCTCTGGTCAGTAACTCACGCAAGCCATAACAAAGCCTTTGGTCTCTGACTGGTACCTGAGCCCTCATGTACAATATCAGTAATTTCTGTCCAGTCCAACACAGATTGTAAGGTTCAGTTCATATAAAACTCACTAGAGAAAGCATTTAATTAAAAAAAATTTCAAAATCACTACACAGGTTTTTTCAAAGGTGCCCATTAGGAAATGGAACTGCCAGGAAATTGCAGGAATCTCAAGAGTTTCACATATATCCAAAGAGCATGAAAACTATGTATCTCAAATTCTAGAGACAATAATGCAAAGAACAATCTTAGTCAAATATAAGAAAATTTTAATCAAGAGTCAGAACTCTGAAATGTTGCCAGTGCAGTGAAAAACAATCTACCTTGAACATAGACAGACTCCAGCAAGCTTTTCTACACAGCCAGAAAAGACAGCTGCTCTTGTTCCATTTTTCCCATGTTTGATCAATTTAATGATTGTAGCATGACCAGGCTAAAAACACTTGAGCCAATTTCACCAGAGAACTAAGCTACAGCAATTCTTTTACTTCTGATGTCTACAAGTGCTTCAGAAGATGCGTATTCATGAATGACTAAATTCTCAATGCTATCTGAAACTAAAGAAAAATTATTATAAATAATTTATAGAAACAAAACTGAAACAGTTAAAGTAGTTTCTTTTTTTGTGGGGTGGGGGTGTAAGTGTGGGGATGGCAGGGACTGACCAAAACGAAGCTGAAGAATGGTGATGAAAACTTACCATTTGAGCTCGTAGATACATTTGGGCCTGGCTTGCACTCAGGGTTGGCGAGGTGCTCCCCAGCAACATAGTCTGTTGGGTAATACTGCTGCTGGTGGTGTTGGAGGTCTGTGAACGGCTTATTATCTGTGCAGGTGTAGGAGAGGTGGAGAGGTTAATCTAAGGAAACAAAAATATTGCTTCTGTCATGGAAATGGATTCATCCTAGGGTCTAAAGCCAGAAAGCCTTTGATAAAAATGGCAGGGGCAGCTGAAATCTCTGAACTGGAAAGATAGCAAAAATATATTGAGCCAATCATCACGAAACGGGATTCTGGCAAGATTGTACGTTTTCATTCTTAATCTGCAAGTAACCGTTTTGCAGTAAGTAAGTAGTACAAACAAAGAATACTATGAAGTCTGAAAAATCTCATAGAAATACAGATTTATGGAATATGTAGCCTGAACTTGCAATATTTTAAGAAAAATATCTGAATTTTAATATTTAAGCACCTTTGTTCGTATTATCTGACTGGACTGGTATCTTCTGTTATGCTTATTACGCAACATGATCAGGACACTTATTTGTGCCACCACATATGGACTTTGATTCCTCATTCCACATATGCACATTTTAAAAGACTGGAGGCTAAATGTTCTACAATTTCATACTAATGCTCCTCAACAATTGCACTTTAGCATCTTCTCCAACAAAAGCTGTTGTGGTTTTGGTTTGGTTCTTTTCCTTTTTTTTTTTCTAAGGGGTCTAACAGAGTTAAGTGCCCAGCTCTTTTTCATCACTGACTCAAAAGATTTCCTTGAAAAGTCCCAGCCCAATTTTGTTAGTTTAACATCAGACATCTTTAAAGATTTTTCCCTCCTAAATTTAATGAATGAATTACTTTAAGAACTGTAAGCCAAAGCAATGCTATGAGAGCTTAAAAAAATATACAGTTAAATTGCTGAAGCTGTGCACTGCAATCATGAGCAGCTTGAGGGCATGATTAAAAAGCAGGATGTCTGTAGGACTAACAAAGTCCTACTCAAGACAACTGTAGAATTGGACAAAAGAGACTGTGCAAATTACACGTCTGAAGATGCCATTTAAGTAAACACAGAATGAACTCAACACAGAGCTGCTAACAACTGAAACCTGAACACATGCCTAGAATATGGATAAAATAAGTGAAGGTGCATAAAAGATGCATGATAAAAAGATGACAATCAATAAAAGAATGAGTGCTATAAACATTTAGTTTCATATATATGTGAGCATTGGCTTGGATGCTTTAGATTTGGTGCTCTTTAATTACTACTGATAAACAGGTACGATTTTAACCTACAACAGTGCCCTGAATAAAGAAATTAATGTGAAAAACCCAGTAAGAAATCATGAAAGAGATGAAAGCTCAGGGAGTGACTCCTGCAGTGGTCTGAACAGTCACAGTGCTTGTGGAGTGAGCAGCTGCCCCTCAGAGCACCAGGAGAGGGCTGGGACCAGGGAAGCCTCCGACACTGGCCAGCAATGACCGCGGCTGGCAGCACGCATCGGATGACTGATGGATGCTGGGACCGCAGCCAACACTTACTACAGAGTCGTCATACTTCTACTTACTGTTTTGGTAACGCTAATTAAGACAAATTTAAATACTAAAATATTTTCTGGTTTTCCAAGTAGTTATATAGTAACTAAGAGAGGTTGAGAATGGATGGAGGGCTTGGTTCAGTTACGTACCGAGGTCTGCGACATGCTTGACTGCTGAGTGACACTCCCAGTGGGGGAAGAACATTGCCTCCCACCTGACAGGCTTGCCTAAATAGCAAGAATACGTGTCAAATATTGAAACCAAAAAGTGTTTAAGTGATGTTCATATTATTGCATAAATCGTCAGAAATATCCCTCTCTACCATTACCTCTTCTCTAACAGTACAAATGCTTTACTCAGTGGAATTAGTTTCCAGCAAAGCGCACTACGGAATGCTACCTGCAAGGTGCTAAATGCCTTGAATTCCTACCCACTGTCAGGCACTTGGGTTCTTGCAGATCAAGACTTGAGCCAAAACTATCAGAGGCGAAGTCTATCAAACTGTTAACGATGGAGCTAACTGATCAGCCCACCACTTATGCTGCTCAGAACTTAAAATGTGTAGCATTAAAAATAGATGTTATTAAAACTCACGTAGTTTTTACCATGGTTAGAATCCTCTAAGAATAAAACAAACTTTATAAATGCTGTAAAGAACACCCTCATCTGCTAGAATATATGCACATCTAGTGTCAATAACAGCACACTACTCCAGGCCTCCAGATTAATATATTGATTTAGATTCCTGTGTTAACAGACTGCATCCCAAAGCTTCTCAGCCTTCCCCAATCTGCCTTTCTTTGCTCTGTCTTGGTATATGCACACACAAATCTGACACGGAAAAAAGACAAATCAATATATTACCACAATCTAATGAAAAAGGAATGGAAGAAAAAGCCAGGAGCATAGAAGAGTCTGCCCCAGTTCTGACAACAAACAGCTACATCCCTGAAATTTTTAACTCTGTTTTAGTATTTCCATGTGTAAAATCATGAACAACTACATCTCTCTGCAATCCAAGGTCACCTGAGACCAAAGTAAATCCTTCCACTGCTTGAGTTTTCAAAACGGGCCTCCTCTAGTCTTCACCAACACTAAAAAGCTCTGCTTCAGAAAATGTCATTTACTTCCTACATTTCCACACTCAGTTAAAACTGAATTTTGCCATTCCTTATAATGCAGCCAGATGTGTGGCAAAACACACTAGGATACCAGATGTTTGTTATTTTTATTTGATTTTATTAAGATTCAACTACTCATTGCCTTCCCCATCAACTTTTAGAGAAAATTGTAGTATGAAGATTGAAATAGTCTACGTTTAGTACTTATTTTCCTACTGATGAATAGTATTTAATACTGATGAGCCTATATTTAATTTTATTTTACTCTCTGATGAGTTACATGATGCATTATAATGTATGCAATAAAGCATGGAATGGAGCATCTAGAACACTGGCCAAAATCCTCTAAAGAGTTTGGAGGAGGATACAATTTAAAATAGCAAAGTCATTAAAATAAAACAGTGAATTATTGCGAGGCAATAAGCTCAGGCACTTAAGCTGTTACGATGGTTTGACAACGCTCGAGGACTGCAGCCCTGCTCTAGGAAGTAGTACACCATTCTTTTTCAGCCAACCTTCGCTCTCACCTGTGGTACAGTTGCCAGACTCTGAAATTGGGTACTGCTTAAGTGCTGCTGCTGCAAAGCAGCAGTCTGCAGCATTAGATGCTGCTGTTGGGCTGCATACATCTGCTGGAGGTACTGAGCAGCTGAGCTAGGAGGACGATGCAAGGCCTGCTGAATAACCTGTGATGAATCAGTAGGTAATTAATTACAATTACAAAGTACACACTATGCTGACATGATGCTGAAGTTTACCTTTACAAGGAAATACAGCAAAACGAATTCTTTAATTCTTTTCACACCGATTATTTAATACTGAACTTGCTCCATCGCTGTTCTCAAACAAATCACAGAATATATAGTCAAATATATTCATGTCTTCAAGGAAAGTCTGACAATCAGCTGACAATACCGCATCATTTGTAATACAATATCCAAGCTTCTTAGGATCTTGTCAGTAAGCCCTACAGAATTCCCCACTTTTTGAAGGATCAGGATAGCATGAGAGAGACTTACTTATCAAACCCAACAGAACAGACTGTACAGAGTTCGAGGAGACTCAATTTAAAGAACAGCAAGAGGGGGCTGGATCCAAAGCAGCAGTTAGACACACACAAAATCCCAGCATGGTGGGGGCTGGAAGGGACCTCTGGAGATATCTCATCCAATCCACCTGCTCCAGCAGGGTCACCCCAAGCAGGTTGCTCAGGATCGTGTCCAGGTGGATTTGGAATCTCTCCAGAGAGGGAGACTCCACAACCTCTCTGGGCAGCCTGGGCCAGTGCTCTGTCATCCTCACCATAGTTCTTCCTGATGTTGAGGTGGAACTTTCTGCGTTCCAGTTTCTGCCTGCTGCCCCTCATCCTATTACTAGGTGCCACTGAATAGAGTCTGGCCCCATTCTCTCATCTGCCCTTTAGATATTTAAAAACATTGATCAGATCCCCTCTCAGCCTTCTCCAGGATAAACAGCCCCAGGGCTCTCAGCCTCTTCTCATCACAGAGATGTTCCAGTTCCTTAATCATCCTCTTAGCCCTCCACTGGACTCTCTCCAACAGTTCTGTCTCTCTGGAACCGGGCAGCCCAGGACTGGACACATTACTCCAGAGGTGACCTCACCAGGGCAGAGTAGAGGGGAAGAACCACCTCCTTCAACCTGCTGGTCACACTCTTCTTAATGCACTCCAGGATACCATTGGCCTTCTTGGCCCTGACAGCACACTGCTGGCTCTTGGAGAACTTATTGTCCACCAGGACTCCAAGATCCTTCTCCATGGAGCTGCTTTCCAGCAGATCAACCCCTAACCTGTACTGGTGTATTGGGTTATTTCTCCCAGATGAAGGACTCTACACTTGCCCTTGTTGAACTTCATCAGGTTCCTCTCCACCCAACTCCCCAGTCTGTCCAGGCCTTGCTGAATGGCCACGCTGGATCCTTGTAGTCAATGCTGGTCAAATAAATAACTTTATTTTGTGTTAATTTGTAAAGTCTTATGTGAATAATCCATACCCTTAGGGAATGGCAAATAAACTTTCCAGCATAGCATTTCCCCTTCCCCAACTTGGGAGGCAGGCCTGTACCCTGCGCTATCCTTAAGTGGTCTGACACCCTTCGGTAAACAATATCTTCGGCAAACCAGTAAGTCAGATATTGAGAAAGAAGACAGCAATAAAGAATGGAAAGTTAATCTTGTGTAAAGTATTGCTCAGTGTCTGTATTTGAGAGGACTACATGGGACAGGACAGAACATCTCAAAGCCCAGTACCTGGACGGCATGCCGGTCGGAGCCGCTGTAGACAGAGATCTGCGGTAGCTGTGTGCGGGAAGTGGAGGTGGTGGTGATAGTCGTTGTAGATGCAGAACATGTTGTCGTGCTTGGTTCATTCTCCATAGCTGTGTAGTGTTTGTTCAGCCTGAAATTGAAATAAAAATGGAAATAAGAGTGGTTCACAAGCAGAAGGCCAGTACACGCTGATTTTAGAGGCAATTTTCAAACGGAGAAGTTTGTAGTATTTGCTATTACTTGATGGAATTTGTTGAGAAATGTGTGTTTAATCTTCTAAAATCCATCAGGAGTAGCAACAGGTGACCAATCTCGGAACACATGCAAGATTTCCAACAAGCTACACAGAAGCACTGCTGCACTGCTCTTCCCCACAGCACTGAATCCACTGGCCAAGCATTCCGTACATTGAGCAAAACGTGTTCTTGGCAAAAATCACTGCTGGCATGCTCCATGGGCATAGAGAAAAATGCTTTTAGTAGCGACAGCAATACCTCAACAAATACAGCAAGAGCCAGGGAAGAAACTACCTATTTAAGCATCTCTGATGATTTCTCCCCAGACTTATGAGATTGCTCTCTGTTGCAGAGTACAATCTCTCTCCCAAAACGTTGTCTTTAAAGCTGAAATAAATCACGTATCTCAATACACAAGGGGTGCTTCATTGTGCTGCTTCAGCCATCATCATTTTATGCTGCCATCCTGATCACACAGGCCAACACTGAACTCAGCAACAGCCCCTCACAAGGCTTCTTTCAGACAGTCCTAACACAGCTTCCTGTGGGCCCAGCTCCTCCACTGCCCACTGTGGTGCCAGCATCGCCTGCTGGACACAACAGACAGAGATGGCTCCTCAGTGGCTCTTCACATGGAAGGACACCACCAAGAGAGCTCAGCAAGATGCAGCCAGCCCCAACAGAAGCCACACCCAACAGGAAGCTCTTCTAACTAATCGGCTCCTGGTTAATATAATCCTGGCCTCACCCACCACCCCAACCACAACCACCTGGGGGAGGGTGGAGCCACAGAGACACAGGTGGGCCAGGTTCTGCCTCTGGAACATGAAGCCAACAGAAACAAAACATTCTGCTGGGTTGTGACTCACTCACAGGTCAACTCCACCTTGGGGCCCACAGCTCAGGCCCCAGCACTTCACGCTCAGTTTCTTTTTCAGTATTAATATTATGATTAACAGGAAACAGCTGTTGATTGCTTTTAAAAGGTAAAAAGGTTAAAAGATAAAAAAACAACAACAGGTGGGGAGAAGACACATTTCCTTCTAAGAGTAAAGAAGGGCTCAGAAGAACTGAGAGAGCTGCAGTTACTAGAAGAAAAGCGGCGTTTCCAAGTGTTTAACAAGCCACCCATTGGATGCTGCATCAAACAGGAACATATTTAGGAGTTTCCACTGGCAGAGCTGCAAGCAGAATGCAACGCTGCCAGGCTGCGACCGTCACCTCCCAAAACACGACTGCTTTGCAGGTAGAGGACTGCACATGATGCCGCAGCTCCTGAGTACCTAGAGTAACTAAATTTTAATAGATATACAGTCACCTAAGGACCTTGCATCTATCACTATCGTATACTTACATGTTTTGCCACCAAAGAAACTTCAGAGCAATAAGGCATGCTCTAAAAGCTTTAGAAGATCCTTACTGTTAGAGCCGAAGAAAAAAATACGGCTTTGTCGTTAAAAATTCAGCTCTGTTGTGCATTATTGATGCCATCTGTCTCCCTGTTTTAGGGCACAAGTTAACATTCATGCTTAACCACTACAAGAGCAATAAAACCAGCATCACTGCTAAACCCACTTTACATTAATTCCACATAAAGCTAATGAAAAGTACCTTGAAAAAAAGTCCTGTCTCCTCCAGAGGACACTAAAAGCACATCAAAATATTGACACCTACAACTCGTCTAGCTAGTTTTAGCACAGTTATGCAACCATTAAATTATCTTAAGAAAACAACATCAGGTGTTTAATTTCCTTCATTCCCAGCCACTTTTTAGATGTCTTAGTGAGATGCGTGACGTATCTCACTCCACTAGCTATTCCATGAGAAGTTCACCCCATAAGAGCTGTTAATCTGAAAGCGTCTCATTTTCAAAAATAATTTTATCGATGTCCAAGTTATTCCCGCAATAGCCACGCAAGGAAAACACGGAAGAGCCCCTCAACTTCTGCTCAGCATGGCCTGGCGCTGAGGTGCACCTCCAGCACTGAGAGCTGGTACGAGATGCTCACTTGCCACCCCACGGTTCTCCTGCGATGAACACCCGGTAGCAGGCACCAGCCCTCTCTCGGCTGAAGGACTGGTGAAGTATTTCAGCAGAAGACACTTGTTAGAGACCTCTCTTCTCTTTCAGCGAGAAGTGGAATGTTTAAGGGAGAAGAGCAAATACGTAAAAAGTGGTTGTTAGCAAGGAAGCCAAGAATCCATTACAATTTAGCAGATGGATCCTTACTGACTTAAAATCACACTGACTTTACAGCATCGCTTTCGTTTACTTTACAAAGCTGTATATGCAGAGACTATTTCTAGTTATAAAAAAAATCTTAAGCTACAATTGCAAATATTCTGAAATTGTTCATCGAGTCCTCAATGACATAAAAAAACCAAAACTCCTAACTTGTAGTAAAATTGTGTTATATGCATGATAAAGACCTTACAATGATGCTGCCTGTGAGCAGCTTTAACTCAAAAGACCTTCTGTAATGCAAAATAAGTTTTAGAAAATGCACTGAAGTCTGACTTTAAACAAGCGCTATGCATATAAGTGAGCCCAAAATACAAAGGAAAACAGAAAACTATCTTGAAAATTAGCATTTATTCAAGCAGCAACAGCATGAGACACCACATACTTTCTAATTACACTGTGCATAATAATTCAGAAGTTCTGTTCTCTTTATATTTTTTGGTTTAAAGCAAATACCTGAAGTAAAACTACCTGCTATTCTACACCAATAATGTTAAACTACCTTCACAGGGAATACAAATGTCATTACTCACCTTTTAAAAGTTTAACTTTTGGTAAGCATCACGGTAATAAAAACCACTGCAACCATAACTAGTATTTGAAAATAGGTTGTTGAGGGTGTTGGGTGTTTTTTAACATGTACAGTTTATTCTCACTCCTTCCATGTCCATGACCTCTCCTTACAACTCCAAGGGTACAAACCACAGAAAATAAATGAACATTTCCTCCCAAGTCTAAACCCCTAGAGCATCTTTGTATGTGACTGGAGGCTTCGAAATAAATCCTCCTTCCCTTCACTCTAGCTACAGGACAGGCCAACCTTGCCCAAACCTTGGGGATTTGTGATTTTGCTAATAAATGAATAATTAAAATAGATTTAAAAACTACGCTCTGTGAAAATACAGCCCACGCCACTCGTTGCAACTTGCCCGCGCACCGGCACGGAGCGACCCAGCCCGGGCGCGGGGCCGCCGGCGCTCAGGGGGTGAGACGCAGGCAGGGCGGGAGCCCCGGGGCTGCCTCG
>VZZY01008141.1:89235-112258 GCA_013400335.1 Eurystomus gularis
ACGGGTGAAGCGAGGGGCCTCCCCTCCCCTGCTCGCCCTGCTTCCCACGCACCCCCAGGCCCGCGTTGTTTACCTGCTCCCGGTAGTAAGTGCGTGTTCCTTGGGAGCGCTTTGCTGGGGGACACGTGCCAAAATTCATACTTAAAAATGCGTTCAGGGTCCGGCTTTGGGCCTGGTCTCTGCGAGTGGAGTGATGTGCAAGTCTAAAGGAAAGCGTGTGTGGATGAAAACCGAGTTTATCAGTTTTTAGGCTGTTTACCGGGGACTGAGTAACTTCCGAGGGTGTCTGAGTAGTAACTAGTATGTATCTACTGTCGATTATGCTTCCACTGTAAAAAAAAAAAAAAAAAAAAGCTAAAGATTTGCACAATTAAAATCTGAGTTTTGCTGGTCTAATTCAGTGGCTCTCCAACAATAGCATAAGGCAAAAGAAGTGTTCTGCTTTGGGTTCATAACCCCCTATTAAACAGTAACAGTTACAGGACCTAATTAAACGTTTGAGTGCAAGGGTTGACAGTGCTTCATTGGGCCATTAAGCTTAAGAGGAGGTGATTTAAGCCGAAAAATATGTAGGTTGCATTTTCGTATTAAGAGTGAACGCATGATACTCTCGACAGCTTCCTTCCAGTTATCTGCATTAAGTACAAGAAAAGATGTTTTCCATTTACAGTATTTACTATCTGGTGTCGCCAGCCTTGTAATTTTAAGGAGAGGTATAGAAACTATGCTGAGAATTTGGTATTTGCTACCATGTTTGATTTCTGGCTTGCATCTGCTTTGGGGCTTTTCTTGACAAAAGTCTGTAGAGACTGGCACGATCTGTGGCTTTAAGGGACGTGTGAAACACAGTCAGAGTAATAGTATGTGAAATTCTAAGCTCTTTGATTTACAGTCCCTTTAATCCACCATTTCTTAAGGATGAGGAGGTGCCCCTGGCTATCAACTGGCAGAAGCATTCACTTAGGCAGTGAGCTAAAATGAAAAGTGTTCTGGATTAAAACCATTTCTTTCCCTTCTGCTGGGTCAGTTTTAATCTTGATCATTTCCACATGCGATCACATGAATCCTTGCTTTAGTGCAGTGAGGCTTTGGTGCAAGAACAGAGAGAAAGCAGCTCAGGGCTGTGGGAGTAAGGAAGAAAAAGCCTGCATTGGACAGGAATGCTGGCTCATGACACTTGAAATATTAGGTAATAGTTTCTGAGGCACTGGAATGTTTCTTTTGAGTCTCATCTACTGACTTTCTATCTGTTAATGCAGTTATCAGTTTACTCTTAATAATGACACTGAGTCATACAGGGAGTTGGTTAAACATTGTGAATACCAACAAACAAGCCGAATGCCTTAGTCATGGTTTGTTTTGAGATGTAAAATTATTCTCTCTACTTTCTTACAACAGTACTAGCACTATCAAGAAGTGGGTATCGAAGCAAACTGCTTAACCTACACTTACACTGAAATGGCTTGGAGATTCACGATCCAAATGCTGATTATCAAAGGCAGCATTTTCCCTTTTCGTGAAATAAAGTGTCTCAAGATCAGAGCTGGATAGAGGTTTTAATGAAAAATAGTGTTAGGAAATGTTAATCTCTCTTAATTTCATTTTAACAGAAGCATTTACGTGCGTTGTAGAAATCATTGTGAAAGTCTTGCTAGGAAGGTCTTTCCAGCTTCCTGAAGGAGGTCCTGGTTAGAGAAAAAAACCCAGTGACTCGGAAGCACAGATTCATTCTTGAAATGGTTGGGAATCTGATAGTCGGGATACTCTCCTAGGGTTCAAGACGCTGCACTTACCGTCTCGGAGCGAAGAGCTGAACCTGACTCCCCAAAACGTCGCTCAGTCTGGCCCACAGCCTAATTGCTTTTCTCAGCCAAGACAAAGACTTTCATGAAGAACTCTTTGAAGGGTCTTTGTTTCATTCAACCACACAGGGATAATTCTTTATCTGAAATTCATGAAATAGGAAAATTCTCCTTCCTGCTTTTACATAAAATGAACACAGATCATGAGAATAAGAGAAAGGGAATTCCCGGAGACTCAGGAATTAGGGCATTCAGTTGAGTTTACCCAGGTATTTCCTTCTCTCGGGTAAGCTGTGCTTATCTTTCTCATAGGCCTAGTTGTTTAAAATGCTGAAAACAGTCTTATCTATATTAAAGAGTCACCATAATCTGTGCATTGCATGTAATAGAGGTTCCTGAGCGAGTTCTTAGGAATTTAATCTATTACACCAAGTGTTTACATACTTTTTTTGTTGATACAGTAACAAAATGTAGCCACTTCTAATGTGTGGCACCAAACAGCATCTGTAATTACAACCATCTCAGCTTTCTAATATTATTCAAAGTTTACCCTTTGCCTTATCTCGTTTGTTGTAGATACTTTTTGTCAGTTCAGTCCAAGAAGCTATTATATCATTAATTCATAGGGGAGGATTGCATTGGAGCGGTACAGAGAAGGTAGGAATAACACCTGTGCTCCACGAATCCTGGAGAATTCATGCTGTTGATTTAAAAAAAGAAAAAATCCAACCAAACTGAACTTGAAGAACCATTTTTCTGCCACGATTAAACTGCCAGCTTGCATTCTTTCAGTGCCGGGCATAGATTTTGCATTGGTTTAACCATGTGGGCTGTAGTACAGTTAAAGCCATAGGTTACTACCCTTGGTTTGATTTGGTTCAAATGAAGGAATACTCCTGACAATCCTCTCATGATACATGTTAAAGTTGCTTCTTTTCTTAATTTTAATGTGTTTACGTCTGTGGGAAAGGTGGAGGGAAAAAAAGTTCAATTTTAATTTTAAAATCAAAATATACCTCCATAAATATTTCCAGGAAATTAATTTCTTAAGAGCTTTGGAGTTCTTCCATTCTTTCTTTGTATTATTCTTTGTCTTGAGTATTTCCTGATGAGTTCTTTGGCTCAACGTCTTTCATTATCTGTTGAGGATCAAGCTCTGCGTAGGAGAGCGTTCAGCCTAAGAAAGCTTTGGTCCAAGCCTCTGAAGACATATTTTCACCCCTTCTTGCTGTTTCAACATTGATTTAGTTTTCTAGTGATACATTTTTTCCAGAAAAACGGATGGCAGGAGCAAACAGGTTGAGACCTCAGACTTCCACTGGAGAAAGAGCTGCTTTAAAGTGTTCTGAACGGCAGTGCCTGCACCTTGCGGTACTGAAACAGCAGAATTCTCCAGGTTTATTTCAGTAAGCTATAATTAGATGTTATCAGAAGCCTTAATGAGTGACCCAGGTGTGGATAGGTAGATAATATGTGATTATGTATCTGTATTTCCACATACATAATATGGGATGCCTTATTAGGCTGCAGGTGGAAAAATCTCACAGGAGTTTTAGCTCAGGAGTGAAAAATGAGATACTGGTATTAACTGTTGGCATTGGGGTAGTGGGTTTTTTGTATTGGTTGGTTGTGGCTGGGTTTGGGGTTTTTTTGGTTAAAGGATGTTACAGCTGTTGGATGATCTGTAAAAGAAAAGGCATGAGAAAAGCTGTTAGATCTCAGGAAAGGTGGGGAAGATAGTGATGAGGTTCATGGTCTTATTATTTAAAATCTGTTCTCGACTGTTTATGTTTAGATTTACTGTTTGCATTTGCTCATCTTTCTAAGGTTTATCTTTTACTGATTCTTATGTTTGCAGGGTATTGATTCAGGCAGGCCTTTTATTACGAATAAAATGATCCTTTATTAATATTTACAGAAGATACAAATGACAGCATTTTAACTGAAAGTAACTCAGGACACAAGTACTGTCTTGCTTATTTGAACTTTTTCTACTCACAGGCCTCTAATTAAGACCTAATAGTACTAAAACAAATTCTAAACAACCTGGTGCTTCCACTGTAAGAGTTATTTGACAAATTCAAATGTGGCGCTGCAAAGGGTGTGCTTAAATGTGATTTTCTTCTAATTCCCTGTGTGTCATGAGGAGACAAATAAGGATATTATGCCTTAGAATAGCTTTGTAACAAACGCACTTAATAAAAGCAGTGTGTAAGCTTATCTTCACCAGAAGGAAAGGGCTATTGTCAAGGCATTTTTCCCATGTCTTAGTGAAAGAAAACAGTTTGTATTTTTTTCATATGAGGCAGCAGGCTGTGGTCCACATTAACTTTCCTTTGTTCTTTAACTTGGCCTATTAATTTTGGTTTAAAATGCCAAATTTCTTCTCGGTAGAGTTTAACTTTATGTCTTAGCTTGAGTGAATACCACTTTTTCTTAACTAAGACATCATCAATGCAGTGTTACGTGCAAGAAGTGTGGAAAGTACCATATAATGCAAAAGTGTGGTAACAGAGCCACTCTAGAAGTGAGGCCCCTCTCAGCAGAAAATGTCTGTGTCATCAGTATAGTTAAAATAGCAAAATAAAGCTTGTAGGAAGAGCTGTGACCTTTCAGTTTCTCTGTTCCATAAAGCTGGCTTCACGTCTCTAGGAAAAGTGTGCTAGAGAATGTGTGGAGCCTTGTTCATACTTTTTTTAATTATTGCTATTAGCTTGGGTTCTCTTAAAGACTGATCAGCGTGTTCTAACAGAGACATTAAGATCTTCCAAATGTATCTAATAACCAATACATGTCCTGTTGGAGGTATTAGGGTAGCAATTTAGAGAACTGCTTATATTCTAAAGTAATTAAACCCCTTTTATTTGAAGGGCAACTACTTTGCTACTTAAAGATAGCAACAAGTAGAAAGAGGGTTGTTTTGGTTTTTTTTCAATTGGTACCAACTTTTACTGTATAGATAAGGAGGGACTCCTGGGTCACTCAGTACTTCTTAACATTGTGACTTTCTGTTCACTCTAGTACAGATAAATCTATTTTTAAATGGACTTGAATCACCCAATTTGAAAACCCACTGAACAGATTTTGCTAATTTTTTTTTAATCTTCTAGTTTTTGCTAGAGCATCAGTGATTACAGTCTCTTGAAGTAATGGTCTGTCACCTAACTCTTTGCTTTATAATAATATTCATGTAGTCACCACTTCTTTTGATGTAATCCCCTCCCATTACTGCCTACTTCAAACAAACTGAACAGTTGAAATACTTAACTCTGACTTCTCAGTGCCCTTCAGAACTTAACGTTTGGTTTAAGAAAATATGTTCCAAAGTTAATACATCTGCACTAAAACGTGAATCACTGAAGAGATGGTAGACTCCAGCACAGAATCAGGGAAGTTGCTGGGTGAGCAGTGCCTTATTTCCTTCCCTGAGAAACAGGAAATACAGGTTAAGACTTTGCCTCCTAATAAAGCCTCCTGGGTTTCGCTTCTGTTGGATGCCTGCGTGTCCGTAGCAGTAACGCGCTGTTAAATCTGCCTCCCTTTGTAGAGACAAACACTGGCGTTGGGGTCATGGGTTGTGCTTTTTGAGAGAGGAACCAAAGGGAGACCTTTGTATCGGAGAGAACGCAGTTTGCCTTGTGGTGATGGGTGCAATCGGGTGTTTCAGATGAAGCCCCATTCGCCGCAAAGTACCGTGTCTAGATGTGGGGGTCCAGGTATTGTTTTGTCTTTTGTTTTGTCTCGTGGAAAGAAGAGGAGTGATTCCTCACCCAACTGATGTAGCACCTTTTTGACTGCCATGGAAGAAGTGTCATTTCACTCCTAAACGCGTACTGGAGTCTTTCCCCTAACTAAACTAGCTCTGATCACACTCATAAATCCAGAAGTAGGCTCGGTGTTCTTCTAGAGTGCTTAGAAATTGCTGCTGTGTTTTATTCCTGCTGCTGAATTTAGAGGACCCTCAGGCAAGTACGTTCATCCTGTGTGTTCTCTGCCACTCCTGAAAGTGGTTTGGGTTCAGTGAGCACAGTATGTCAAATCGAGTCACCTACTTGATAGCACTCTGCTCGTGCACAAGGTGTTTTAAAGACATTTAACTCGCTGCACAGGTACCCTTCAGTCTGGTAGGTGTGTTGCTATGAATTTTGACCAGATACAAACTTTTTCTGTTGCTTCAATTATTCCTCCCCCCACCCCCCTCCATGAAATAGTGCTGGTGGCTGGCACCTACTGAAACAAATCCCAGCTCGCTGAGGTTTTTATGGGAAGATTAATTTCATAGCTCAAACATTGGGCTTATATGAGATGTTTGAAGAGGAGTGTTGTAAATTGTCCTTTTTCTGTTGGTTTTTTTTTTTTCTTTCCCCCCTCTGAACTGTATCTCTGAAATCCTTTGTTTAAAGGGCTGCAACCTGAGTCATCTGTTTCCCTTTAAGGTCCAGCAAATACCAAGACAATAGGCAACATTTTATGCTAACATGTTTAAAGCGCTAGGTTAACTAAATCTTAATCTTATTTATAACAGAAATACTCATTCAGCCTAACAGTAAAGTACTAAATTTTAATTCTACACATATACATCTTCTCCAACTCAATTTTGATTGTGTAGATGTTATGAAACATTAATGAAAAATACTATACAGGTTTCCTAGTGGATTAGGGGTGATGTTCCAAATATTGAAAGTGCCTTTAAAAATAAATCCATGATGCTTCACCACAGTGAGAGGGAAGTAGGATAGAGAGACATATACATAGAATCATAACATATACTATGCCCTATATACTTAGAATTAAAATTTATTATTAATAACAAAATAACCATTAAAGAGAAAGCAAATCCAGCAATACTTTAGTAATGTCCTTCAAAATTTGTGCAGTGTTTCATTCTTTGGTTTCCTTATATTGTTTCCATAATATATCTCATTTCTGTGTGTGTTTAATACCTGCTGCAACTCACTTCCTAGTTAATTTTTTTAAAAAGCAGATACCTGGGGAATTAAATGTCAAGTAGTTGGTAATAAAAATCACTTGGAGCCTGACTTCGCTGTAGGAAGGGAACTTAGGTGCTAATGGTTTACTAATATTACTTTAATATTTTTCAGGGGGCTGCAGCAGGGATGGGTTTTATATTAGTGGCATATGGAAGGCATGAGAGGTGATGATCGGATGCTACATATTGCAGTATAACTTCTCAAATTTATTTTTCTCTCGGTCAGGGACATCATGATCACATACTTTGAACCTTCCATCTCCTTCGAGGGACTGTGCAATGAAGTTCGAGACATGTGCTCCTTTGACAACGAGCAGCTTTTCACCATGAAATGGATTGATGAAGAAGGTAAATGGATGCTTCGTTCTTGGTCTTAGGACAAATACTTGATCAATATGTTCCTCAGCTGTCTAGCTCTCCTTTCCCTTTCATCTCTTCCTTTCGCTCTGCCTTCAGAAGATCAACATATAAAACATACCTCATAAGTACTTACTTTATAAGTAAGCTTTAGAAATAGTAAATCTTACTCTAAAAATAGTGATTATCCTGTGCCTTTGTCAGTATTAAGAGTCAGTATAACAAGGTCGTTGTTACAAACAACTTAGAGAGCTCTCTTTTTTTCCCCGATAAATTACAACTCAGCGATTATCAAAATATGAATTCTGTGTTAGTATTTATTAGAAAAGGAATGGGATGTATTCCCGTATACTCCTGAAGAAGCACATGGTTCCCCTTAAGTCTTAGATCTTTGAGCTACACTAACCTTAAATGATACAAATTAGAGTATTTATCCGCCATGTCAATAAAACTTTATAGTTGAGTTGTATGTATAACTAAAACCATTCTATTTTGAGTGTTTGTATCAGCTGTTACTTTAGCAACCTAAAGTCTATTTAAACGCATAACTATCAGAAAAATGTAAAACTATCAAAAGAGAAATTACTTGTCCAAGCAGCTTTTCATCAAAGTGTTGTAGTAACAACCTTGGCTGAGAACTCTTGTCACCTCTAGTGTTTACATTACCCATGTTGAAGTTTACCTTGGGTAAAAAAAGTTCAGAGTCTGCTCTCCCTTTTCCTTACCAGATGCAGTCCAGTCTGAGCTGTGTCTCTCCAGCGGTAATTTTTCGAGAAGGTTATTTGTAGTGCCTCTTTCCTGTGTGGAATTGGTGTATGCTACACGTGGGTTCTGAGCTACACCAAAGAGATGTCGGAATTATGAAATAGCTGTTGAGCTATTTTAGCATGCTAAATACTTGATGCAATATATAAAAGGCCATAATGTGCAGTGATTTGTTGCCAGTGATTAGTATTTATATGCGGTGTTTAGCATAAATGGTGCTTATGGAACTGTTTCCTCCCCTTCTTACAGCTTTCCCATTCAAAATTGGGCAAGTGCCAGTTCATTAGCAGCTTAAAGCTAAACATGGACCAAAGCTGATTTTTTTGGAAGTGCTATATGGGCAGAAGATTATGGGAGTTTGGGAATCTGAGCAGATTTTCCCCCCTGCTTCCTCTCCTCATTCCCAAGTTATTTACACCAGGCAGATGCAGTAAAATGAATGTTTATGACCAAACTTCTGTGCAGGGTTGAACATTTTATTCTTAAGCTTGCTGCTTTGTTTTATCTTGAGGAGGATGATGGACTCCTCGCTGAAGAGGAAGTCATAGTAAAAAGTACATATCTTTTCAATGAAATATTTGTAGAAAAATTTGTGCAGATTTAATGGCTTACTCGAAGGAACAGTTCTGTCACAATTTCTGCTCTTTAGAGACAAGTTTTAACAAAAAAACCCAATGCTGCAGTTTGACTATTTTTTTAATGTACTCACATAGGATTCAATTTTCCCAGACAACCCGTGTTTGCTTTAATCGGTGACTTCCAGTTTTAGTCAGTAGCGAAGAAGTTAATCTGGTGATGAGAAGTGTTTTTAAAAAAAAAAATTAAAATCTCCATCTTTGTTATGAGTAATTTTTGCATCTACAATGAGGCTCCTTGCCAGGACCCCTGCCTCTTCTCTTCCTCTCTTGAGTGTTTACGGTGGGTTTTCTTTCTAGATACTCACCGCTTGCTTTCTTGGAAAATTCCTGCATTGCATCCTCTTCACTAAAAGTGAAGCTCACTCTTTAAGAGTAGTGTGAGGAAATGTCATGTGGACTGGTACTTGTTCTGCTACTTCCCATGCTTCTCGTAGCGTAAGATGAGATACGGTGTCTGGGCCATCTCTTCACTGCTTCCTGCCTCAACTGCTTGATCAGATGTGTGACTAACCTGGATTTACCTACTCGTAAGGGTTTTATTTGTCATATACTAAATGTCTTTTTAGACTTTGCAGGATGCAGAGCATCGTGCATAACTATTTCTATTTCATAGAGTTAACAGCACACAGAGGCAGACTTAATTGAGGTGAGAGGAAAAAATTCAAAACTGCTTAAGTGCAACTGGAAATAGAATGGATTTGATTTTAGACAGATTTCTCTTTTCTCTGTATGCAGGCAGTTCATCTTACCTCTGGCTTCTGAAATGCTCTGTAGGATGGACACTAGACTTGTGTTTGTGTTCAGTCTATTGTTTCTTGCTGTATAACTCAAAAGGAAATATATTCCTTTACCACCTATCCCAGCCCTCTTTGGCTACAAAATTCATACTGCTCTGAACTTGTTGAAAGAGTATGTCTATAAACCTTACGTTCCTAGTTTGGAGCGAGGTGTAAGTTCTTGACAGCGTCCTTTTCTTCTGCCAAAAGGAAACACAAAACTGTTTGCACAGGTGTCAGAAACGAAGAAAAACTGGTTTGTTGATTCTCCTAGTCTGAATAAATTCAGTTGTTCCTTCTCCTCCCGCTGTGCTGGGCGCTGTGTGCGTGCCGTGGGGAGGCAGTTTGATACCTGGATAGGCTAATTGTGGCGGGGAGCGAGTACAGTGAGAAACGGCTCCAACTGGCTTTAAAGACTCATGTTGAGGGTTATGACATGCAGAAAAGAATAAAGATGGAATGCTGCAAATGGACAGTTTATTAGTAATATTTCAACAATAGAAAAGAATGGATACGTTAGGAACAAAACAAATTAACCGGGAAAACTTTTGTAGGGTGAGTTTTAAATATCCCCCTACCTGCTAGAACCACTGTGTGGTTTTACTGAAAAGCCTTAGCAACGCCTGTATTAGCTCTGATATCTTGTAGTACAGAACAAAAGTGGGTAATTAATAGTCTATAGCTAGTTAGCTTTCAAACCATGGTATTGATTGGAGACTCAAAGCAGTAAAACTTTCAGATTGGATCAGCTGGGATGGAAATTGTTCTGCTTTTCTCCAGTTGAGCCTACCCACAACCAGTTTACTCCTAAAGGGTGTGGAAAGTAGTATTTCTCTTAAAAATTGAAATGTTACATGACAGTAGACTTGCTGTATGGGATTTTGGCTAGAAAGAAGTTTGTTCTGCTCATGTCCTGGGAGTTCAAGCAGGCAGAGATAAATCCCATGTTCTTGTAGGTGGAAGGAGGTGGGAGGGAATAGTTGAGTTAATAACCAGAAGTATTTTCTTTCTTCAAGGTAGTGATGATTCAGTTTCAACATTGCTTTAAAAATGTTTCATTTGTGGTCTTATTTTGAACAAGGTTTCTTCTTTCAGGGGGATAATTATTTTTATAGTGTTACTAACCAGCGTCAGACACTGAAGGAAATGTTTGGTTGCACGGATGTTCTTTACAGTCTTTATAGAAGTGTCTGGACACTGACAGACACAGGAGGTCACTTAAAAGATCAGATAAGTCTTAGATGAATTTTGAGGACTAGGTAAAGTACAGGCTGTGTCCCCGAAGGAGTATGAGCCAAGGCTAGATTTTTAAGATCCTTCCTGCTCCTGAATACAGCAGATCTTTGGCTTGATCTTCTTTTTCCCTCACCCACCCCTCTACCTATATACCCAAATTGCCCTGATGTAATTAACTGTCGTTTAATGATTCTGAAAAACCTTTGTGGATACATGTTACGTTTTTTAGAAATATAAAGTAGTTACCTACAAAGACACTTTAGTCAGTCTTAAACTGTTACTTCTGAAACACGGATTTGTCAAAGCAATCCAACGCGATCTTGTCAGAGAAGCTTTTCAATATGTGCCAAATGCTTGTGTAATCATCTGCTCCATCTTAAATGGTCAAATAAAATGGTCAACAAAAGCTGCAATTGTTTTATAAAATACAAAAAAAAGCCCCAAACAACCAACCCACACTTTTTTCCTGCCTTGTTGCCCTTTCTTTAAGGGATTTTACTTCAAAGGGGCCTGTGAGTGTGAAGGTACTAGTTAAAAATCAGAAAAATGGGATATTTTCCCTTAGGTTATGGGATTTGTCCAGTGTCTTGAGGTTTGAGGAAAGACTAGAGGTCCACCTACTTCTGCACCTCCTGGCTAAAGTCTTAGCAATCTTGAAGCAGCTGTGAAAATAGAATTGACTCAGTTCTAATTAAAAAATCCATTAAATATGATGGAATCTTAGAAGGATGTGAGGTGCAGGAAGATAACCTGCACCTCCTGTGCTGAAATGTGTAACCATTCTTGGAGCAGACCAAACCAACGGTGGTTTGTGATTCTGATCTGCTTGCCTCTTGGGAATATCTCCTCTTTTTATTTTCCCTGAAAGCTTTCAATATGACTGTATTTTCAGATGTGCTCTCTGAACAGTGTTAAAAATAAATGATGCCACAGTTGAGAATATTGTTCTGGTTTGCTACAATAATTATCTTAGAACTCACCGTGAGGAAACTGTTGAATGGCACAGAACTAATTGGGTTGAGTTTTTATGTTGTTCTCTATCTTTCTACAGGAGATCCATGTACAGTTTCTTCTCAGCTGGAGTTAGAAGAGGCCTTCCGGTTGTACGAACTAAACAAGGATTCAGAGCTTCTAATTCATGGTGTGGTGGAATTTATTACATTAGTTCTCATGTTTGTAACTGTGAAGAAGGGGCGTTTTTACCTTGCGTTATCTGTGTCTTTTGCATGGCCTCCTCACGGCAGTCTGTCCAGAGGATGCTGAAACCATGCACTGTGCTTTTTCAGCACTTTGTCAACATTCTTTATTAAATTAAGGAAGGAAAAAATGCATTGCTGTTATTTTATTAGTGAAAGACAGCTTCTCTTTCTTTCGTCCCAAGTGCCTTCATACACTTGCTGGTGACAAATGGCAGAATATATGTAGTATGGTGTCCTACAGTGTTACAGATAAGTGCTTTAGAGCAGCATCTATATGAAGAGGAAAAGTTGATGAGCTCCACTTGTGATGCCAGATTTGTCAAAGTTCGACTTTTCTAAAATTAAGTACTTTAGACCAGTTTTGAACCTAATAATGTTGTGCCCCTCTTTGTGTAATTTTTCAATTTTTATTGCTCAAGGTTTTAGGCCTATTTTGGTAGCTTCCACAATGTATTTTTTGTACTGTTTGCAACTTTTTACAAGTAGAAGATAGATTTCAGTTTAACAGAGATTTACAGCAGGAAAGCAGAGGATTATTAGCGGGTGTATTACACCACAGCATCTTACTGTGGTCCTTCTGTAAGAGGATGCAAAGCCTCTAGTTCACCATTAGCTCCCTTGGAAGCAGCAGACAGCTTCTCAGCTTCCCTCAGACTTTTAAAAGATGGAGGAAGAATATAATCTGTTGCTATACATATTTCACTGTTCCTGTAGATGTTATTTCAGTATGCTTTTTAATCCCCCTTTCTCCATTCATTTTTGTTTAATAACCTTCTGATTAAACCAGCACCAGGGCTCTCTCTCCCAAGTTACACTTCTCTCTGACAGTTACTGAAGCAAAATAAACTGGAAAAAAAAATGGCCAATGCAGACAAGATCATATGTTGCTGTTAGGACACTGTAATATAATACATTATAGGCAAGATTTCCAAATACTGACTGCGATGATCAGTTACATGAGAAACCAGAATCATTACTTTAGTTACTTTCTTTGGGGAATAACTTGGTTTATTCTGCTTTTTGCTTGTATTTCTCACGTATATCACTGTTACGCTCAGCAAAAGGGGTTTGTGGCAGCTTTTCAGATCACTTGCTCTTGTGCAAGGTTTTGTTAAAATGCAGTCTGCACTGCCTTCCTAAATGATTGAATTCCTTTTAGCAGTGTTGTATTTAAGCCAAAGATTTGTTTTCTGTCCAAAATAAGAATTAATCAGAAGTTAATTCTCTTTCTTGCAGTATTTCCTTGTGTACCAGAACGACCTGGCATGCCTTGTCCAGGAGAAGACAGTAAGTAGGCATTTTAGTTAAGAAGTACAGAAAATCAGGAATTCAGGTTTCCTCCTGTAGAAGATTTTGATATCCTACAGTTTGCCATTCTACACTTATGAATATTAATAATGCAAATCTCTACAAATGTTTAAAAGGAATAGAAAGTCTTGCTAAACTTAAATGTTGTTTGTCACTTCTGAATCATTGTTAATAAGCATTTCACATTCCTGCTAACTATCCATGTCACTCTGCTTTCCTCGCTTTTGCTTCTTCTGTTGTGACAGTTTTTTTTATCCTATTCCTGTCTTTTTGGTAGTTGCCAGATTGCTGGCTGAGTAATGTGAACAATGGCTTGTAACCAGTGGTAACCAATGGTAATGACTTGTTGTCTCGCCATTTAGAGTTCTGTGCTTAATTCTTTTGAAATTGATGTTTAGGTACTATCAGGAATATTCTCTGAAAACCTCCAAGTTATGTTAGCTGATGTACTAGACATTCAAGAGGCAATTTTCTCCATGTTTTGAAGTTTTACTAAAGAGCGTGTATGTTATGCACACGCATCTGTCAGCTTGATATCCGAGTCTCTGACAAATATAAATGTGCATGCTTAAAAGTTAACTTTGAATGTATGAAAGTATGGATAATGCTGCTTTTCTGAAAAAAAATGAGGTTGTGGGCTGCATCAGAAATACACTTGCAATTCGGTGTGGTTTTTGTATATTTTCATTTTCAATTTGGGTTCCTGACATGCCTTTAGCAAAAATAAATAAATAAATAAAACCTAACAATGATAGCTGTGGATCTAAAACACCAGAGGATTTGTGTAAGCAATCTTACAAATCAGGGCATGCTCCTGAAATTCACCTTCTCTCCTCCTTCCCCTTCCCCACAGCTCCTCCCCAAGTTTAGATAAGGTAGGTGCGTACTTTGCACGCAAGTGTTTGTGTTGTTTGAGCAGCTTTCTTTTGACTCACTGTTCCTTTTAACTTTGGGAAGGCAGAATTAACTTTAAGTTGATTGGGATTTTCTACTTCAAATGTTCTCCAAAATTTAAAAAATGAAAAAGATACTTAGAACGTTACTCTGTGTTTGTAACATGCAGGAGTGAAACTTTGCTCCGCGATTACTCTACACAGAAACATCCATGAGCAGATGTTGTAGGTTTGTGTTTATATTTTTATGGATATAATCCTATGTTTTTCCCCTTAGAATCCATTTATCGCCGAGGCGCCCGCCGGTGGCGAAAGCTCTATTGTGCAAATGGTCACACTTTCCAAGCCAAACGATTTAACAGGGTGAGACTCTTGTTGGGTACTTAACCATGGTACAGGGATGTCTTACTTTTGTCATTACAGTGTCTCTGCCTTGAAAAATAAGGTAGTTTTATTCTCATTTTTCCGTGTTTGTCTATTGTATGTAGACTTTCCTGTAGTTTCAGGAAACTTAATCATTATTAGTTGATCAGGAACTTAAATTAGAAAAAAAAAAAGTCCCTTGCAATTCACTTTACATGGACTCTGAAACCGTGCTATCAATTATATAAATGCTCCCGTGTTCCCGTAAAATCTTCCCGGAGGGAACACTTGAACACTGGCATTAGATGACTGTGAGCTGAAAGGACATTTTAAGTTCTTAAGTTTTGGGAGTAAAAAGATCTGAACTCGCTTATGATGCACGTGACTTTTAAAGGAATAACAGCTATTTCTCCAGACAGCCTGCTTATGGTGGCCTGTCATCGGCTGAAAATAACAAACCATTTCTAATGTTTTCAAGAAACAATGGTTAAATGTAATTAGCTAAGGACCAAGAAGGCTGTCTGCTGTATGTAGAAGGACCAAAAGCAAAAACCAAACCCAAAATATTTTAATAAGCCAAGTTCCTTGACAGCTTCAAAATTTTCCCTTCTTTTCTAAGCTTAGTGTATTATGCGCTTAATGCTTAAGAATATCTCCACTAAACTTCATCTTGAGCATCCTTCATATCTAACTTCTGCTTTTTTTACCTCTTCCTGGTCCAGGGCTGTCAAGGCACCGTGGTTTAATCACTTCCCATTCTTGCTTTCATAGACAGCCTGTTTTCATGAATCTTTTGAGTTGTTTTGTGAATGTCCTTCAGCGAGCGGCAGGCTTCCCATTTCCCAATATCTGGTTTAATTTAATGAAGCTTTTGCTCTCCTGCCTTCCTCTGTAAGGACTCATCCACACAGAGAAATGACGAGATATATAGCAAATCATTGTGGTCACAGCAGCCTGTACGTTCAGCTGCAGCACTTTTTTTTGATCTGGAGTGGGCTCCTGCCTCTCTGGGTGTGTGTGTGGCAGGAGAGCCCGGCTCTGCCCGCACCTCTCCGTGTAGACGCAGGCTTCCCGTGCGGGGGTTGCTGCTGGGTGTCGTTTTTGAGCTGCTCTGTATCGTGCCTGCCTGTTGGCTCTTAAAGTTTTCAGACAGAGACTCTCGGTGTGGTGGCAAGTTCAGCAGGAATCTGTCTGATCTGTTGTGTGCTTGTTGTTAATGAAAACGCAGCTGAGTAGGTTTTTATCGTTAGTTTTGATCGGCTTTGTTGATTTCTCATTCTAGAGAGCTCATTGTGCCATCTGCACTGACCGAATATGGGGCCTGGGTCGCCAGGGCTATAAATGCATCAATTGCAAACTCCTCGTTCACAAGAAGTGTCACAAACTCGTCAGTATTGAATGTGGCCGTCATACACTACAACCAGTAAGTAAAACTCCTCTGAAAGGTTGTCTTGGAAAAACAACCACTAACCAATTAAACAAAATGTTTTAGACTAAACGGTCTTCAAACTACAGTCAGCAAATAATCTCAGCAGATTAAACATTATTCTTCATGGTTACTGTGAGCCTTTGCAAGAAAGTTTGGGATTCCCTTAGCAGAATAGACATTTAGGGACAAATCAGGAGTCTAATGTTCACATCTGATGTCTTTTCCTGTGCCAAATATAAACTATAAGTGATGTTTACCCCCTCCTTCACTATGTTTTTATGTAGCACATATGCACAAACGCTATTTTACATCTTCAAAGTGAAGAACAGGTAAACTAAATTCTCTAAATACCTCTTAGGTTATTGGACTATTTCCCGTTTTACAGAAAAGGAAGATGAAGTGCAGAAGTTCTGACTTTTGTCCCAAGAATGTAAATCATCTTTTGTTGTTAAGTCCCCAGAAAAAAAAATTAGATGATTACTGCTCCAGGTTTAGTACTGAAAGCAGGCAGCTACAAGTCTACATTTTGTGAATTCACTTGACTAATATATATACTGCTGAAGTACTCGAGCTTTTCTGTCTCGTTTCTCATATGCTGTACTTTTCTTTGTTGTACTAAGTTGTCACTTCAACAGCTTCTGGAAATGTTTCATAACTACCGAAAAATAGGTATAATAGGGACTGCAGTGGTTTCTTTTTATTGTGTACAGATTAGAGCAGTAATTATGTTGAGTAATCAAGTTTTAAAGTAGCTAGATTATATTCTTCAGGGATCATTTATTTCATTTAATGTCTCTAAAATAACGTCTCTCACACCTGGATAGTATACTGCAAAAATCCTGTGTATATTTGCAGGAACCAATAATGCCTATGGATCCATCATCAGTGCATTCAGATAATGTAGAAACAGGTAAGATCAATAATTTTTTTTGTTTAAATTACTGTTAAGTAGCTGAAACAGAACTTTGGGATTTAAAACGAAGCAGAATAAGTTAAAGTAAAAATTTTTCAAACCCTTCTTTACCTTTTTTCATAGCACAAGAAAAATAAGACCTCTTTTTAATTCTAAGGGGGATATGAATAAAAAATCCTCAGTTTTCTGAATCTTTTTCATTTAAAATGCTTGCTAAAAAGGAGGAATTTAGGCTGTTGGTTACATTTTTCCGTTGGTGACCTGTGTACTTTAAATGCTCTGATGAAACAAACAAAAAAGCCCCTTGATGGGCTTTCTGCTAGATTGGTAGCCAAACAAGTTCATGCTTGTAGTAATCAGAGTGATGGTCCTAACATTTGAATTTGGATGTGCACAATGATCAGTTTAAAAACCAAACCAACCACTATTCTGCACAAGATTCTGTGTGTGTGTGGAGTCAAGATTAATCTGAAAAGATCTCCAAATATAATTACAGGGTTTTGTATTAGCCACAGCCAATGATCAGTGCGGTATTGCAAAAGAATGATGACTTAAGAAAAACCTAAACAAGCCAAAACCAAACCCAGCAGGTTTTGAATACTTGCAGTAGATGCATTGAAATTGCATACCTCTCTGAGCTTGTGTGGAAATTTTAAGACAAAAGAAAATACTGTTGTGTTGCATCAGTCTAATAATTTTTCTTGCCTTTTTAGTGATTCCTTACAATCCCTCAAGTCATGAGAGCTTGGACCATGTTGGTGAAGAAAAAGAGGTAAAGTAGTTACTTAGTAACTGTATTCGGAGATCTCAAAGCCTGCGTCTTTCTCAATTTCAAGATTTTAGCAATTCTCACAAACTGAAAACTAGTACATAAAGCACATCTGAGTTGCTCACTCCAGTGTATGCGTGTATGGCTTGCACGCTTTTATTTTGAACCTTGAGCTGAGATATGCTTTGATTTAGAAGTATTCTAAAGTCCTCCCATTTCATAGAATCTGAACAGTTTAGGTTGGAAGAGACCTTTAAAGCTCATCTGGTCCAGTCCCCTGCAGTGAGCAGGGACATCTGTGACTAGAGCAGGTTGCTCAGAGCCCAGTCCATCCTCACCTGGAATGGTTCCAGAGATGGGGCATCGACCACCTCTCTGGGCAACCTGGGCCAGGGTCTCACCACCCTCACTGTAAAAAATTTCTGCCTTCTATCTAGCCTAAATCTCCATGTTTTAGTTTAAAACCATCACCCCTTGTCCTGTCACAACAGGCCCTGCTAAAAAGTTTCTCCCTGCTTTTCTTGTAAGCCCCCTTTAAGAACTGAAAGGCCACAATAAAGTCTTCCTGGAGGCTTCTCCAGGCTGAAGAACCCCAACTCTCTCAGCCTGGCCTCACAGCAGAGGGGTTCCACCCTCTTACCGTTTTTGTGGCCTCATCTGGACCTGCTCCAACAGATCCAGTTTTGTTTGTTTCTTATCTGCCAAGTCTCCTCTGCCTCCTTTGCCCTGACATTCCTTTCTGGGACAGTTCGATGTTAAGAATAACAAGTGTTAATTGAGTTAGTTGTTTATATGAATTTTGCTGTTCTGTTTGAAATGCTAGCTTTTGCAGTTGTGAAAATTGGCAAGCCTGCTTACCAATGTCAAATTATCTTTATCAAAAGGCAATGAGCATTAGAGAAAGTGGCAAAGCTTCCTCCAGTCTGGGTCTTCAGGATTTTGATCTGCTCCGGGTTATAGGAAGAGGCAGTTATGCTAAAGTTCTGCTTGTTCGGTTGAAGAAAACTGAACGCATTTATGCAATGAAAGTGGTGAAGAAAGAGCTCGTCAATGATGATGAGGTAGGCAAGCTTTTTTTATCAATAAATCCAGCAACTCTTCCAAAGAGCTTCAGTATCTGCCATGGGGAAGGAGCCCAGCTTCTGGATCTGCAACGCTAATTGAGAATTATACATGTGTCCTTATATGTACTATACTATAGAAGGTTCAGAAGACAGATGACCAATTTTGAGGTCTTCATTGACAGCCTGGTAGCTCACAGCTGCCCTCCTGTGCCAGTGGTCTCTGTCATGAGCCTCACTGCCTCTGTTATCAGTGTCTCCTTTTGTGATCAGCACTGTCTGCAGCAGTGCTCCTGCAGAATTCCAGTGAATAGCCTGAATTGCTTTGTTATTTTGAAGCAGTATTCCATATATTCCTGTTATGTTGGCTTGCTAGGCTGCAAAAAGAAATGGGTGAAGTCTGGTTTTCATACGTTCAAGTTTGTTCTTTTTGTCACAAAACTCATAACGTCACTTTAATTGCTCTTTAAGTCAGACCTCCACCGTAACAGTTTATTTGTAGCTTATACAGTCATTAGTGGAAACTTGTTGGAAATTGCAATATTAAACTGTGAAGCACCTCTTCTTGCTGAAGATTTCCCTTGTGTCTCTTTGACCTACTCTGAAAAGACTCGAGTGACTGTCGTTTACTATGCAAGAGCTTTTACCTTTATTTCTTGGTCTCCCATTGATTTCTGCGTTTCTGGATGCTACTTTACATTTGTCTACACCAGTCTGTCTTTTATAGTTTTAAGTGTTTTGTTCATTTCCAAGAGTCATTATACAATGAGGCTAAAAGCATGAGACGCTCAAGACAGGAAAAAGAGTATCCTAAATTGTCTTGCTTCGTATTGGAGAACTATATAATAATTAATTTCTTGGAAGTAAAACGAAGACAGCAAAATGCTTGAATACCATTCTGCCAGTTGTCATTAATACTTGCCCTGAGAAGTGCAGCAATCCTTTTCTGAACGTCACTTTTCTTAAATAGGATATTGATTGGGTTCAGACAGAGAAACACGTCTTCGAACAGGCTTCAAATCATCCCTTTCTTGTCGGACTACACTCTTGCTTCCAGACAGAAAGCAGGTAAAGATCATAAGATAGTAAGATGAGAATATTATTAAAAAAACATTTTGTACTGCCTTTAAATAGCCAACTCGAAGGCCTGTTTAAAGCTTTGTCAGGTAGATAGCAAAAGTCAACGTCCTGTAAATCACTGCAGCATTTTGAGCAAACGACAATGTTCACCATTTCAGCTTTTCAGATTGGGAAGATGCAAAAGAACGTAAAGTACTGGTAGGTGCGATGGGAAGGATCGTGGACAGGAGGAGAGGTGTGGCTAGCAGAAAAATGGCTTAAGAATGTGAGGGAGAAGGTAGAATCTAGAATGGGAGGTAAAAAAGGTTTAAGGAGAGAGAAATCAGAAGTATAAAAAGTGAGGAAATTTATCTCAAACTTGCATGGACTCCTGAAAATGAGTCTCCGAGCAAAACTGGGAAAATAGTATCTGAATTTTAAGAAGGAAAATGGAGTAATAGAGTTGAAAATGATTATTTTCCTGTGTGTTTATATGTAGGGGAAGAGATTGCAGTAAATGAATAAATTACTATTCAGTAAATTTTCAGTATATATAAAACATAGCTACTGTATATTTAAACAACATCCTTGCTCTTTGAAAAGGTGACAAGTCAGTGGAGGGAAGTGAAAAGAAAGAGTATTGGTAATATGCTCGTAGTCCTAATGACAAACAAAGGAAATTAAAGAGATCGGGAAGGAAAATGAGGATTTTTTTTTTATGGTTTGTGTATAGAAACTGAAGTGAATCTATATAGTCATATCATAATGATAAGCAGTAACTGTACTGAGTTAGGAACATGGGAAGCTTTCCTTACTTTCCTTTAGCAATAAAGGAATTCTCTAGAGGAGCTTCGTATCCTTAATTTTTAACTTGGAATTTTTTCAAAGGGAGGGAAAATGCTGAAAGCAGATAGATGGGAGCTGTTGGATTGATGTTGTTGATAACAGACCGGGAACATCTCAAACCCCTTTCAGCCTTGTATACCATTATTTGTAACAAACTCCTGTGCGTTTCAGGTTATTCTTTGTTATAGAGTATGTAAATGGAGGAGATCTCATGTTTCATATGCAGAGACAGAGAAAGCTGCCAGAGGAGCATGCCAGGTACGTCTAGTTCCAGATCTCTGGCATCAAACCAGTTTGTTTCCTGACCCAGTGCAGTAGTGCAGAGATTACGATGATGATGAGCTAGCAAATCCTCTGCAGATGTTAAGGATTTAAGAAAAGTGAAAGTGCATCCTCACTTGAATCCTGCAAGCTACCATAGTTTTGTTTCAAGAAGGCGCTGTAATAGGTATTGTTTGTATTAGCATTGCCCTAGAGTGCTTCAGTCTGATTCTGATTTATATTTTTTCTAGAAAAACACTGTTGTGCTAATTTTTTTTTTTAACTGTCTAATGATATCAACGTGTTTCTCTTACAACAACCACCACCAGCTGTCCAGGCAAATGCTGAGTTCTTGGTGCATATGCTTCATCTCAGATGGTGAGATGAAAGGGATGATTTCAGTAGACATGAATATTAATTAAAAACGTTTTTTGAAGTGACTGTGGATAGAATCATTTATATGATTATAAACAGCTTATCCCCTTCTCTAATGAAAAATAATAGAATACATGGGATTATAGTTAGAAAAGTGTCATCCTACCAAGACTACTGTGGTTTGGGTTTTGATTACTTGAGTAATCAATATCTCTTTCTACACTAGGTTTTATTCTGCTGAAATCAGTCTAGCACTGAACTATTTACATGAACGAGGGATAATCTACAGAGATTTAAAACTGGATAACGTGCTGCTAGATTCTGAAGGGCATATTAAACTCACAGATTATGGCATGTGTAAGGTAAGCTCTAGTTCCTTGCTGACCACTGCAATCAACAATTAAGAAATTGTCAGAAAATTGAAAGATGCGGGGACTTAAAAATGTGAAATTTAAGGTTTTTATCTATACACAGTGCAGACAGGCTGTGTACTCCTGTCCCTTCTGCAAATGGAGAAAAGAAAAAGAAACGCAAAAGTGCACAGACTCCATATATATAATTTGTTTTTTATAAAGCTGCTGAATGGGAGGGGTAGGCTGAGATAGATGAGGTAGCTTGATTTCAAAAAGAGCAAGAGTTGAAATAGATCAGTCACGTTTGCTCCCATTTGGATTCTATTACACTTGGCATTTGTGCTAGAGAAACCCTGTCACTACAAAGGCGCTGGAGCACAGGTTTGACTTTGCCACGGAATTGCCATTATACTGGTCTGTTAGAACTATTTTAAAAGCTACAGTTTTGGCTCAGTAACTGAAAAGCATGAAAGAATACAGGTTGGAAAGGGCCTCAGGAAGTCTAACCCACCCTCCTGCTCAAAGCAGCAATAAGATCAGGCCAGGTTACTAAGGGCTTTATTCAGTTTGGTCTTGAGAACTTCCAAGGATGAAGACTGCACAACTCCTTTGGGTAACCCCCCCATGCTGCATTCCATGTCTTCTCTGAAAAGCTTTTGTCTATCACAAACACTCTGGTCTTGTGAGCTGCTCCACTGTGCCTCTTATTCCCATTTGTCTATCATTGGAGATGTGGTGGAGCTCACTAGCTGAAACCTTAAAAGACATTGTCATTAGTTATGTGAATCTTGAGATTCTGGATGCGACTTACTTCTGTTTCTCCTGAAACAAGTAGTGTTTTGTATTCATTTGTATACAGGTTGAAGTATGGTTTTACTAAAATGAAAGCAGTTTATTCAGGATGCTCAAATTAACTCAAAATGAAGTTCTTGGCAGAGGAGAAGTGGGGGATCTCAGGCTAACTCTAAAGTATTTTCTTCCTGTCTTTTCTTAAAGGAGGGTCTGAGGCCTGGTGACACAACCAGCACATTCTGTGGGACTCCAAACTATATTGCACCTGAAATTCTCCGGGGAGAGGATTATGGTGAGTTGGGTTTTTCACTGCTACCTTTTAACTTTCATGTTGTGTTGTCTCACTGAAGTTGTTGAGCAGTAGAAACCATAAATGCCCATTAGACACACGACCAGTCTAATTCAGCATCCTGTCTGAAAAAGTGAATAAGCCTTCAAAGGAAGGGCAGAAAACATCACACCAAGCAAATGAGGTCTCCTGCTTCCCATGTTTTAAATCTATTTTATCAGTCCTGAAGAATAGCTTGAGTCTTCCAAACTGATGATTGTTTGTAGCTATTTCAGTTACTACTTCCAGTCTTCAATTGTGGTTGGTTTTGGACCTTCATATTTGGCAGCAATTACAGCAAAGGGCCTAGATGATAGACATCCCTTTCACAGCTCTTGGTGTTGAAGTTGTCTATGCAATTGCTTGTTTGAGGCTTGCTGTGTATGTTTCCTGTTACTTACCCTTTCTTCCTAAGCTTCTAATACAAGCAGATCTTTAGTCTGTTTTTATTCCTTAAGATTTTTAACAAGTCCTAAAATTAGTTCCTATTTACTATATATATATATATAT
>VZZY01008142.1:0-25183 GCA_013400335.1 Eurystomus gularis
GGCGACCTGGCCCCCGGGAGAAGCCCCCGGCGGCGGCCGGAGCGGGGCAGAGGCGTTTGGGCAGGCGGTCGCCTGCGCGCTGGGGCAGGCCGTGCCCTTTTGTTCCAGGCTGAAGAGTCGGGGAGCAATTAGGAAAGGTTTAACCGGGAGAGTCCAGTACTGCCGGATTTTTGTGCAGCCGCTGAATCAGTCGGGGATGATTGTTGCTGACATACGGCAAACAGATTTGGGGCGGCAGTAATCCGTCGGAACCTTGTGCTGGTCCTCCGCCTGACCCGTAGGTGTCTGTGGGGCAGGTGCCGGTTGCGGGGCGTGTACTCTGACCTCCGCTGCCGCGGCGGTGAGTAACGCTGAGCGGCCCCGGGGGAAAGAGGTGGAGTTAGGAATGCTCAACAGGTTATTTCTCCTCCGTGTAAAATTAAAGGTTTGCCTTGAAACTAGTTTGAATTCAAATTTCGAACTAATTTTTAGCTGTGACTCCTGAGGAGCTGCCCTGTCTTCAGCGTGGCGAGTTCCCATCGTGTGTTAGCTGGTGTTGCTGGAGGCTAGATATTGGGTGTTTGCTCTCGAGTGAAACTATGTGGTTTCGGTCTGATGTCACTTACTGGTTCGCACTTAATCAGGAGTGATACTCTGCAGGCTGACGCAAAATACACACCTTATTGTATTACTGCTGAGAAAGTTCAGACTACTTGGAAATACTAAGTTACTGGTAAACTTACTAGTTGTAAGAGATGTGGCAATTTTATAAACTCCAAAGTCTTCATTTTACTTTCAAGTTGTATTCAAGGCAACTTAAGTTTCCAGAGTGTCATTTAAAGTACTTTAATGCCAGTGTTGGCCTACTGAGTTCCATGCCCTTTTCTGGCTATGTTTTCAGAGATCTTTTATTATGTTTTAACATACATGTGCACGCATTTCAACAAAGAATGCATATGATTGGAGAAGTAATTAATTTTGGGTAATATTTCAAAGTGGTGGTGTCATCTAGCTACAGAGACGGATAAAGCATACTTCTTCCGCCTGTTTATATATGCATTTATGTTAACAGGACTTGAAGATAAATGTTGTCATTGCTCCTAAAAAGAATGGCATTTTGTTAGAATTCTGCCACACAAGGAATTGTGAGAAATTGCATCAGCTTAAATTTTGCAGTTTTTCTCTTGTATAAAATAGAGGTGCAAGGCTCCCACTTCCACTTCAAAATACTCTCTTAAAATGTAACTATTTTGTGAGGCTGTGGAAAAATATCGCCTTCTACACATGCGTGTGCTGTCTTAAATAATTCATTCTAAAAGAAAAATAAGGATGTGTTATCTATTTTGACTGTAGACTGGTGTACAGATTGGTGTAAAATTGAAAGTTGTACTTTAACATAGCAGTTATTTGAAACTTTTTCCAGATCATGGTCATATCGAATTGGCCCTTTGAGCATGTATACAATATCAGCCAAGCTAATTATACTGAAAGGTATGTTAACTTAAGAATGTTGCAAAATATAGTCTCCCTCAGGTTTAACTCCTCACTGGTATGCTTTCAGATTTTATGAAGAACATGTATTTGAAACAGCATATCTTTCTTGAGGAAAAAAAAAAGTCCTGTAACTTTTTCCGTGTAACTTATTAGTCTGTAATAGCCTTTTATCAAATTTGTTGCTTACCTTTTTGATCTTGTTCACAGAGATGTCTTTAGAGACTAGAGTCTTATACATACAGTTCATCTGAATTAGCTTGTTGGAACGGATGCCTTCAATAGATGTGCAGCATTATTTCTGCTTCAGCTATTAGTTCCTGGGCTACTGTTCATGTACTTTTAGTAGTTGTAGATGGGGGGATTATAAATATTTCAGAAATACTAGAATATTGGGAACTCCTGTGTTCAAGTTTCAGATCTTGTTTCCTTCAGACATGCTATCCAGTTTCTCTTTTTTGGGGTTGTGATGCATTAAAAAACCTCTTTGAATGGTTTTCTCTTAATAGTTATTTGACTTACTTTCCAGCCTTCTGAGCCCTCTGTCCATGTCCACATCTGTCTTGGCACACTTGAACAGAAGAGAATAAAATATTTTTTTTATGAGCTAAATCTTATTTGTACATGAGGTATCTTGGCTGGTATGACGGCTTGTGTTATGCCTATTACCCACAGTCTTTATGCTACCTTCCACTGCCCTTCAGTTTTGGTTATTTACTTTTTTCCCTGCTACGCTGTAAAAGAATGTGTTTTTATTAAGGTTTGAAGTGCTTGCTGTAGCTGTTGGTAGTACATAGTAGAAAAGGGTGAGAGAAATGCAGTCTTGCTTGCAGTCTAATCTAGCGGTGGCTGTGATCACAAAACATAAGGGACCTGATCTGTTCTGATGCCTTTTTGAACAATGCTAATGGATGCTGTGGGAATGACTGTGTCAGGGTATTAGTAACGAGATGTAAAGCTTTCCACCTTTAAACTGAGGGTGCAGATATAGTCCACATTGGTTAAAAAATAGAAATGCTTTAAGGTAGTAAATGCAGGGACAGGACTTCTTGAATCCTTGAGGCTTTTTGAGTGCCAAACCTGAGTTCTTGAGACTTCCTTCTAGTTTTAAATACATGTATAAAGCATATGTCCCAGTCTTGCAGCTCAGTCCTGGAATTAGTCGGATTTTGGTTGTTCTAACCATATTTCTAGCTCTAGGCACGTATGTATTATCTACCACTTCAATCAGAAGTTGAAAAGTTGATCGTGTTAACAGTTCAAGACTCATTGATGACGAGGGCTCTTTGCTTTCCGCTGCTAGAGGGAATGACCTATAGTTTTCATAAATGTGGGACAGCATTCTACCCCGAATCCCCCTTGGAGATACCAATGCATTTGTTTCTTGTGGAGGATATATGCACAAGCTTTAACAATATTTTTTTTTAGTGTGCTGTAATCTATGAGATAGCAAAGTTTGAAACAGTATTTTGATTTTTCCCATTTAAGTCTATACGAACACTGTTAGATCAGTTCTCAGGTTGTTGGTGATATTCTTCAACTATCACAACAAGGAAGAACTAAATACATAAAAAATGCATATGGGGAGGTAACACCAAGTGTGGGAATAATCTGAAGGTTTGGCTTGGCATCACAACCTACCTTCTACTTGGAAAGAAGACCTGTGAAATGACTGCATTTAATTTTGATAGTGTTACTGTAAGTTGGATTAGGATCTTAGGAAATACTTATTTTAATGTTTTGTTTTCAAATAAGAAATTACCTATCGAACTTAGATTTTGGCTTTAGATTTTCTTAAATTCTTCGACTGTTACAGTTATGATTGTAGGCAACTTCAGCTACCAAATGATAATTTAGATGCATTTTTAAAGTATGAATTTTGTTGTACTATAAGAGCTATGAGTTCTGTGCTCTGTAGGACATTCTGAAGTATATTTGGGAGTTTGCTTCTGGTTCAACATGCAGCACAAAGACTAATGTAAACAGAGCCTGAAATCTGACTATGCCTGGGAGTTGGTTCCACCTTTTAGAGTGGAAAATCAGGAAGACCTTATCAGTGACCAGCTAGCTAATGTTTGTTTTAAGGAAAACGTCTAGAAATGGGTTATTGTATGTCATAGGTATTTTAATGAGCACACTGTACTACTACTTACTTACTATGAGGCTAGATATTGAGCTTTTGTTTTTGCAAAGAAAGGCTCAAAACCTGGTGTTTTGAATTGGTGCTTGAAGTAAAGAGTGGTCGTTAAGTTTGAGTATATGTCCACATTGACGCTACAATGTACCATCATGGTCAAAACTTTCTGGTACAAGGACTCATGAAAATACTTGATAATAAGTCCTCAGTGTAAGATATTGAGTTGAAGACAGAATTGTAATTACTAAACTATTCAAGCTGTGAATTGTGCTAAATGCTTTGGGCTTATTACTTGAAATGCTGTGCAAAAGTATTGTCTGTCTTGGGTTAAAGCACTCATCCAAAAACTTTGTATTAAAGTTAGTGAAACGCTGAGCAAGCACCCCCAAGTGCTCACCCATTTTTGTTACAGGCCATACCAATAGGCTTTCTGTGTGAAATAGGATCCTCTCTTCTGTTTTGCTATCCTATGTAACTAGAGGAAAGGTGATGTCTTGTGTCTATCTGGAGGGCAGGAGGGAAATCAGATTACAGTCATGGTGTGGGGAGAGTAAAACCATATGTATGTCTGTGTCAGAATTAATAGTCTCAATGTTCGGTTTATTAAGACTGTGTCAAATTCTAAGTGTCTTTGCTTTAAATACATCCCTTAACTCAAGGCTTGTAGGATGTCTGAAGTTATGCAATCTGTACAGCAAACTACCCTCTGGTTAAGAAAGACATCGGTCATTTATATCTCCCAATTTTTTCCTGATTATCATAGTTATCATACATGCAACAAAAATTAGTATCAAACCATGCTCAGTTTTTTCTCAGGCAAATATATTGCTAATGACTTTTTCCCTGAATGTACTGATTAAGCAAACAGCCGTAGGGAAGTCTTAAAATGAATTCCATGATTCTCTGCAGTATATTTATGCTGAGTCTAAAAAGTCCTGGAATGAAAACATTGTCTTGTCTTACAGTTATGCTATTTTAGGTATAGATTATTCAAATATGCACTCTACATGCATAAATAGTAGGGGTGCCCTTGTTTCAAGGGGCTGCAATGTGCTTCAGTGAAGGATCTGAGAAAATGGTGGGACATGTTCCATTTGAATGCTGTAAGGTCCGGTGTGGGTCCCTTGGATCCTGTAGAGTAAGAAGCACTGCTGAGGCCACAGATGTGGTGACTTGTCCAGGGATAGTGGTGTCTGCATAGTTATCGATGGGATTTACCTGCTGTGGTATATCCTTAGGTAACTCCTTAAGCCACAAGCCCTGTGGGCTGTTTGAGCTGTGTAGATGGGCTGTTCCAGTGTTGGTGAACTGCCCCAGCGTGTGCAGGACCGGGCACTTTGCTCACATTTGTTATTCCAAACTTTGTAGGATCTTCAGTAGCTCTTTAGCGTTGTTTCCTGCCTTTGTCCATCAGGATTTACTTAGACACTTGGAAAAATTAAATATCTCCTAGGTACTAAATATTTAAATAGTAGCTTTATGTTAAAATAGTACTTATTTTCTCAAGGGTATTTGGTAATCTCTAATAGGATTCTTGTTTCCTAATCCATTATAAACAGATGTTCTACCCTTTTGTGTTGGGGGAGGGCAGCCTAAATTCAGTAACATGATAGTAGGGAGTGTTGCGTTGGAGAAGCGCTTATTCTTATGAAAAGTGGACAAGAGTACTATGACCCTCTTTGGCCTGCAGAACTCATCATAAGGTACTTTAAGTCTCTGTAACGGAGGAAGCAATAACAGAACTTGGTACTGCTCTGATAGTCTTTTTGTTTCCCCACCCTCACATACGTGAAGTACTGATATGCTAAAAATAGAGCAAAAGTAGGCAGTTTCTTTGATTTGTAGTTGCAAGACATTTCCCAGTAAGTACTGCACTGAAGAGCAGTCTCCTGTCTTAGTCTCCACTGCCTTTTACATTTTAGTTCTTTCTTAGGAACTTCATTCTAAAATACTCCCTCCCAACCCTCCTAAACCAGGCAGTAATGAGTTTTCAACTCATGATCCTGTGGGATTTTGTAGACTGTTGCTTGCCCAGTTTGAATGGGGTCCAGTAACAGTGTCTTACCCTCTGCCCCACTGGTTCAGCAATCATTTTAACAGATGGTCCCTATTTATGTGTCCAGCTTTAAATTTTTCTTGTAAATATGAAGTGACCCTGTTTCAGCTATTTACACTTTAGGCTGGTGACTGTTTCTTATGCTGTGCCCCATCTGGATGTATCATAAGCAAGATGGATGAAGAGAGATAGTGCCTTTTTACACTTGTTAATACCCTTCAGAGTATACGATCAAGCTTGTGGACATAGCTCTTTAAGAAGAGCTGGTGTGGCTGAAAAGATCTGTTGACCTTTCCTGCAAACCTTGTTGATTATCTTCCTTTAGACCACAGCCCCTACAGCAATGTCACTGTTGCTACAGCATTAATGACTTGATTATATTCATTATGAAGTTGAATTACACAAAAACGATGTAGCAACTTGTGGCTCAGGAGATGCTCAATTTGAGTTAAAAGCGAATAATAACCTGAAATTGTAACTAGAAGCAGTAACATAATGAAACAGGACAGATTGTGAAATTTGAACAATAATGTCAGATTTTGCATTAATTAGATTAGGAGTAGCGGTCAGATGAGTTTGCAGAAGAACTGGTCTGGTACACATTGCTATAAAATGATCTAAAAAATTTAGAAGCCTTAAAAAGTAATGGGGAATGTTTACTTGGTTTCAGCTCCATTGAAAATGCAGTAGGCTTAAATTATGGTATCTGAAGGTTGGTTGTTTCTAATAGAAGGTAACAATTGTAATTACTGTAACTGTAAAACTGTAGGACAAGTTACTTTAAAGGATACTACTTGACGATGTGGAGTCAAATAATTAGTCAATTGTAACTAATATGGAATCAGGATAGTACCTGGGAATCAGGATAGTATGCCAAGTATTGCTTATCTGAACAAATTCCAAGACTCATAATAAATCTGTTGATTTTAGATGGCTGGCTTCCCCAGAAATGAATCTGGGAGAAGGCCAGATTGTTAACCCTCTCGGCACAGAATGCTTGTTTAAAAACTTTATCTCCCTTGACTTGGCCTTGTTCCCACATGTTATTTGGAAAAGTATTCCTTTGCCCATGAATGCTTCTACATGAAGTAGTTTTCCAACATAGTGTTAGATGGGAAAGGTATGAGCTGTTCTTGTAAGTTTGGGCTCCCTGAAATAGCATTTCCAGTGGGTATTAAGATCTTGAAGCCCAGCTTGGAGGCATGGCTTTCTGACAAAAGAACTTGTGTTTCCTTCAGAACTGAAATTAAGTTGTGGGAAGTGATTGGCCATTGCACACAGGATAAACCCCTCTGTTAATAACCCAGCTATGTAAGAGTGGAAATTCCTGCAGGGTAATCTTGTATGAGAGAACTAAATGGACTTATGTTTTGTTTGAGTTTTGCCCCCTATGGATAATATAGACTGGATGAATGCTCCTGAAATAGGGAGCCATTAGCTAGGGAATATGAGAAAGGTCTACAGTTTTACGAAAAGCATAGTAGTGGCTGGAACCGAGATCGTGTTTCATCTGAATCGGATACAGTCCTGTAGAAGCACTCTGTAGCATGCTGCTTTATTTTTCCACTCATGTTCATTTAGTTTATTGTAGTTTGCTTATTGATGGTAGTTAGATGGTAAATGCCCCTGGATCTGCTCAGGAAACTGCTGAGTTTTAAACTGGGGATCTATCAGTAAAATTGTTTGAATACTATGCCAGTATACAACTCTGAATATTTACTCTATTATAACCATCTTGTAGCTGCTGACTTCTGTAGTAGGTGCAGTAGTACCAGTTAGACTGAAAAAAAATCACTTATCTGTAAGGTGGGCCATGAAATGCCATAATCTTGGGGCCAGTTAAGAAGCTTATTAACTGTGTAACAGTAGCTTTATCAGAATTTTGTTTGTTGCAGTTAGCAGTATATGTGCAAATGTTATGCAAAGATAGTATGAACCTATGCACTGTTACCTTCTGAAGTGAAGGGCACTGTATCACTGCAAAGCTGTTGTCTGTCCCCTGTCACTCATCAGTTCTGATATCACGTGTCTCGGTGGAATATTGTCTTTACCATCAGTATTTTCTTTCTTAGACATCTCTGAAACTGAAAATGCCTGCCTCAGTGTGGTCTCCTGCAGAGACTGCATGAGATGAAGTCGGTCTTTACAAGTAAGGAGGATTCGGAAATTAATAAACAGCAGACCTATTCTAGGCTACTGCAGGAGAGTATTTTGTCTAAGAACTGAGAGGGAAGCTGTAATGGCTGGGGTAGTGGAATACTTTGAGTTGTTTGAAATCCATCATGTTCTGCATGAAAGGTTGGCATCTGGTTTCTCAAATGGTGTAGGCTTCTGTTGGCTAAGCCAAGAGTGAGGACTATGATGGGTGGAAAGGAACTACAGAAAGAAAACGGCTGGGGAGGAAAATACCAGGTGATACTTGAGGGAGAAGAGAATGAAAGGAAAGAGGGAGCCAAAGGGAAGCAGACCGTTTTTAATCCTGAGTCAGCTCCCTGTTCTTCCTCTTCTTTCTTGCCTCTGCCCTTCCCAGCAAAGAAACACAAACCTTAGCACAAAAGCTGAGGAGTCTGGCATCTCCAAACCATTATTGTGAAACCTTGTGTTGCATGACTAAGCCTTACTCACAGAATTATCTCACCAAGACTAACTTCGTGGCTGTAAAGTTTACTATTTTAAGAAAGATTAAAGTATCAGACATCACCTCTGAAAAAGTCAAAATAAATGTATATGTTGTGCTCAAGCGGCAGGAGCATTGTTTCTTGTGGTTGTCATGCAAGTTCATGTGCTTATTCCTGCTTTCTGTGAGAGAGCTAACAGCACTGAGAAGAAAAAATAGAAAATCATAGAAGCTCCTTTAAATGTTAAAGCAAATAAAGGACAGTTTGAAGGATGCTAGGATTCTACACAGAAGTTCTAGTTAATAAGACCTTCCATAGCAACCTGCAAGTATTTGAAAACCTAGAAAAATGCAAACTTTGGATGAGAAATAATCAGAAGCTGTAAAAGATGCTGAAATACACCTACTGCTTAGTTCTTTTTTGTATTGCATTTGGAAATAGCAATCATCACGTGCACTAATTTGGGCATTCCTCTTCAGTCACAGGATTTATCTGAACATATTCTTGGCTAACTGGGAAGGGGCAAAATCTTGAGTATGACGATAATTTGGCAAGCTACATCCTCTTAAATGCATATCTGTACCTCTGTAAGTTTTGGGCAGATAGCCAACAAAGCAGACCTGAATTGTGGGTGGAGTAAAACTAAGAGCCCACCCTTCTGAGAATCCTGTGCTCTTCAGAAAGAGGAGATGCTGACGTGAATGCTCCCAGTTGTGCTAAAAGTGATCGTTGGATTTAGTTCAAAAGATGATAAAAATTCCTATGAAATGGAAAACTTCTCTTGTAAACGAAATGTTCTGGCTTAAGGAAAGTCCTCCTCCAGCTAACAGGCTATTTAAGGAAGGGGATAGTTCAGAATTGCTTTCACAATACACCTTTCTTTTTCACCCAAGAGGGAACACCTCAGCAGTCTAAAGGTGCAACCCCTCCCACCTCCCAAATGCTCTGTCAATACTGGCGGTATTTTTAATGTTAAGAATGTTTTTTCTTTGCCCATATTTGTCAGCTTCCTCAAATGTCCTGGGGTTTCTGCCTGCCTGATCCTGGAGAGGAGCTGAGGTGGTGCCAGTTGCATGCTGAGAAGAGCTGCAAAGAGGGTTGAAAATTAACACTGTCCCCCACCCACCCCAAGTAGATAGTAACAGTTAGGAAGCGGCTGTCCGCCCAATGCATACTGCAGCTTCCCTTGCAGGAGGGCAGTCAGTGCTCCAATAAACATCTCTGGTAGTGCACCAGACCCAGTTTCTCTGCTTGTGCACTATCTGTTCCTGGGAATTCCTACTCTCTATCAAGTGGTTTTTTCCAGTTAAATTTTCAATCTGAAGGAGGAGATTATGTAATCAATACATGCCAAATGAGTTTTTAAATTTTTTGTCTGATTTCATAGCAGCCTGTTCTGCCCGTTAAGAATTTGGGGGTTGAAAGTTGAAATATACATTAAATGTATGTTTGGATTTTCAGTTTTGAAGAGCTCTCTTTGCCTTTGAGCTTATATAAAGTCAGAGATGATTTGTTTGAAATCAACCAGTAGTAACTTCAAAGGTTTTCTTACTTATTGCATTTATCTGCAATCAGTAAATGCCTCTTTATCATGAGAAGAAGTGTAAACAATAGCAAGAAGCCAGGGCTTGAGAGGTTGCTGAGATCATTGCTTCTTCAGAATCACCTGTAGTGGGTTGTTTTTTTTCCTTCCAGCGTTATGAGGATACCTTTTAAGTCAATTGGATTACTGATGATGCTAGGACTATCTTTTTGGCTGTAAATTCAGTTTGGTTGGCAACACAACATGAGATTTCTCTCCTGTACTTCAAATTGTGCTTGCATCTTAGTTCAAAATGCAAACCGGCAGGAGATGCCTTTTAAACTTGAATGTGATATTTCTTCAGCGTGCGTTTTCCCAGCCTGAACTTCCGATTACATCGACTGTCTCCCTTAACAAAACAAAAAAACCAACAGCAAACAAACATATTTTAAGTAGTTACTGATAATAAAAAAGTTTAATCAAAAGCAAGTGGTCAGAGAAGTGTTGTGTGGGCTTTTTGCCATCTTCTCTATGATTGAATAAAAACTGGGAATTTTTACAATTTTCTTTGTCTTATTTTTACTCCCTTCTGTATGAATGGAGAAGTCTTGATGTCACCTAGGGTGATATAGTAGACATAGATTTGTTAGTGGTGGAGCAAGCAGACAGTGGTCTCCTGTGCAGCAAAAGAGCTACACAGGACAGGGCAAAGTAACCTGTGGCGAGCTGCTAATGCAGATACCTGTTCCACGAGCCGTGTGATCAGATTACTGCGCTGTACGCTGTGCTGTATGACAGGAGAGAAGCACGTCGATCAAATAGTTGAAGTAGTTTGAATCTTACTACAATCCTGATTAGGCTGTTGGTGACTAATACTAAGTTTTTAATCTTGTGAGGTAGACAGACTGGGGGATCCAATTTTTCTATTTCTGGAGAAATATTGGAATAAAGTCAGTGGGTGACCTTGTTTTGCTGTAACTTCCTTGCTTATAGCTGTCAGTAGTTGTTTCTCTCTTATCTTACAGAAAGTACCATTTTTCAAATGGAACTGGTTGCTTAGTGTGAAACTAGATTTTTGCTTGCTCTACACTTTAACTTCCAGAACAGGACCTTTTAACTTACTCAGTTTCAGTTTTTCTGTATTTACAAAGTAGTTTTCTAGAAAATATAAACATTTTAGAATGCTTGCTGGAGACATTTTTTAAAATCCCTTGAAGATATTTATACTTTATAACATTTTATACACTATTTTATTAAACTTCTAGTATTTCTTGCTTTATCGGGAAAGCATGTTTTTTCATGTTTTAATGTCCCATTATTTTTTATTTGTATGTTAATCTGTATTTCTTGGATATACTTACAGTGTAGAGGTTGGTATGTAGCTGACCAAAACATAATACCTAAAAGCTGTCTTTACTGCCCTAGCCCTTCAAGCAATGTAATTATGTTGCTTCCAAGCGATAAGCCAAGGCAATTTACAGATTACTGGAATGCTTGAAAACACTGACCTTTCAGGTCACTCTGAGCACTCCTATTATGCAGAGATTGCTGTGGCACTGTTGTAATGTGCTGGCCTGTCACATGCTGACTAACTTGCAGAAAGCTTTGATGCAGCTGTTTTAAAAATGCTTTTGCTGACTGATAGGTACTTAGGCTACTGACTGTGAACAAAGCTGGCTCTCATTCCGGGCTTTTAACCCCCATTTTCTATAACAACACTTCTCTCCTGCTGAGTACGCGCACAGTACTTATCTGAGCCCAATTGTTGACTCGTCTCCGTTTGAACTGTACTCGTGATAGTTTTCTCTTCAGAAATAGTTGTGTGCGTGAGGGAGATTTTGCTTATTTGGAGCTGTTGCAAACAAGCAGCCTTGAAAAGTTGATGTGGCTTTAAAGGGTGGGTGGATTAGGGGAGAGAGAGAGTATGTGTGTCTGGGCAGAGCAGGATGGGGGGAGGGAAGGGATTAAAAAACAATGGCCCTTTTATTGATGATGACCAATACAATGAAAAGTAGCTCTCTGAAATGTAGCATGTATTGCATAGAAGCTTGACATCTAATGCATTTTTTTTTTTAAATTGGTACAAAGAGTGGGAAGAAGCTGATAAGTAAATGTTTGAATGTGTGATGCTTAATGGGCATCATCTATGGTAACTATAGTGCCTGTACCACTTTCAGTGTTAGAAGGTGAATAAAAATGAAACTGACTTGATTTTTTTATTTAATCTCTGTACTTTTATTTCATTTTATTAATAGTTGTTAGATCAGGTAGTGCCTGACTTGCAAGGATCCCAGGAAGAGGAAAAATAAGTTCAAAAGTCTAAAAACTTTAATTCCAGTAGCCTGACTAGAATGTTACAAGGATAAACTGGGTTTTTTTGCTTTCTAAAGACACTCACAGGGAACCCATATTCTCACTGAAAATAAGGTGCTGGATGTTTGTGGGAAATGGATGTGTGATCCAAGTAAACCTGTACAATAAAAAGCATGGCAAAGTTTATCAACTCACAATTAACCTTTGGCTCTTGGGAATGTCTTTATATTGAATATAATCTATTGGTTACTTGTACCTGGGGTTCTAAGCCTGTTCAGAGTGTTTGGATCAAAACCTAAGTATTTCTGTTGTGCTCTGTGGAGAGGTGGAAAATAAAATAGTAACACACGGTATTGCATGTGTGTATCATGTATGAAGTTTTATGTAATTCTGAGTTTCTGCTGTGCAGCATGGCATCATGGTCTCCTTGAGGGAAGTGTGACTACAGGTATTCACCTGTTTACTGCTTTTCCAGGAACTGCAAAATAGACACAACCTGTGCCTAAAATGTCTTGAAGCAGTAGTGCATATTCAGGGATAAGCAGCTGGTGTATTTAAAATTGCTTTTGCTATTTGGCGAAATAGTACATGGTAACTGTGCACTAAAATAAAAATGTGAACTTGTAAAAGAATGTAACACATTTTTGCTGCTATATTAATGCAGTGAAGAGAACAGAATGAGTAATAAATGTACAGCAGTGAACTGAACTGTGTAATTCTGTGGTATTTTCCTGCTCTTCTTCAGGGTAAAAAGAAGTCTTCACGTTGTAGTTTTTGGTAGGGAAGAAAGTTTGTTCTTCATATGTGTTCAAATTGTCTTTTTGCAGTTGCACCTTAACTTTTACAGAGGAAAAATACTTTCCGTGGCTTGGTTCAACTTCTGTTAATCTGGATCAACTTAAATGCCACACTGAGGCAAAAGATGCATTACTACACATGTTAGTAACATTACAGTATCTTTTAGAGGATTAAATTTCCAAAGGAATGACTTCTGAAGGTGAACCTACAAAAATTAGTGGAAAAGATGCAACTAAATCAATATATTGATGCAAGAAGTACAAATTTAGATATTGTCACTGCACTTAATTTTTCTTTTAAATTATTAGAAATTGCATGACTACGAATGCAAGAATATTAAATCAGTCAAGCTTTGAAAGAACTTTTTTTTTACAGTGACCTTTCTTTGCTGTTAAGTTCTGGTTTTACTGAAAAAAACTGTCTGTGCTGGAAATACTGTTTCATTTCTCATCTTTCTGATCAACTCCTTCACTCTGTTTTTTTTAATCCTCACCTATTTAGTCTTCAGGACTTTTTCCAATGAATACTCTGGGTTACATGCTTTCTCTGCAAAACGTGGCCTTCTGATAGTGTTTTCCATTGAACTGACTCATCAAGCATTTGTCTGATGTACTGAAGCTAAACTCTTGAGGTTTCTTACTCATTTAGGAAAGGTGTTCCTTTTAAAAAAGGCTAGCTGATTTTGCATTGGTAGGTGATTCAGGTGCTCTGTTCTCAACCATGACACTCCCAGCATCTGGTTGTAGTTGACAGGTAACTTGAAAGGTTTTTGGGGCAACGGTTGAATGAAGTGTAGCTGTAACCTGGAATAAACACATCTTTGGCCAAGATTATACAGGCATTTCAGCTGTTAACCAAGAGCTTATCCAGTTTCTTCTCCAGCTGGTTGGATAAACAGCTAGAATGTCATTCATGCTTTTTTGTTTCAAAAAATGTGCTGAGTAAAAGAAAAAGACATCTGTCCGTTAAATACAGATGGGAAATACTTGCTAAAAGGTGGGTTTGACGGGTAGCCTGTCTGTCTAGTTATGTATAGACTTTTATTTTTAGTCTTTGTTTTCAGAGTTCCTCTTCTGAAATATTCTATGTGCTTGCCATCATCTTCACTGTAGCTTGGCTAGCAGTCAAGGATTATTCTTTATGGAATGATGATTACCTAGGGAGAAAGAGCAGCTTCTCCTAAGTCTGTCTCCTGAGCATGTAGCGTCTGTACCTGTGTTACTTGCACAGCTGATTCTTTTTTCAGAGTTAAATTGAAACCTTGATATCCACTATCTACTTTATAGTAAGTAGTAGTAAGTTTGGGATTCTTCATTTAATGTCTTTTACCTGTATAAAATCAGAACAACATACTTGAATATAATTCATTCATTTTTTGTTTGTGTGTTTATAAGAGTTATCAAACTGACAGCTATACATCATTTCAGTAATGTGTCTCTGTGTTGTGTACTTAGGCTGATAGCTTCATAGGTTGAGAATGAAGGTAGCTCTTCAGGCCTGTACAGACAGGGAGACCGCCAGTAGCTCAACTGTAATGACAACTCTTCCAAAAATGCCATGACACTTGCTTGCTGTTCAGCCAGCCAGCAGAAGGCTCTCAGTGTTACTTACTGTGCTGACATGTCCAGATTTTCCTTGTCAGATGTTCTTGATGGGCGTCAAACTGCTGCCTGTATTTACTGGGTTTTGTTTGTTGCTTTCTTTCATACCCCAGTAATCTGTGCTGTGTGTGGGGTTTTTTGTTGTTGTTTTGTTTTGTTTTTTCCTGGTGAGTGCTTGTAGGGTCTGTAAACTTTCTTTTTTCTCTTCACAATTTTGAAAACAGGTCTGTGAAGGTAACTGAAGTTCATTTAATTGAGCCTTACTTCTGGTCATGTTGGATGCTTTTTCTTGGACAGATATAAATGAGTTAGCTAAATGTTCCTTTAACTTGTGTTGGAGTTAACGAATTTTTTTTTGTTGTGGTGTAGGGAAGAGCCCCTTAAGTGTGTTCTAGAACAAATGCAAAGCGAGATCACTAAAAAGCAAAAATGCATTTTAGTTCAGTTAGCAGTACCATTCTATCAGACTTTTTTAGTCTGTCTTCCAAGTGCAAACTTCAGATACTACAATTCTGTGTCAATGCTTATCACTTGCTTACATGAAGTTCAGATTTTCTCTTGAAAAAGTGTGTGCCCAGCCCTAGTAGCATTAGGAAAAAAATAATTTTGAAAATGTGGTTGTATTGTATCTAAAACCCAAAGAAAACATGAATAAATCTAAAATACTGCTTTAGAAAATGATTTCAAAGTAATACTAATGCTTGTGTTTAGTTATGTTGATGCAATGATGTGTACAATGTAGGTATGTGGGACTGTAGATTATTTGAAATGATGATATTAAGCTTGCAGAAACTTTGAACTTGTGTGAAGTGTTGCAGTGCCATTTGTCTCAGTATTTCAGTATATTAAGTATATTCATCAATGATTTGCACTATTGATAATGCATGTGGTGTCTTTGGTCTTTTGAGAGTGTATTTTTTGCAGAAAAAATGGCACCAGTATGATGATGTGTACAAGCTGATGGAACCTTGATGTGTTCCATTTATGATGTATTTGTCAGGATTTGGCAGCTAAAATATGTTCCCAGTTTGCTGTATAGTTGCAAGATGTAAAGCAGAGGTGGAATGGGAAAAGAGCTTTTAAGTACATTCTTGTGTATTGCCTTGTAATTACAAAGTTCTTTAAAAAAAAAAAGTCATGCAGTAATCCTAAAACTTGTGTTGCTGATTTATCCAAGGCTTACAGAAAAGACTACGTGTTGTCACAGATTTTCCTTCTCAGTCCCTGACTTGCAGATACCAAAAACACACCTGATGTTTGGGCTGCTGGTGGTGAAGAACAGCCAAGAGCAAGTGTGTGCTACAGAAAACAAAAACAGTGAATTTCTGCTCTTGAAAGAACTTGTTTAGCCGTGGAATTAAAAGATGCTATATTATGATGTGCACCTTCCCTCTCAAGAGTCAAGGGTATGACTCAAGTAGGGCTAGAGTGTGGAAGCACTTCTACTGTTGATTACTTCTTTTTCTTTTTCTTTTTCTTTTTTTTTTTTTTGGTGGTGGAACAGATTAAAGCTAACAAGCAGCAATGTGAACAAAATGCAGCTAAGTGGGATTTTGTGTTATCTTTCTTCCTTGCTTCTTTTTGAGCTTTGTCACTCTTTGAGTGAATTTGTTCTCTTCTGTCAATTAAAGCCTTAACTTGCTTTACAACATGAAGCTTTAAGAGACAAGATAACAAATCAGGAAAGACTTAAACTTCTGCACTAGTTATTTCCCCTGATCTGTAACCTTCTGTTATTTTCTTATATTGCATTCAGAATGTAGAAGTTCAGTGGAGTTGCATTCTGTACCGTGAGGAGCAAGGAGTGCTGGAGTAATAAAGGAGTGAGGTAAAGGTTGTGTAAACCTGAGTGTATTTTCACTTTGCAAACTGGAATGTCAGGTCGTAGTTTTGCTTCTTGCAGTTTTTAAATTTAAGTACAATTGGAATAACTTTCAAGAAGGGAGATGTTTGCCCTTGTTTAAGGGCTTTGGGTTTGCAAAGTCTCTGTTTAAGAATATGGTTCCAGGTAGCTGGAAGCTGCAGTTCTGGTTGGAGCACAATGCATATTTTAAATTACCCCTTGATCGTTTCTGTCCACGTAGTTTTCTTGCCTGTTTGGGAATGTGCATTCCAGAGTGGTGGTGAATGGATATAATGCAGTTTTGGTCAAGAATATCATTCTGTATTCTTGATACACTTAGAATGCTGGGAAGCAAATTAATGTCATGTGGTTAAAGCTGCTGGTGAGGCAGTTTGTTCCACTTAAATGAGTTTATTTTTTAATTGCTGATGTAAATAAAGTAGTTTTGTGACCATTTTTAAGGTTAACCTTTCGACTTTCTGGGTGTGACTTTTCCTTCAGTGCAACTGTGCTTTTAGTTATACTTCTGGATTTTTTTATCACCTTAAATACTCAGTTTGTGAAGTAGAATGTGAAGTTGAAACTGCAGAAGAAAGGTTGTGAAGTTATTTGATCTGAAAGATTGTTATTTTTCGTAATTCGTTACTTACAAAGCTTTCTAAATCTGCATACTAAGCTTTACATGAAAGTCAGTGTTAGCTCACCTACAAGTCAGAATAATTAAAAGTGTACCAAATGGCTTTTCATGAGAAGAGGGCATTTTATTGGTTTTGAAGTGCTCTGTTTTGCTTTGTATGCATAAAGGCAATATGCTGCTAGGAAGTTCTGGTCAACAACTAACATGCTGGAAAGCTTTAATTCCCTTGGTTCCTCTGCTTTGATGTGCAAACAGGAAAGAAAAAGTCTTATAGTTATGTAAAACTGGATACCTACAGAGTTTAATTTGAAGCCTGTATAAAGCCTCTTGTCCAGTAATTACTCTGTCACTTTGTTCTAGTGACTATAGCCAATTTCTCTTCAACTCTGTCTTCAGAAGGGAAGGGGACTGGGTGTTGTCCCTTGATTCAGTGGGAAATGGCTAGGCTATTTGGTTAGCCTGGGATTCACAGGACTTTGTAGTTACTTGGAGTGGAGTTAGGGATGCAGTCTAAGATGGAGAAAATCCAAACCCCAAAACCCCAGAACACGCTTCTAAAAAAGGCTTGATTTTCTTAGCTTAAGTTTATATATGGTGATTTGCATTCAGCTTTTCTTAAGAGATCTGCAAATTGGAAAAGATTGTGAACCACTGGGAAGTGAAAGGCAATGGCGGGATTGCCGGGAGTAAGAAATCAAAGAGGAGGATTGTAGTCAGGGCAGCTATTGGTGCTGGGTGGTATTTCAGGCCTGCTTATATCGCCTCATGTCCAGATTTGGCTCACCAGTGGAGTTGACTTCATTGCTGCTTTTTAAGAAGATGAATGAAGGGAGTAAAAAGATGTTTTGGGCTTGTTTTGGGAATCAGGGGCATCCCTGTTGCTGCTGTGTGCCCTTTTAAGGGAAGGGGAAAACGTGTGGATGTGTCTTGCTGATTCTTCCTTGCTGGCTTATTCTTCTGGAGTTGCTGTTATTTTCTCTTGTGCTTGTTAGTGGCCATGGGTCCTGAGGAGAAGGAAGCAAGGAAAAGGGAAAGGGTAATAAATTGGAATGTAGAAAAATGTGTGTTTTCCCTAAAACATGTTTATAAGTTTTACTTTAGCAATGAATCTCCTTTTGCCTTCTGAAAAGAAACATCCATATTTTTCAAATATCTAATAGTATAGCCAGGATTAAGCTTTATAAAAAAATACATCCCACTCTATAACTGGCTATGAATAAGCAATTGTTTGTTACCCACTAAAGCAGCTCGGGTTATGAAAGTGAAAGTTACCGCATGTGCGTTATGTGGGTGGTGTTTCTACATCTGTAGTCAATAACTTGCCAGAAAAGACTTCTATTTTTATTTTGTTAGCTTCTCTTCTTGCCTGCTGCTTTTCCATTTCAAGAAAGCCATCACCAACACCAGACTGATTCCTTGATTTGGTTCAGAGTAACTTTGCAAGTAAAGGAGATATTCTGCTCTGAGGATTAGAGTAGCCTTTATTTTAGGCGTGTCTCCTCTGTTCTCCTTCACTGTATTATTCAGAATTTAAATAGTGATAGTATTGACTAGTATTTGTTATTGTTGGTTGTTTTTTTCATTCAGCATCTTCAACTTACAACACTGCCTGATTTTGAGTTTTGTCAGTGCTGTATTATTCAGTTTTGTAATTGAATGTAAGGACAATTGTAGCATGCTGGTTTTTTGTTTTGTGTTGTGGTTGGTTTTTTTTAAATTTCTTCATCACTTAGTTAATAGTTAATGTTTTAGCTTTTGAAAGGAAGTTTTTCAGGAAGAAGACCTTGGAGCCACTCATGTTGTGTATATAAATAGGGAGACACAGGCAATTGTTTTGAAGTGTCAAAGCATACTAGATTGTACCTGTTTAAACAGATGCCTCTTCCCCTTCTTCAAGGTACATGTTTTGAAAAACTAGGTAAACGAGTACTCAGTTTCATGGTGAAGTAATATAAAACTAGGCATTGTTAATAGGATGGAGATAGTCCTTTTGCTGAGGTTAAATGATGTGTTTTCCACTTACGTACTTGCCTGATAAGAAAATTCAGGAATGTTTTCCTTACTGATAGCTGAATAAGCCTTTCAAACATGAACATTAATCACTACTGTAGTGTTTGTTACCTTGTCCTCCCATCCAAATCTTGGCCTGCCTCTGACTAGCAGGGTATTGCAATGCAGCTCTCGTTCTAATTCCTTCTCGCCCATGGACTTCTTGTACCTTTTTTTCTTCCTCTCTCAACTTACAAGCACTGCAAGGGAATTAAAAAAGGCACAAAAAGCCAATCAACCAAAAAAAGAAGAAAACCTAACAAATTGTTGTGTTCCCTGTTATATGCTTTGAAACTGAGTTGTTACTATTTACTCCTTACTCCAAAGTCACAGAAAAATTTCTAACCAAGTAAGTTACTCCTTTTCAAAGAGCTTTATTTAACATTATTCACGACCTCCTTTTAAAACTGGTGCATTTCTGTATCCTTGTCTTCTAACTTACTTACTTAGAATGTGTTAAGTTAATGTGAGCTTAGAGTTGTGTAGTGTGTTCTGCAGACACTCTAGCAGCCATGTGACTGTTAAAATTGAATCTTCTTAATTGACAGTTACTCAAATTGGTGGGTGGGGAGAAATGCCATCTGTGCGTGTGGTTGCTCAGGGTAGGGAAGGACACTTAACCCAAAATTTCTTACTAAGAATGGTTGGCTGAGATTGAGGAAGAAATTTTGTACCTATATAAAGAAAAAAAACTTACTACACTAAGTGACATATTTCTTCATACTGGATTCAGGGAGGAAGATGTCAGGAAAAAAATTCCATGGAATTTGGCAAATATAAAAGTAGTTGTCAGCTCCTTCTACCAGGCAAAAGGGAGTGTGTATTTAGAGTACTTGCATGTCAAATCTTAATTCCAAAGAATTTGGTAAATTAACCACAAAATGTGTTGTTTTGTCTGTGTGGGCTTTAAAGAGCAAAACCAAACCAAAAAACCTCAAACATTTTAGGGAGAAATGAACCTGTGTGTGCTGTCATGAAGCCGGAGGCAAGGCCATAATTCTGCCTTGGTAACTTCAGCTGTCATGCAAGGCTCTTAAATGTGCATTTATTCTGACTGATATTTGAAAGCTTTGAGTAGTATCTTAGGAAAACCATCCCTGCTCTGCCTTAGTGGGATACTCTTGCTTATCCTGAGGCTCTTGCCTGACAGATCTGCAGAGTATAATGATCCCAAACTGACACAATGCAGTACTTGGTAACTAGCTTTTGACTTTTTTTTTATTAGAAGCAAGGTAAGAGGCATTCTGGCTTAACCTGAGGTGCTTGAATGCTTTAATTGCTGCTCTGATGTCTGCCAGTCATGTTGTTAACTTTTGGTGGCCGTATCTTACATGTGTGTTTTGGCTTTGTATTGTTTAATTAAAAAAAAAAAAAAAGTTGGGTACAGAAGCCTGATTTAGGTTTCTTATGTAAAACTAATACAGTATGATTTTGTTTTCTGTGGTACTGATACTGTGGTCTGCCCTTCCTCTAAGGGAAAATACAAGCTGCAAGAAGTCCAACTAATGCTCTTCACTGAGTGATAAAACAGTAACACCGAGTTGCATCTAAGAGCAGTGACAGAGGCTCTATCTGCAGTTGGATGATTGGATTTGGTTTCAGGAATGTGCTGGAAATGTGACTTAGAATGACAGAGTAACTAAAGTTGGAAGAGACTGTACAGATCAGCTAGTCCAACCCTCTGCTCAAAGCAGTTTTTGTAAAATCTGGCTTATAGAATAACAGCAGAATGGTGAGGTCAGAAGGGAGCTCTGGAGATCATCTAGTCCAACCCCATCCTCAAAGCAGGGTCAGCTACAGCAGGTTGCCCAGGATCTTGTCCAGTTAAATCAAACACCTTCAAGGATGGTGATTCCACAGCCTCCTTGTACAGGTTACAGCAATATTTGACCACCCTTGTGGTTTTAAAACAAACCAACCAAACAGCTAATATCTGATAAGAATTTTCCAAGTTGTGTCAGTTGCTGTGAAACTGTAGTCACAGCTGTGTACACTTAATGAGTTTTACTTGAGTACTTCAATATAGCTTATTTTACTTCGATGTGAGGCTGTAGTTTGAGCTTTTGTTAACAGGACTGGCTTACAAACCCTACCGCTAGCAGCTGCTCTCAGTGGAGTTGAGATGAACTGGTACAAGTAGAAACAACCACATACATGAGTACACGTGTGCAAGTGGGGAGAGAGGTATTTTTGAGGATGGAAGATAGTAGGAGGGCGGTGTGTGCTGCTTAAGCAGTTACTTGTGTGAAAAAAGTGCTTTTCAAGTTGCATCCTGAGATTTAAATCATTAAAATATCACTGACTGTCTTGAAGATCTTGGTTTTGAAATGAAAAACTTCAAATCTGAGCTGAAGTTCATCTCTAAATAAAGAGAAGATAAGATAAATATTTTCAATTACATATTAAAACCTATACTCTGATTTTGGAATCTTTTGCCCTAATAATACTGACCTAGGTCAGTACAGTGGAGAAATGACATAAACAAAACTAAAAGCAAAGTGCAAGCTATCTGTGCTTCCCTTTTGGCAAAATCATTTCGGGAGGGGGAAAGATGGCTTATCACTTTTCAGCCTGTTCTGTTGCGATTTTGGTTCCTTTTGCTACATACTCAGCTGGAGTAGTGATCTGTTAAGTGCTGCTTGCCAGCTCTTGGGAGTTTGTGATCTTACATGATTTTACTGCCAGCTGGAAAGCAAAATGGAAAGAAGCAAAACAGACAAGGATCCCAAATTCTAAAGCACAGTTTTCCCACGCCATCGAGATTACGAAGCCGGTAAGCTTTGCTTAGCTGCTGCTTGATACTGTTACCACGGTGCTTGAGTGGTACTCTTTATCTGAAGTCACTTGACCTAAGATCCTTTGAGATGTGTCAGCATTTGGGTCTTCCATTCTGGTTTGTTTTGTCTTCTTAGTCCTGAGTGTCAGCCTTATGCTGTTGTGGATAATGGTCTTCATTAGGCCTGTATCATAAACACCTCTATAAATACTCAGACTCAATAGGCTCTATAATCCAGTACTTATTTCACTAAAATGCAATATCCCCCCCCAAACTTAAGCATCCCATTTTTGTTTAGGGAAGGATGGTCTGATGTTGTTTGTGTTGAGCAGCAGCAACAACAAAATGATTTTATAACCTTGGGAGATCAGAGAGCTGTCTGTGAACATGAGGCTTGCATGTCAGAGGCCATTCTGGAAAAATGAGTCATGCTAAAATAGAAGTTGGGTTGTACATGGGATTAGTTAAATACTGAGCTCTTTTTTCTTGGTTTGGAGGCAATAGTGTGCAGAAGTCAGAAAATGTCTTGCACAAGAATTCATCAAGAAAACTGGAAGCAGGGATGTTTTTAGATATATGCAGTATCTACGTGTTCAAAACATAGCAAGTAGTCTTAGGAATTTTAGAGCAGGATGCAAGGGAGATTGTATTTAGTAAGGTAGTATCTCATGGAGTGGCATGTGGTTGTGGAAGCATAGGGAGGATTAAGCAGCATGGTGGAACAGGCTAGCTATTACCAAAATTTTTTTTTTTAAAGTTTAACTATAGTTTTTCTTCTTGAGGTTGCTATTCCTGACGCAAAGATGACTTCTGTTGTCTAGGCAGTAGGTATATATTATTGTAGTAGAGACTTTTTACTTGGATCAATCTAGAAGTACAATTAAGTTTATTTTATTAACATACGATGTTGAGATTTCTGTATGCTTTTTTTTAAACATGCATTGCACATCGTCATCTGAAGATGACCTTTAAAAATGGTGTATGTCTTAATACTGGCTTTTCATGAGGTGGCCTGTTGACTATAGAAAAGTGTTCGAGAGGAGTGGAATTCTTGACTAGAGCTTGGGACCCCCGCAGTCTCAAATAAAAATGGTGATGCACACTATTTTACCTTCAGGTGTTTAGTCCGCTTGCGAGAATAAGGTTAATACTTCTATTTGCAAAAGAGATGGTCAATATTACTTCCATGGCTGTACACTCAGAAGGTGAGATTGAAGGCTGGTTTCTCAGCTTCAGTGATGAATGATTATTCTTTTTTAATACAGATCTCCCAAGTGAGAGCTTTAGTGGGTGTTTTCTCCTCCACTTGGCATTGCTGAGTAAAAGAGATAATCAAAGAGCATCAGGTGCATGTTGTTTTGTCTCTGCAGCAGTCCCTGAGCTGCTCTGATATCTGTTGAGATTTTTCTCAAAAATACATTCAGGGAAGCAGTCTTCCCTCCTTGCAAAGAGAGATGATTAAGTAAAAAAAGAAGGATGTAGGCTGCTCACAAAGTCTAGTGCAGAGATACCAGAGTTCTGTGTGCAGACAGCCAACTTTTGCAGTGTGGAGTTTACTGGGTTTAACCTGACTTACAGGTTACTCTTTGGCTACACTTGCTCGAGTTGGTTGGTTTCTAGTATTTGAAATAGCTCAAATATCTGTAAGGTACTCTGTGAAGTAGATGTGGTGCATTGCATATGTTGTATAAAGACTATGTGAGATAAATATCTTATTTCAATTGTTAAAATCAGTCTGATAATAGGATTTTGTCCTTATTGCAGTAATTGTGAATCAACAACTGTTAAATCAGTGTGTGGCTTTTGATTTGTTTTTTTTTTTCTAGTCAGATGAAGGCTATTGTGGTAAGATAGTTGGAGGAAATCTGTTGGAATGTAAGGTGGCTGTAGTTTAACTAGGCAAGAACAAAGGTGGTTGTTCGTAGGAAGTTTTCCTGGTCAGTGTTGGAGAAACACACTGCTCCAGCTGAGTGCTGAGAGATGCTGTGTGTAGGGGAAATGGCCTCTTTGTTCTCTGCTCTGGGCTGCCTAAGGAAAATTCAGTTTTCTTTTCTGAGCTGCTTCAGGAAGCTGTTCATTTTGGATATTGACTTTCTTTTAGGGGAATGATAAGTATCACCCCTAGGTACTCAACAAACCTGCAGAAATTCTTGTAACAGTTGCACGTGTTAATTGCTATGATATGCACTTTTAATTCTTCCCACAAGTGTAATCAAAATGTGTTGATTCTGCATTTAACCTTTACAACCTTGAAGTTCAACAGTATCCTACTGTTGAAGTGGTCTTCCCCAAGAATAATTGAGAATTAATTTTAGAAGCTAAATAGAAATACTTCAAGACATATAGTGCATATGAATGTCTGTCTGTCCTTCTGAAGAGACTGACTCTAAATATAAACTTATTTCCTTCTTTTGATACAGTCCCTTACCAGTTTTTCGTCCTCATTTTTTCATGTCTCAAACAAGAAAACTATTTCTCAAGGTTGTTATGTTTTATCAGGACAATTAGGAATGTTTTTAGATGTCATCATTTTATTGAAAGCTACAATTTGAGGCTGCAAGCTTGGAGGAAAGATAGTGTTCTTTGTCGAGTTTGATCTGGTCATTCACTTTCTGGTAGTTTGCTTGCTGTGGTTGAAAGGGTGAGAGCAAGGACTTGGATCTGTCACAGATAGCTTTCCTCCATGTTTTGTGGAGAATAGAAGCAATATGACCTCCTGAGGTAGCAGAAGTAGTTGCTTCATTTTTTTGTCTGTAGGACAGCTGTTGATGCTGATCTACAAAATGAGGTTTTAGAAATGTTAAAAGTACTGTATTGCTTCCTGCAGTAGGTTACTCAGGTGTTGGCCAGAGGAAAATATGAAAATCTTCCTGTTCTAATGTAGATACCTACATGCAGTTTTCTCTGGAAATACAATAATTTCATTGTCCTTAGTAAGAAATGTATGGAAATACATAACAAGAGTAGATGTTCAACACTTACTGTTTGTTTATTTATAGGAAATTACTGTTGAATTTTACTAACAAACAAGGTAGTTGAAAACTCCCCAGACCTCATGTCAAAACTTGTTGGTAGTCAAGCAAACAACTACTTAAAATCTGACTTGTCTTACTCGACACACTTCTTATGAAAAGCAGTTAAGTTAAAATAAGAAAAATAATTCCTTTAGTGATCCCTCTAGACTTGCAAAGAAATATTGAGAAACTATTCTGGTTTTGATTTCAAGAATAAGTAGGAGCTTTGGCCTTAGTCCGAGCTCTTCCTCTAGGTACTAAAGTGTTATCCTGCAAGAAAATTTACCTCCGGAACCTTGCATTATTTTAGATATATAAGATATAAGCCACAGAAATCAGTATTTTATAT
>VZZY01008142.1:25200-47856 GCA_013400335.1 Eurystomus gularis
GGTGTGTGAAAATAAGAGATGTATGAGAAGAAGCGTATTTTTTAAAAAGAAAAATGAAAACCCCAGCCTTTGAGAAGCAGGAAAGAAATAGGGTTGGAAGGGGAACAAAAAAAGTTTGTTGTTACTTGAAGGACCCTTGTAGCCTACAAAGGGAGCTTCCTGGAAAGATGTTTACTTTGATATGTTTATATCTTGGGGCAGTTTAAAAGATAAGAAGTTGAGCATGATTTGATACTTCCAAGATTCTGAGCAAATGCTAAGTTCCATTACTTCCATATTGATGAATTGTACCTTCATGTATGACTTTGTCCTTTAATGAGAAAAACCCCAACCCACAAAGACATCAGTTTGCCATACACAGAGCTGGGAATGCTACCAATTAATCTGTATAAGGATGTTTAAGATGAGCTTAAGGAAATGCTTCATTTTAATAAAGCATAAGCATAAAATCTTTTTTCCAGCGCTAAAGTAATGATACCATCATTCTGTTCTTTTTACTCTTAATACATGTAGACAACCAGGGGTAATATAGTCATAATGTCTGGAGTTAAGAAAGTTCAAATGCTCTTAGCTGTCCGCTTGCACCTCAGAGGTACTTGATGGTCTATGTTAAGTTACTCCAACCCTAGAATATAGCATCTTAGTATTCTCATATGTTGCCAGTTTCTGGCATGTTGGATGTCTCAGTTCCTGCTGAGTCATGTTGTTTTCACCTAAATCAGTTGGCAACATTATTTAGGGTGCCAGACTTGGCACCAGCAGTGATCAGGGCTGGCACCATCAAAGCAGACCTACACTGCCTAATTCCCCCCCACCCCCCCCTTAACTACAAGCAGTGCTTGCCATTTCTAGAGACATGGAGATTAAGTCCTTAAAAGATTCCTGAAATTCAAATGCAATAAAATAACACTTTGATTATAGTCTGAGCAGGATCACAACAGGGATCTCAGCTGATGGTAGCAGAAGCTAGTTCTTCTGCCTCAGTTGTCACTGCTTAGTAGGGTGAGTACTTTCACAGGTCTTCATCAAAGATCTCCATCTTTTGTGGGGGAATGGCATTCTTTACAGATGAGAAGCTAACTCATAAGCAGTTTGTCAAAGCTAACAACTCACCTCAGGCTGCCCTTGAACTCTTTTCACTGTTCTTGATTGGACTGTTTGGGCATGTAGAAAGAGCGAAAATAACATTGGTTTGCCGTCTAACTAATGGATATTTCATGTTTCCAAGGCTTGTGAATTTGAAATGAATGTATTAGTAAAATCTAGAGGAAGTGCTAGCAATAGATAAGTAGAGGAGATAGTGTGAAAATGAAGCAGAACAAGCAACGAAAGGGCAAAGACTGAGCGCCTACAGAAGGGAAAAAGGCATTAAGAATGGCCCCCTCAGTGAGTAGATTGAGCAGTGAGCGCCCTGTCCTGTTTTAGAAAGGGTAGTGAGTTTGTGGGTGGTTGCTTCAGGGTTTGTCATGGTAGTAAGTCTTCTCACAGTTCTTAGAAGCATGTTACATAGAAAAAATGGAAATGACCTAGTCATTGCTTAGCTGTTTTTGTTATCTTATCCTGCTGTGACTCTGGGATTGCCAGTTCTCCCAGATCCAGTGGGAGGAGTGATTAGCTGGTTAAACAGGGTTTTATCAGTCTCTGCCACATCTAGAACCAGTTGGTGTGTTTGTGTTGTGCCCTGTGTACCGAGCTGCAGCAGTGAGGCACAAGAACTCGGAGCCATTGAAATCTGGTACCTTGTTAGCCAAGAAGCTCAAACTGTGCTGTGCAGAAGTGCCTCCGACTGTTGATGGAGTGTTGTACCTGTGTGTCATTGCCAGGACAAATGTGATAAATGAGCCCATCAGGTTAACTTCTTTGCTGATAATTGCAGACAGAAAAGAGGCAGCCTATTTCAATGAAAATGTGAATTGCAGGTTTTGCAGTCCTTCGTTGGACTCCTGTTGCACTTTTTTTTTTTTTTTTTGGAACAGGAGCTACTTAAAGCTCTTTCTTCTAGAAGTTTACTTGCAGAGATAATTCTTCACTTGTTGATGAGATGTTTAGCCTGAGAAGCTCTTGCCAAAGTTAAGACAGAATGAGAGCATCAGAAATAGGGAAGAAAATCAGTATTCATTAACCGTTTAGCAAGCAAAACGTTTTGTTTTATTTGAAAGATGGCTTTGTGTGTGTAAATCGTCACTGGTTTAATATATATTTGGTCTCCTTTTAAAAAACTAGGGAGAAAGAATCTAATTCTGGGATAGAGTTGAATCAATTCGTAATGCAAAATAGTAAAATTTGGTGCTGAATGGAGGGGGGGGGAGGAAAGAAGCTGTTTTGAAATATATCCCAGTTCAGTTGCACCGACACTTTTGGGGAGAAGTGAACTCCAAAAGAGAAACAAGCAGCACATCCGAACTGCTGAAATTAGACCGCAAAAGTAGAGGAAAAAACCTCACAGCTTTTTGGGGTCATGAGAAGAACTCAAATGTAGTTGCAAATTCTGATGTTATGAAATTTGATAAAGTTTTCAGAGGTATTGATTGTAAGAGTTAACACTCCTGCTACTGTTCTCTATTATAATGCAGGACAGGACTAACAGTGAAGAGTACTTTTTGTTGCAGTGACTGAATTACTGCAACTGAAACAAAGTAAGAAGAAAGTAGATTTTTAAAAAAACAAGACTCCCATGTTGTGGAAATGTCCATGTTCTCATTCAGTGCTTTAGTTAGTGAATTGCTTGCTTGTGGGAGGGGAAGGTATGGGGCAAAACACTGGGCTCCCTCCAGAAAGGTAGAAAATGTAGCAGCAGGATAGCAGGAGACTTCACGCTGTTAGCTGTGTTTCCTGCTGCCTTTCTGCCTGTTTTCAAGCCTTTGGCTCTGCTAGTCTTTCCTCCCTCATGTCATCTTCCCCTTTCCAAATGTTTGCTTGTCATGGCGCATTACATAGTACAAGTGCCTGCTCTTTTGAGCAGAAATTTAGGTATGTAAATATTGTCACAATGTTACTGTTTAATCTAGTTCCCTTAGAGCAGGGTGTTTTTCTGCAGCACTACTCTTCACCAGAGAAATTAGCCTACACTAAACTGGAGTCTGTTAAATGTGACCTGTATGCATAATACAGTAGCACAGATACTGTAATCTATAGCTGGGCATTCATGAGTTGGTGATAATCTGCATACAGTTAGAACAAGCGAAAGGACAGTGTTCACAAAAGTATGAAGTATATAAGTTAGAATAAAAATACAGTCACTGTGGAAAACTGAAAGTGGGCCTTCAACCAGCTTCATTTACTATACATACCCGTAATAAGCAACCAAGAGAGCACAAATGCTTCTTGTAGAGAAGTTTGAAGGGAAAGGACTACAACTTCAAGTTCTGAAATACAAGACTGGAAATGTATTTTGCCTGTTCTTCCCCCCGGCCCTTTCCATAGGAGCACAGGAAGTTCAGATGTGACATAGAAAAGCAGGAAATGTGTAACGAATCACCAGTGCAGCTTCTCTGTAACTATTCAATATGAATATTAATGTTACTCTTGAGTGTAAATTTCTCTTAGTGGTATTATACAGTTTAGATTTCACTGTCAAGAGCTGTACTAATCTTTGGGCTCTTTTTCTCCTTAGAGCACAACAATGGAAGAAACAGCTATATGGGAACAACACACAGTGACTCTTCACAGGGTAAGTTCATACAATTGGTTGTGTGTGCCTAACGCAGGATACCGGTAGCGTTTGAAAACAATAGGAAAAAGCCAGATGTCAGGAAGTAAAAGAAAAGGAAACTGTCATATTCCTTTGTTTAAATTTAGAAGTGTTGTAAAAGTTTCATCTGAATAGCTGTTTTTTGGGTTTCAGAGATAAGCCTGCCTACAAATAACAGTGCCAGAAACAAAGCTTTACATTACTTCTGTACATGACTGAAAGTAGTTAGAAATAAGTGTTCATTAACAATTGTGCTGTTACTATACTCAGATGTTTTAAAACTTTATTTGCAGAGGCATAAACCAGTGTAGTTAAATATAAATAAATGTATTCAGAACTGCTCTATTTGCTTGCTGCTTCCTTAAATTAGTGGCTGAAAATAATGACTTTTGGGTGGCCAGAATGTGCACTTCACACAAAGGAATGTGTTGTAGGAATCGGTGAATAGAAAGACAGCTTTTACATTTAGACTGAGTCTTCTCTTATTTGAGTTGCTCTTAAATTGATCTCTGATGTAGCTATTGTGAAGCTGTACAGGAAACGCAATAAGGAATGAGTTGCTTAGGGCAAGTCAGAACAAGGTGGGATGTTGTTTGTGGCAGCAGCTTGGTATTAAAGCCACCATGGAATCATGGCCCAAATAGCTATATTCCTTCCAACAGAAGGGAGATACACAAGCGTTTTTTCCAGGAGCAAGTTATATCATTTGCCTTCAATTCTTCAGCATAGAATCAAGGCGCTTTAGAATTGTAGCATTGATCAATGAATGGACCTTTGTGACTAAAAATGTGTACGAGTAGATGAGCTGGTCAGATAAAATGTTAATTCTCTATACAAACCCATTATCTATAGATTCTACTGAGTTTAATGTTGTTACAAAGTAACTGTTTTAGTACCTGTGCTTTTATGAAGAGAGCAATTATGTTCAGTTCGACCAGAAGGCTATCAAAGTACCCTCTCCAACTGCAACTACATGTTGAGAGAAAAGTATAGGTAAAACAAAAAATGTGTAGTGATGCTTATCTACGCTACTCCTCAAGCTTCCGAAAAAGGTATATCAACAGCTTGTTGAGCAAGAAGTACTATTTCTATATGTAATTGTCCTTTATGTTTTCTTCTTGAAGCTGTCCAGTCATTCCTGGAACTTGTATAAGCTTAAAATTTTTTTCACTCATATTACTGATTATATCAGTACTGCCTTATATTCAAAAACAAACAAAAAATGCTATAGCAATCCAAGTTTGGCTAGTAGACTTTGCAACAGCCTGGTTTCTCTTAAAGGGGATATTTTTATGGTTAATTGGAATGGTAACTTCAGTGAAATGTGAAGGTTAGTAGGTGTGCGAAGGAGTGATGAAATGCTGAAATATGGTGTTAACTTGGACAAGTCCTGAAATAACAGGTAGGAACTAAAAATCTTGTCTTTGGTTGTACTTGCAGCATAGTCAGAGGTACAGGTATATAAGTGAAAGTGTGATTTGATTATAGTTTTAGTTATGGTATTTTATGTGCCAAACTTCTGCCAGCTGTACTGGTTTAACTGTTTTGTTAGCTAAATATCTCTCATTTAGATATCAAAAGCTGATGGCATATGCTGTTAATAACTTCAATAGCATTAACTCAGCCAATTAAAAACAAACCATGTTTTCCATCTGCCAGATAACAAAACCAAAACTTAAGCTAATGTTCAGCAAATTGGTGCTTAGAATTTATCCTTAGCACTGGGAAGAGGATTTGGAGGGCGACTGTCTATTTGCTTGTGGGGTTTTTGATTTTGCTTTGTGATATTGTTGTGTTAGATTAGTGAGCAAATGAGGTTAGTTCAGTTTACTTGGAAGGAGTGAAAAGCATCAGGATCTCAATTATCCTCAAAGATACCTAGAAGTTGAAATGCCACCCCAAGTGGTTGTGGAATTTTTTCTCTGAGTTTACTCCATTTGGCTGAGCTACAGAACTGCTAGAGAGTATCTGCTGTCAGTCACACACAAAAATAGTTTGAAGAACTGAACTTGCTCTCCAGTGAGACATGCTAGAAAGTCCCTCTGATTCTTTCTTTTTTTTTTTTTTTGGCTTAGTTGAGAGCAGTAGACTGGCTGTGAACAATGGAATTAATGACATTTAATGTGTGCTGATTATCTATGGGATAGATGCAAGTCAGGCTTCATGTTACTAGCTTCCTGTTTTATTGTTATGCCTGCAAAGCTCTTGGGATTCAGCAAACTTTTTAATACATTCTGTCAGTATTTGACAGAATAAATCTTGGTAAATCCTCCTGGGAGAGGCAGAGAAGTCTGGAGTTGGTGTCAGTCTAGGTCAGATTTTGTGTCTTCACAAGTACCTGCTTAATCGCAGGCAGGTTTGTTGTCCCTCCAAGTGTTCCACAGAAACCATGGTTTATTTTTCAGTTTTTATTAATGTTATTTGATCAAAACAAATACTTGAGTAAGGACCACTAATATCTATGATAATGAACAGCCTTAAAAATAGGGGGGAAATGCAAGTAGTTTGTTAGATGACATCTGAGTGTGTTAGCAGAGAGACATAGAATATTCTTGACTACATTTATTCCTGTTTTGACACTCATTTTTGTCCTATTGGTAATTTCAGCACTGACAATTTTACATGGTTTTAAGCCTGTGCTGTTCTCTGCTATAACTTTGTTGCTCCTGTGTGTGGAAGAGTAGGATTCCTTTAATTCTTCTTGAAACTGTAAAATCAAAAAAAAGCAGTTTTGGTAGTAATCATAGAATTTTAGGAAAGTGGATATCACTTACATTCAATTTCTTTCTGAAGAGGAAAAAAAAAACACAACAAAAAACACCAGACACCACCAACAAACAGAAAAAACACATTAGCAGGTGCTGTTTAAGGTGTGCTGTGTAGTGTACTGATTAGCTTTTTAAACATGCCAGTGTCTGAGGTATTAAACATCTTTAAAATGCTTCTGCATTGTTATAGAGGGCAGTTACAGATTTATAAACCAATTAATGGTGGTTCAGAAGTGTTGTTACATACCCTGAGAAGATAGATGTTTTGGGTTTTGGACATGTTTTGATCATGTAATGGCCCTATACAAAGGGGATGGTATGGTATATAAACTTGAGAAGATGAGCCTTACAAAAGAGAGGGGAGTGCTTTGCATGGCGAGTTCGTATTTAGGAAGGCAGCTTTTGCTCACTTCTTTCTATGACCTTTACTTTCCAGGGATGTCATTACAAGTGAGGGACAGGGTATACTTAATCCCAGTAGTTGCAGTATATGTGTGTCAGTTCAGGCACTTCATGGTTCCAACAGAAGATTTTTGGGTTTTTTATCTGTCTGCTTCAGGTTTCTCAGAGAAGCTGGAACAGAGCATATAAGCAGTCTAATTGTGCTGTGATTTAACACAGTAGTTGGTGATTTCCACACTATTGTCAAAAGACTAGAAATTTTTGGGAGGAAGTTCAACTTCTCACCAAAAGTTTTTGTTCCCCTTCTTTACTACACTTTCAACTTCATGGGCTGCTACTTAGCTCTTAAGAGATTGAGCCAATCTGAAATTCAGTTAAAGTTTATCAGGTAGCTACCATGTATTTTATTGGGAGATCTTCTATTTTTGTATACTTAACTATAAAGGATTTCAAGGAGGAACCATGCATTTTGTATATTACGTGGGTTTCTCCATACTTGGAACTCAAGTTCTGTGTGTCTGTGTCAGCTGTTTTTTTCTCTTGTGTTGTCACTATGATGTCTGATGGGCAAATTTTTTTAATGCAGTTTTAGTTAAGGTATATGTTTATATCTTCTATAATCTGTAGCAATCAATATTTTGCTATTTCCAGACATAACTAGGAGCTAAGCTCAGTTTTCTGATGGTAGTTCACTTTGTCTCATAAGATGATCATAGGCAGCAGGATGAAAGGGAAAGTTGTAGGCTGAGACTTACTGGAAGGCTTCTCATTTGAGCTCTTAAATTTTGAAAAAGATACAGGGTTTCATTTGAACCTAATATGGAGTACTTCTTAAGGCTTAAAAAGCCTGTATCTGACGTGGGTTTTTTTGACTGATGTCTCTATATGAGACTGCGCTGTTTCCGGGCTTCTTGAAAAGAAGCACATTAAAGTATGAAACTAGTTGTCTTAATATTGGTGGTTTGTTTTGCAGAGCAGCTCTTTAAAAAAATAGAACGAAAAGCAACAAGATAAGGTTTACAGTGAGGTTCTGCATCTCTGCTGGCCATAGGCTGATGATTGTATTTCTTTTAATGAGTGGAGAACTATGAGATTTTTTTGTTTGTTTATGGTGTAAGGAAAGACAGAGAACATTTAAGTGAATTTTGACATAAGTGTTATTCTGTCTTTTCCCTTCCCACCCCAGATATAGTGCAAACTGAATTCTGTTAGAGTAATGGAAAACTGAAGTATGAAGAAGTGGCATGAGAAAGGAAAAATGTTACTGTTTTGAAAGAGGTTTTTGTTACATATTTTCATAGGCTATTATATAGTCACTTTGTTTAAAAAAAAAAACCTGAGAGAAAACCTCAGCTTTGGTCGTAAGTAGTCATTATGATCCCTTAGACTGTCTTCCTCCATGGTACAGGGTTTCACTTCGTAATTCTTGAATCCCGGCCATGATTTCTGGTTGATCTGACTGGAATGTATCTTGAGAAGATGTCCAGTATTCCTTTAATGAATTAACATAAATGTAAAAAGCAGTAAGGTGTGCCCTTCCCCATGCTCCCACACTTGTTAGACCAACTTATTTTCTTCATACCTGGCAACAGTATGTGCTGTTCAAATAAATTTCTGAACAGTGAATCTCCAGATCTTTGTTTTAATATTGTATTGTCCTGTTCACTGCTTACAGGCTAAATCTGGACCATCTTTTTATGACTTCTGTTTTGGAGGGAACTAAGAAACAAGTTTCTTTGAGCAGTAATTACTGTCCAAAAAGCTAAATGTCATATGTCTTACAGCCAGATGCAAACTGCCATGTTGCTTCTGCTGTTACTGTAAGGTTCTAAAACTCATAGCTAAAGCTGGGTCATGTTTGTCACAAAGTCTGAAAATGAAAGGGATAAGTCTGCCGGCATGGAGTGTATGCTCGGTGAAATGCAGAGGAGGAATTGGCTGAAACCTGATCTTTGCCATCCAGTGACTCCATTTTGCATAGCCAAAAATTTCAAAATAAATTCTTGAGCAAAATACAGCATATAAACAGTAATATCCCTCTGATGATGTTTTCTGGGGAATGATAGAAGACCTAGATAGTTTGCAAATCAGTTATATTTAGTAAGTTTATTTCTCACCCTCACTGCTTCCAGGCAGAAATGTAAGCATCGTCGTTGTATCTTGAAATATCTAACAGGAGTAACTTTTCAGAGGCATTGACCTTGCCGTAGTGGCAGGTCACCCTAGAGGGAAAAGATTGAAGCAAATTACTTTTGTTAAGATGCAGATGACTTGTGAGCACTGACAAGGTTTTGATGTATTTAATGGTACAAGTGATCTTAGGAATAATAGCAAGATTTGAGCCTCCAGTCATACTACTGTGTGCTGCAATCCTGTCAGTTCCTGAGCTAAGTGAGGTCAAGCTGGGTAAATACCATAACTCAAAACCACAAAGAAAGTGTTGCAGAATTGATAGGAATTGGAGTCAGTATCTCAACACAGCAGTGTGATGTGTTGTGCTTACTGATGACCACCTGAGGCCCAGGCCATAAAAATGCAAATGGACACTAATATTTTGCTCTTGGGAGAGATTGGGTAGTTAGTCTGAAACACTCTGCCTTCTAAAAGTGTTTTAAAAATTGTTTTTAATCTCTCTCCCGTTATTGGTTTGCATAGCATTGCATGGTTCATTGATCCTGCTTTCTTCCAAGAAGTTGTATCCATCCCATTGGACCTTTCTGTGTTTGACACAGGAATGTGAATTGTGACCGTGTAAATGTTTCTCTTGTTACATTATAGGCCCCTGGATTTGGATTTGGTATTGCAATATCTGGAGGAAGAGATAATCCTCATTTCCAGAGTGGCGAGACATCAATAGTTATTTCTGATGTGCTAAAAGGAGGCCCAGCAGAAGGACTGCTACAGTAAGTGCCAAACCATACCTGGATTCTGATTTCAGGGGCATTCGTCTTTGTCAACAGTAGCTTTAAACTCCATATTGTTTTGATCTTGGGATACCTATCTGTATCTGATTGTATAGTAGGTTTATAATATAGGTAACTTGTTCAGGGACACCCGTTCCCCAGTATTTTTCCCCTTGGCATAGAGTATTTATACTGTGCCTTGTGATGTTTTTCATTTAGAGAAAATGACCGTGTTGCAATGGTTAATGGAGTTTCAATGGATAATGTTGAGCATGCATTTGCTGTTCAGCAGCTGAGGAAAAGTGGGAAGAATGCCAAAATCGTAAGTGAACATCTTGAAGATTTAAGTTTACTTAAATTCTGTAGTTATAAAGCAAAAGTGAGGTGGTGTTATGTCTGCAATGACATACGTGTATGACACAAGGTACTTGAATACTACCTGGGTGATGCTTCAGGTTTAAGTGATAATCATGACATTTATCATGTGGGTCACTCAAAATTTTTTTAAAATGTGAATGATGATGTTTGGGTAATGTGACACTGGATACTTCAGACTCCTTTTGTATATGGTAAAGTTCTTCTCAGTTTACCAAATGCTCAATTTTCAACTTTGTTTAATGTTTCTTTGCTTTCTTGAGTGCACCTTTATAAAATTTTTCAAAGGCTGGTGTATGCCTAAGGACTTTACCCACTCTTTGGGAACTAAAGTAATTCTATTTATGCTCAGAAAACAGTTTACCAACATAAAGTATAATTACCTTAATTCCTATAATTTTGTAGGCTTATTCAAAGTGGTTGGCTTTTGAACTTTGCTAAACAGAACAGGCCATCACTAGAGGGTAGTAATTCAGCTTTCTGTACAAGTTTGAGATTTATGTTACAAAAAATAGAACACAAATGAGCAATGTTTAACCATTTCTTAATTCAAAACAACAGACTGCTGGAGCTTGTATGAAAGCTTTTGTGCTGACAGATGTCTAGTGCTCTTGTGTGCTTCAATATAGTGGCAAAAAAATTGTGTTTTGCATTTGCAGATATAGGAATTCCTTAAAGCTTATACAAAACAACGTGTGCTGAGCTGTGCAGGGCTTTCAATATCTTAAATATTTGGTGTGTAGGTTTATGTAGAGAAAAGCAATGAACAGAAACTTTATGGTATAACTCAGTTCAGTTCTATAACATATAGCAAATAAACCTATAAACAGGGTTGGGTCTTACTCTGGAAACAGCTGTCTGCATTAGCACAAACCAACTTTGAACTTTCAGTGGGAATGTTTCCCATCCTCTGTACTTGCATAAACAGTGCTTTGGAAGATTGGGAGGCTCCAAAGCTGAGGAGCATCGCTGTCAATAACACACAGTATACAGTAGATTGCATGTTAGCAAAAGAGGTTTTTAGCAGTGCCAGTAACTGATTTATGGCCTCCATGAGGACAGACTATCGTGTTGTGCTGCAGTGGCTGTTGTTCTAATCTTTTTGCCACTTTTGCAGAAGCAAAAAAAAAAAGGCTAAAACAACTATAAAAACAAACATACCCCTCCCCTCAAAAACAGGTTGCTAGTAATCTGTATTGATAAGTCTCTTGTTTTAATTGGATAGAATTTTGTAATGACAATGCAGTAATTCAGAGCATTCACAAATACATCTATGTTTTCTTTTGAGTTTTGGGATTAGCTTGGCTTCTCACATTTAGTAACACTATTAGCATTACACAGCCAGAGGCTGATACCTAGTGTTTGGTTGTAGACTATCCGAAGGATGAAGAAAATTCAGATTCCAGTGGCTCGACCAGAACCTGAACCAATGTCTGAAAATGAGGACGATAGCTATGATGAAGAGATACGTGATCCAAGAAGCAGCCGTGGTGGTCCAGGTGCCAACAGAAGACATGAGAAGAGCTGGGTAAGAGATCGAAGTGCTAGCAGAGAGAGAAGCTTGTCACCGAGATCAGACAGAAGGTCGGTTACTTCCAGTCAGCCTGCAAAACCTACCAAAGTAACACTGGTGAAATCGAGGAAAAATGAAGGTAACTTGTATGTAATTCTCTTGCTAAGACTCTTGCTGTTTTTTTAAAGGTGAACTGCTTCAGTCAATGTGGTGGTAGGGGCTTCCTGGACTGTATGAACAGTGCTGTTAGCAGTTTATTTGCCCATTTTACCAGTAGCTAGCTGAAAACTTAAAAACTGCTGCCGTATTTCTGGTGCTATTTTTTTCATATTCCAAAGTACATGTGCTTAATTTAAAGTGTTACATTGTGTGAACAAATACCAACTGTGTACCTAAAATCTGGTACTTACTGGCTCCCATACACTTTAGTTGAGTCTTCAGTGTCTGTCTTGTTTGAAAGAGAGAAAATTGTTGAATAGCTTAATTCAGATGCTACTTACAAAAGCTATAATTACAGGCAGAGTACAAAAGACATTGATGCAATAGTAAATCCATAGCGTAATTCCACTACAGCCCTTCATGTGCCAAGTTCGCTCTCCTTTTGGTTTCCCATGTAAATGCTGTGTAAAACAGTGTTGTAAATCTTCAGATCCCTCCTTTTTTTTACTGTAGCTTAATCAGTTTTCTTTTTTCTTTTATTGCTATTATATAAAGAGTATGGTCTACGGTTGGCAAGCCACATATTTGTGAAAGAAATATCACAGGATAGCCTGGCAGCAAGAGATGGCAATATTCAGGAAGGCGATGTTGTACTGAAGGTATAGTAACCGGTGGTGTTTATTCAAAGGGAAAACTCCTTGATAGAGCTGTTCCTAGAATTAGCTATTCTCAATAGTATAATTGTTAGTAGAAGATGTATGTTTTTTTAAAAAAATTATAAATCAACCTTTCTAAGGAAAGAAAAATTATGAAGCCTTTTTGGTTTTTTGATAATATTCCCCAGGCCTTATTCAGACAAAAAGCACCCACTGTAAATGCATAATAGAAGACATTTGGAATGGTATGAGACTTTGGCCCTATGTGTTTAGATTTACAATATAATGTGGAAATAACTTTGTGGAATTGTGCTCTTCAGCAACACTAGAGCTTGCCTTGATGTTAATTTTTTTTTTTTGTAGAAATCAATATACCCAAGGATTTCCAATGCATACAATTTCTACTTCAAGATACTGCTGTAAATCTGTTGGTGCAGAAAAACATACCATTCCTTACTCTGAGTATAGCTGTGCTGGTTCAAAAAAACATAACTAGTATTTTAAAAGCTTTGTATTGGTGGCAGAGGCTTTGTCTTTGAAAGATGAAAATAACTGTTTATACTAGGTTATAGTTTGGATGAGCCCAATAGTCTTCCATTGTGTTGTGGTAACTTTGTTAAATATCTCTAGCTAGTTCTAAATATCATCAGACAGAAAACCACTATCTTCACTGGAGATTCATTGGATTTTTTTCAGTAAGTTTACATCTGCTCTCTTCATACTCTGTTCCAGATAAATGGCACAGTGACAGAAAATATGTCTTTAGCAGATGCAAAAACACTAATAGAAAGGTCGAAAGGCAAGTTGAAGATGGTTGTTCAGCGAGATGAACGAGCTACACTGTTGAATGTCCCTGATCTTTCTGACAGTATTCATTCTGCTAATGCTTCAGAAAGAGATGGTGAGTATAAATATACTTGATTTCCAAAGGGGGAGAAGAATTCCTTGTGTTGCAAAGATGGGAAATACCTAAGTGGGATGAGAGGGGTGGGAAGGAGAAGAGCTTGGAGTAAGATTGTTGTGTGGGTAAATTCTTGTTTGAATGTGATTGAAATCACCACCTTTTGAAAACAGTGGAGAAAAAAATATAGTTCCTATTATTGCTATTGTTCTTTCAGGAATATTAAGCTTAGCTGTTTTGAAATAATAAACATAGATTTAACATCTTCATAAAAATATCTGCTGAAGCTTATTTCCATTTGAGCAGGTCATGCCACCATTTTAATTACAATCATTTCATGAAAAAACAACTTTTATTTAACAGACATTTCAGAAATTCAGTCGCTGGCATCAGATCATTCCAACCGATCACATGACAGGCCCCGCCGCAGTCGTTCACGATCTCCTGACCAGAGGTCAGAGCCTTCAGACCATTCCAGACATTCTCCACAGCAGCCCAGCAACGGCAGGTGATGGCAGCATTGTATTATTTTTTTAAATCAACTGTTTAATGTGACATATAAGTTGTAGGAGTGCTTGGATTTATAGTGTGACAAATGTGATGCAGAACTACAGCAGTAATGTGGCATTCTTTCTCTCAAGAGATGCAGCTGGTAATGATCCAAATTTTCTTAGACTGCAGGAGAAATTGTGGGGGACCTTTAACTTCAGTGTTACCCTTTTTAAAGTATAATCTTAGAGCATGGTTTTATGAATGGCAATGTAAGTTTGATAGTGATATATATAATCTTATTGTATGCAATTTTATATACTGGTTTTAGAAAGCAGTTAGCTGCAGGAATATTTGAGGTGACTAATAACACAGTTCCTTTTGAATGTCCAACCTGAGTAAACTTGTAGAAATCTTGCTTGCTTTACACATAGGTTTTTTTACTTTCCTCACTAGCCTATTCCTACAAAAGAAGGTGTGTTGCACAGCAGATTTAGCTTTGGTAATGTAGTTTTTAATATTTGAACTTGGTAGTGGGGCGTTGATGATAATTCTGAACTACATACAAGTTTTTAAATTAATTCAGAGATAAGTAATTAGTTGTGTGGTTTGGAATTTTTTCTTCTGTCGTGTGAAACTTTAGTCTTGAATAACAGAAGTCCTGGTTTGCATTTCCACAGTTTGTTGGAAATTGACATTTTGATTTATTAAAATAGAATTTCAGTGTTGGATTTTGGAGCCCACTAAATATTTGTAAGAGAAAAGTTTATGTTCTGAGCACTCACAGGCGGAGTAAAACTTAGAATTGATCTGTTGCAAATTCCAAATTCAAAACCTGTTTGCGAAGACTTAGATGCTATAAAAATCTGAAAAGCAAATTGCAGCTGGCTGTTCCATAAAACTAAGATATACTGGATTGGTTGTAACATTTTGCCCATGGGGAAAGTGACACACCTTCAAGGTTTTTCACTTTTAATTTTTAACAATCTTCTAAGGATTAATAGAACTGCAAGACAGATCTTACCTGCATGTACGCGTGATTGGGGTTATGGGTTATTCGATGTGGGGGACCACAAGGCATGAAAGTTTGTTTTCAAATAGGAACTGTAGTGATAAAAACTTTAAAAGCAGGGTCCTAGATGCAGGGATTTCATTATGAAGGTTGTGAGGTCTCTTGAAAAGCTTTGTCTTGACATGCATTTCTAATGCAGGGTGAAAAGGGCTTGCGGAGGGAGAAACAACAAAAAAGAAAAATCCATCAAAACTGAAACTATGACTGACTTATCCTGATGTTAATGCCTCCCTGTCCTACTACAGTGGTTTAGGTAGATGGTCACTTCCTCCCCATAGACTACACTGTCAGAAGAATTAAATCCTTCCTGAGAAGGAACTTTGAAGTTATCTCAACTCTGAATGCATCCGCTATATCTACTTTATGAACAGGAGCTACTTTGGCATGGATTGACTTCCTGTTGGACATGGTCCTTTCAAAATCAGAAAATCTGGGCCCTGAGCCACATAAAGAAAAACATGTTAAAAGCAACTTCTCTTTGTACTGGTTATTTGTGCAAGTTCAGAATTTTGAGGGGGGAAGCTTGAGAACAACAAGCTGAGGAAGAAAAGGTACAAAAAGTCCTGAAACTGAGCCTAAGGAGGACATTTTTAAATGTATTGAAGATAATGGTCTTTATTTAGACCCTGTTCTGCCAAGTATTTGTATGCTAGTGAAGGGAGAAATTACAGTGGAATCCTCTTAGTCTTTTCGTACAAGCTTAACTACAGAGTGACACTTAGGTCTGTACTAGAGTATGGAAATTTGCCAAGAGACTTACTTCAGTATTGCTTTGGTGTCTGGCAGGGTCTTCATGTTCATCTTTCAGTATTGCTTACTGGTACGTACACCAGCATGCCTGCAGTTTTCCTGGATATAGAATTTCCCCGACAATTACTACTTGAACATTCTGTCAAAGAGGAAGTTCCCAGATGTCTCTTGAACAGTGTTTTTAAAACTCAGACTCTAGAACATGTTACTAATAAGAAGGACTAATTAGTCTTGTATGTTTTTTGTTTGTTTTGCTGAGGGCGATGTCTTTTTTGTGTGTGTTTTGTTTTGAGCGTTTTTTTCCCACTTGTGGAGGAATGCGAATTATTCATGGTCAGTCTTGAAAAGAATCCAGGGAATGAACCTTACAAATCTCCAGATACAGCCCTGGAGACTTGGAAAATTTACAGCCAGCTGATAACTGAATTGGGTACTAAGTGAAGTAAGATACAAATATGTCCTAGCTTTGAGGAGGAGCTCTCTGAGCAGATCATGTTTTAAAGGTTCAGGGTAGTGTTGAAAGATGCATATAATCTTTAAGATATGCAGAACAACAACTGTTTAGGCTGAGGAAAAATGCTTCTTAAATATAGAAGTTCAGATAGCACATGCCAACTTTGTATAGTCTGTTAAGAGCTGTACTTTAAAAGTTAGAATGAACAAAAGAGGTCTCTACACCCTAATTTGGAGATAACTTAGGAGGAAAGTATCATACATACTTTCTTACCTGTCTGGTCTGACTGTTGGCAGTAACATGTTGTGGAGCTAGATAAGCTTTTGGTGTAACCCACTTGGGAACTCTTTCTCCTATGTTGCCATCCTCAGCTGGGTACTGGAATAGCAGAAGCATTTAACACTTCAGCTTCAGCAAGGAAGATGTGTTAGCTTGAAGAAATCCCTGCAGAGGTCATCCTTGTTTCTGGAAGGATGAGGTTGACTTCCATAACACAGTTGTCAATTCGTATATAACATGAGAGATGTGTTGTTTTGTCTGTTTTCAAAACAAGTTTAAACTGCAATATAGGACAAAAATCAATCCTATTTTGAATGTATTTAGGACAACATCTCTTGGCTCTTACTATTTTCTCATGCTAAACAGTTTGAGATGCAAGATCTTTCCAAATATTTTCAGTACATGTCCATAGTTTTTCAAAACTTCCCGTGCAAGCAAACACAAAGCTTGTCTGTGTTGCAGAGTTTTTGTTGTTGTTCTGAAGTAATAGCCACAGTTGATGGCACTAGTGTGTAGCTGACTGCATTTTGTGACTGAAGGTTATTACACCTATTCTGTTAGACCTACTCTAAAAAAAGGGAAAGGAAAGAAGGCGGAAGTGAGGTAAAGGGGGCCCTGATACAGCACAGATGTTAAACAATAGTGTCACAGTGCACACAGTGAACAACACTTTTGTCTCTTGGAGTGCAGCTGTCAAATTGTAATAAGTTTCCGCCACCTAGAACCACTGACAGCATTACGTTGTTTCCCGCATCATCTTGCAATGTGAAATACTCTTACTGGACAATTGAAGGAAAATTAAAAAATATAGTCTCCTGCTGTTATGATTTTTTCCTTTTTGATAGAAACATAATTGTGACAAAACATCTTCTTCCCATTTAAACCTTGTTGTCTTACATAAATTAGAACTGACCTTTTGCAGACATTTTAGTTGGCAGAGTATATTTGCCTACATGCATAGCAGTAGACCAGTCTAGAAGCATATTGCTTCAGATACTTGCCTGACTATTCTGTGCTATGCTCTCACTGTCTCTATTTTAGTGTTCTTGTTCTTTAGTAGTTAGTTAGTTTTCTTCTGTATTTCTGCTGTTTTTGATATACGCAGGTATAAAAGCCACATAAAATTACAGTGGGTTTGGACTACATGGAGAGGAAACGTAAACTGAACTTCGTCCTTGTGTAGCAACTGTAGAATTTTTGGCCTTATTTTTAAAGCAAAACAGACATACTACTATTCTGAAATAATGTTTCTCTTTAAGTATTAGGAGATGCTCAGAAACAGGTAGGGAGGGCTCATGGGGAAATATACTGGAATATCTCATTAACTAGTTCTCATTATCCAAAAATCTTTGGATGGGGAGCAGAATTAGTTGCTGCTTACGCTGCTACAGGAGTTTTGTTTGAAGACACTTAGTATGCATTTTAACAGCTAAACCTACATGTCCGCTTGTAATGAGCTAGGAACTATTTGCAAGGCAATGAGGAGTCCAGTCATATTTTAGTCTAGTGCTGGAGGTAAAATACAGAAGCAGTTAGCTGATGCAGTTAATTATACTTAAAAATGACAATATTCTGGAAATCTGAAAGAGGAATATGAAAATTTTTATCAGTGAAGTTTGGGAACAAAGTAGGAGGATAAATGCTTACTTGTTCATTTTGCTAGACATAATGGCTTTGGCATCATTTTAGTCAATGGAAGCCCCCAAAGGGGTTTATCTGAATAAAAAAGACACAAATAAGAATTTTAAAAATTAGGCTGTTCTATTTTTTACCAGTAATTTTTTAACGAGATGGTTGTTTACAATGCAAGGGTGCCTGTGTCTTCCCAGGTTGTTGTCATGATTGCAGTATTTTTCTGGTTTTGTTTGTATGCTTGCTTTTTTTTAAGCTGCTTTCAGGCACACAGTTTTAAAACTGGCAGGATAAAGTACTGGCAAGTCTTGGCTTTTCTTGGCTGAATAGCTGAGCTTTGTTTCTGATATTTCAGACTTCGCATTGCTTCAGGAAAGCACATTCAGCTTGTATTTAGATGTTTATTTCTTCTATTCTTTCTTGCACCTCTTAGATGAGTAAACTTGCTGGGATCTGTTTTCCTACAGCATAGTTCCAACTCTTCAAGTATCAATTCTGATAAAAATTAACAGTTGTTACTCTGTCTAATGGATTTTTTTTATACATTTGTACTTTATGGAAAGTGATACTCATTGTTGCCTGGTAGCACCATCTAGCTGTTGATCGTGGAAAAACTTTTCTTCCCCCCACCACACCCCGGGTAGGAACTTCTCCTTTATTAGAGGAGGTGGACTTGCGCCTACTGACCAAACCAGTGTTATCTTTTGAGGAAGTACCTCCCCCCCCCACCTCCTTGACAATTAAGTCTGATATTGTATAAAAAGCTGTGATTTGTTTGTCTCAAATGGTTTTATATCCTTGTTAGTGTGCTAGCTCAGGAAGATATTTTGAGCCTCTCATGACTTTATTATTTTGAAGGTAAATTCTCTGGAATTAAGATCTCTTTGGTATATTGATCGACTTTTGTTATTCCAGCTGCCTATTAATGTTCATCTGCTCTGACCCTATTAAATAATTTGCTATTCAACAGATAGCAGTGCAGCAGTTAACATTTTGACATATAGCCTATGCTCTGTTCAGTTTCTGTGGTACTAGCTCTATATAACAATATAAAAATACCTGATCTTTTGAGACAGATGAAGAGAAATTACGTTCTTTGGAGCCTTAGTTCATCTAATAATTTAAAAGAACAAAACTTTTTCTTAATTTGTCATGTATGCTTTTATCTTACACTGGAAGCATGTATAGGAGATGCATAAGAAGCAGCAAGTTGTCCTTTTACTAAAATACATGGGTGACTAAATGTATGAGAAGCACTCCTGTATTGTAATAGCTGTGTATTGAAGGCTTTATTCCCTCTGAAGACTGAGAAATCACAGGCACGTTTGTGTTCTACCTTTTTATTTCCGCAAAGCTCTACCAAGAACCACACTGGCAGCACTTGTGTTCCAGGGCAGCTACCACACACAGGAGCAGACCAATTGGCTTGATCACAGCAAAGCCTAAGAATTAAATCTAAAAATCCATGCTTTCTACAGGGAGGAGCGAGGAAAAGACCATCCTAACTGCTCTTCTCCCATTCTTCTCTCTTGCTTCTCAGTTTCTTCTATAGCTTTTAATATAGAGCACATGGGCATGAATTCTGTTCTTGAAGCAGAGAGCAGTCAGTTTCACTACCTCCTTCTTTCTAAATAGCCATATCTAGGGAAGTTCTTTATCAATACAAAGTTAGGGGCAAAATGCTTGGATTTAGAAATGATAAATTATTAATAATGTGAATAGTCTAAGAGCAAAACCTTGTTAAATAATAACTGGTAATTCCTTACCCACCAAACCTGAGCTTCATGAATGAAACGATTTATTCTTTAGTTTTGGTAGATTAAGGTCATAGAAACAATTCTATATGCGAAGTGGAATCTTTTTTTCTAATATAGTCTTCGAAGCAGAGAAGATGAGAGGATAACTAAACCAGGAGCTGTCTCTACACCTGTAAAGAATGCAGATGATATTTCTAAAACTGTGGAAGAGGTGGCAGTTGAAAGAACTGAAAAACAAACTCCACCACTCCCAGGTAAAAATATGAAAATGTATTAATTATGTATGTTGTTGAGAATGGGATGACCAATGAAGATTTTATGCCATTGCATGTTTGTGGGATGATTTTTAAAGTCTTAAAACAGACCCAATCCTAATGACCTTTATTTCTGAATACAGTCTTTTTAACCATAACTTCAGTTATATCTTAGAGCTTCAGTCTGAAAACCTAAGCTGTGGGGTCTGCCCATTATATAGAGGTCTAACTTCAGTGTTTAGAGATGCATTTGTAGGTGATGGTTATAAAGAGTTTTGTCCTGATTTCTCAAGCAAGGTTAAAATCTGTCATTTCTGAGAGTCAAGCAGTAGACTGGCTTTTACAAGTTACTGTAGCAGACTTGATTTAAACAAGTATGTAGTTAAGCCTGTTTTAGAACTACTGTTCCCAAGACACAACTCAAAACACTCTGAAACGCTGTAGTTACTGTAGCATTTGCTAACTATAGTCACAGACCAAGAAGGCATTTTAACAGAGCAGTGCAACTAATAAAACCAAAACAGTCTCATACTTTTTTCCCAAATGGCAGCAGATAAAAGTCAGTTGGTATTAAAAAAAGAAAAAAAAAAATAGGATGATATAGTGACAGGGTACAGTTCTGGCCAGGCTGACTTAAAATATTTTTTATTTACAAAATGAGGTGCTTTAGTGGAATTAGAAATGGTTTAGAGGGAGATGTTTTTGAACGGCTGGGTAGAATGAGGAAAAGCACACTCAAGCTTGAAAATATTTGAAGACTTAAGGGATGAGCAGTGACACTTCTGTGTGTAGTAATCAGTTGTTCAGTGAAGAACTGGAAGAGTTATGATGTTGATAGACTCTGAAAGATGTTGAAGATGAGAACAGTAGCTTTTCTGATGCAGCAGCAGTTACTAAAAAGATTGTCATAGGAGGTGACCTTTAGCAGCGGTGTTACAAAAAGATGCAAATGAAGTAAGTTTATATTTGCCAGGATAGAAAAATGATGTGGTAGAGAGACTACAAAGAGGAATTCTGTATTTCTTTAAGATATTGAAGATTAATAATTGGCATAATACAAAGTCAGCCAGGATAGGAGACCTTTGAGATGGTTTTTAATCAAAAGTAATATATTAATAATTGGTTTGAGGGATAGGCAAACAAATAGTAAGCGCTGTGAGGATTTTATTGGTTAGTGGGGAAGAAGAAAGGTTGGTTGGTTGTTTTTTCTTGGGTGAATGGGAAGAGGCATATGGAAATGGTTTGGATGGGAGGAGATAGAGGCTGGTACATAAAGATAATATTTGAATTTGTATATGCAGATAGACTAATTATTATAGCAAGCTAATTTTGAGATTAAAAGATGCAATAAAGGTCATAATCCTTTAACAGCCTCATAGAAAGCTCTAGGGAAATGAGGAACTTTCAAAGACTTTTGAAAATGTGGTTAGAAAAGCAGTTAGATTCTGTGGCAGTTTCTGCTTAGGCTAACAGCAAGACGACTGGCATCGTTGATTGTTTCAAAGGAGGGTGGAAGGAGAGTATTTGTTCAGCGGGATCATCAGAGGCTTAGGCAAGGAAAGGGTCTTTAAAAACTTAAAGGAAAGCGCCATGTTACTGTGTGATAAGGACCAAAGTCACCAAAATTGTCTGAAGTTCCCAATTGCAAACTAGTCCAGTCAGTAATGTGAAAGGAAGACTGCATGGTTGTTGGGAACATCAGGGATATTGGAGTTGTTAAAAGCCAGCCTAGTTTGAAATGAACTTTTTTCAAGTCTGAAGAGATACGACTTAAATACAAATTCTTCTAAAATGACCAACCATGTAGCAGAGAAGAGCTGCTATTAGTGTTCATTACAGAGGGAAGACTGTAGTGGCAGTGTCCTCCTAGTGATTCCAGAGAGTCTATGTACCAGAGCCATAGCAAGTGCTTATCTTTTAGAAACCACCAACTGGACCAAAGTAAGCATTGAAATGTGCCAATCTCAAGGCATGCAGTAGTAGTTTGAGTGTTCATGGTATTTTTGTGTAAAACAAAACAAAACAATAATTTAAAAATTTGATTCTCAAGGGAAGAGAGCCCATGGAAGATAAACAAGTTGCATCAGATGAATCAAGGTGAGAAACAGCAGGGTTTGAAAGTCTTCTTGTGAGCATGAAGCCTCCTAGCTCTTACAGTTTTATGCTGTTTTGAATGGCACAGTGAGACTGTCTTCTGTTGTAAGTTTCTAGTTTTTCAGTGGGTTTGAGTGAGGCAGAGGAAGGCTACAGAAGTCTTAAATAAGCTCTTAAGTTAAGCTTCGCTTTCTTATCTTTAAATGACCAAATGGACATCAGAAATCTTTCAATGTTTTAATAGAACCAAAGCCAGTATATGCACAAGGAGGCCAGCCAGATGTGGATTTACCAGTCAGTCCATCTGATGGTCCTTTACCAAATTCAACCCATGAAGATGGAATGCTTCGGTAATGTAACTCTAAACTCTATTCAAATCTCTTGGTCCTTGAGCAAACCAAGCTTTTATGCAAGGTGATGAATAACCTGTATAAATGGTCTGATGTGAAGTCTTGACACTTCTGTTCAGAAATATTAGGATGAAGACTTTAGGTTTATTCCAGAGCT
>VZZY01008142.1:47951-71692 GCA_013400335.1 Eurystomus gularis
AGTGTTTCTTTTCCTGGGCACCCCACCCCTCCTGCCCAATCTGCAAAGAGAGGAGAAATACTGTAGGATATTATTTTCCTTTCATAATAATTGGAGAGCAATGAGTAAAAGTCACTGCAGAAATGTGTGAAGTCAAGACTGGAAATTAGTGTATGTTAAGTGGGATCTTCTTTATGGACATTAGTGTACATGAGAATAAATTCTAGTCAAGTTTTTTCTCAAATTAATCCTTATCTCTTTAGAGCCCAAATAGATATATATGCCAGCATAGCTCTTTGGCACTTTTCCAAAAATGTTCCTCTTTTTCAAGTGCCTCACTTATTTAAGTGTATGAGTGTAAGACAAACCAACCCCACTAAACAAGTAAATGAGGGTGGATTTTTTTGAAGTGTTGCTAATGGCTGTGTTGCAGTGCTGCAACTGATAAGCAGCTAACGGTATGCATAGTATAATATCCTTCTAATTCAAATGACAGGCAAGTTAGTTCTTTGCACGTGTTCAGTCTCAAATGTACCAAGGTATTTTATGCTATTACATCTCTAAGTGAATATTTTCTAAATCTTTAGGCCAAGCATGAAACTGGTAAAATTCAGAAAAGGAGACAGTGTGGGCTTGCGACTAGCAGGTGGCAATGATGTTGGCATATTTGTAGCTGGTGTTCTGGAAGACAGCCCTGCAGCAAAAGAAGGATTAGAGGAAGGGGACCAGATTCTCAGGGTATGTCAAAAACAATAACAGTATGACTGTTTTGTTGTCCCAAAGTAGGTTTTCTTTCTGTAGTATTGAATATATTGCCTTTGCAGTTCATACAGGTTTGTTGGGTTTTTTGTTTGCTTTCCTGTATGTACTTACTAGATGACCTAATAGCAGCAAAATGCCCTGTTACTCTACTGTTGCTAGGAAAGTTAGCAAATTTTACATCCAATTTCTTAGACTAAGTTGATAAAGCTGTTTGGTTTTTTAACTGTGGAGTCACTAAATTGTTAGAGGACTCTGCATGTTGTAGATGCTCCACAATATTGATCTAAAGTATAGAACATGAACGGCTACCTATTATACTGTAAGCTATGCTTTTATCAAGAACTGAAGTGAGACTACTTAGAGGTACAAGAGACATCTTGAAATATGTGTACTTGTTGTGTATGTATGAAACCTGAATTTTTTTAAGATTAACAATAAGTTGATTTAGATTTCCCATTGTTTAGTTAAATCTCTGTAATAATGTTGTATACTAAATCAAAGTGATGACTTCATTAACCCCAGGTAAATAACGTAGACTTCACAAATATCATCAGAGAAGAAGCTGTTCTTTTTTTACTTGATCTTCCTAAAGGCGAAGAAGTAACCATTTTGGCACAGAAGAAGAAAGATGGTAAATATTTGTGTATCGGGAGCAATGTAGTAGACTGCTTGGAACAAAATTAAAAGTATAGTGAATGATGGCTAACTTGTAGCTTGCAGGAAATGAGCACCTTATAAAGACGATCTTTTGGCTTTGGGATAGGTTACTACTACAAATGGATTAGATTGATATTTTAACAGTACATACCCTCCCCTTCCCCCCCCAACTCCCAAAACAAAACAACCCCCAGAAAACCTCCCAGTTAAAAACAAAACTCAGAAATAACTCTTAGTATCTGACAAGACTATTGGCTTTAAACCTTGGTGAGAGCAGGAGTCTGTTTTTACACCGTTGAAAATGGGTGATTATACTGATGTGCAGGCATGCACAGATTTCTTTCCCAGTAAGATTTGTTCCTTCCAGGGAAACTGAATGAAGCTTGCGCTAGCACCAAGTTCTTGACCATTATAGTTGAGTTTATGTTGATAGTTTGCTATTAATATTTATGCTGCTTAAAATAGAGAAGCTCTGAGACATTAAGGCTTCTTGAAGTAATACTGTGTATTTGAATCAAGGAGGATTAAGGTGAGGTAGTGCTTTTGAGTAATTCTTGTGAGCATTAGGATGTCACTTGAACTTAAGTAACACTTTATATTTTGGGGTGTCTTTTTCTTTCTTTTTTTTTCCAGTTTATCGTCGCATTGTTGAGTCTGATGTAGGGGATTCTTTCTATATCAGAACTCATTTTGAATATGAAAAGGAGTCTCCTTATGGACTAAGTTTCAACAAAGGTGAAGTGTTCCGGGTGGTGGATACTCTGTACAATGGCAAACTGGGTTCATGGCTGGCAATTCGAATAGGCAAGAATCATAAGGAAGTTGAAAGAGGTATCATACCTAACAAAAACAGGTACAATCTTAAAATACTTACATTGCTATTTTTAAACTACAATTTTTATTTCAGCATCAGTATAGTGAATTATTGGACTTGTCTGCCGGGTGCTAGTCTATAGAACCAGTTCAAAGTGACAAACTTCAATTGTTAAAACAAATCAAAGTTATATATCTGATCTGTGGATTTCCTTTTGACTCTTACACAGTCTACAAAACCCCATAAAGCTCTCTTTTCAGTGCAAGAGACGAGGTTATTTAAAGCTTTAGAAATGTGATAGCAGCCTCAGTAGTGTTCAATCTTATACTTTTTAATACAGAACAATGAAAGCTTGGTTCAGCAGGTGGTAGTGGCTTTTTTTAAGTATAAGCTTGCTAGTCAAGCATTGCTTCAGAAGCTGACTTCCTTGATAACTGGTTGGGATTTGTTGTCATCTTAGAGCTGAGCAACTAGCTAGCGTACAGTACACGCTTCCAAAGACAGCAGGAGGAGATCGAGCGGATTTTTGGAGATTCCGAGGTTTGCGTAGCTCAAAAAGAAATCTCCGAAAAAGCAGAGAAGACCTTTCTGCCCAACCTGTTCAGACAAAGTTTCCTGCCTATGAAAGAGTTGTTCTTCGGGAAGGTATGGATTTATTCTTACTGTTGCAGGTTAACAGGTTTGTGTGCTTTGCTTTGTATTACTCTATTTAAGAGTATCTTGCATTTGTTTTAAACAATCAATATATATTTCTTTTACCTTTTTTTCCTTCAATTCTAGCTGGGTTTCTCAGACCTGTGACCATTTTTGGTCCAATAGCTGATGTTGCACGGGAGAAACTTGCTAGAGAAGAACCAGATATCTTTCAAATTGCAAGTAAGTGTGCGATCAGGGGTTTTTTGAAATGGTCAACTTTCTTTTCCTAATTGTTTGGGTTTTGAGTTATTGCTTTAGCTATTAACATATTTAACAAGATATTGACAATGTAAAGGAACACACTAAATGTAAGCTCTTTCACTGTTGTGTTGCTGATAATTCTCTGAAGGTAAAAGTAATATTAGTTCTATTTAAAGCATTCTCAAGTGTAATTTAAATTCAGTGCTTCCTTATCCTGTTTCTAAGTGCTTTTGTAAAACACAGTGATTTTTATGGCCAAATTAATGGGCCATCGATGGGCCAACACTTTCATGTGTTATTTTGAGGCAGGAGGAATATGACATTTTTGAGCTGTGAAGTGGCTTGTTTCATCTTAATGGGGGAATGTAAAATGTTGTAAACAGATTTTTACTGTGTCTTTTTTACCAGAAAGTGAACCAAGAGATGCTGGTACTGACCAACGTAGTTCTGGCATTATTCGTCTTCACACTATAAAACAGATAATTGATAGAGTAAGTCTTTTATTGTCGTTGTATTTATTACACAAGAGTAAAACTGGTATCATCAAGGAAAGTGTTGGGTGCATTGAATGTACAGGAATAACTAATGAGTATGTTTGCTTTAAAAATAACGTTCTCATCTCTCTATTGGTTATTTAAAAATCACTACCCTTTTCCTTCTCCATGTTAACTGCTGCCTAGAGGTAATTCTAACCTTTGTTCAAGGGAATGCTGTCCTCTTTCCATTAAGGCTGTTTGAAGTTATTTCCTCTTTCACTTAAAGCCATGGTGTGACATTACAGCTAGAAATTGTTACTTTATTTGGGGTGTTGTTAGTCTTCCCCCACCCCAATTTACAAATAAATAACTTGACATCATTCTTTTATTGCAAGGACTAGGGCAAAGGGTCCTTCAGTCTCACTTCCTTAGTGTCAGAAGTTTTAAAGGATATTAAGTAATGATACGAGACTCTACTCACCTTTTATACTCCCTTACTTTAAAACAAACTGCAAGCCTTTCATCTGGCCCAAGTTGTGGGGGATAGGATGACAAAACAACTCTATCCTAGCAGCAAAGTAGAAATACTGCACACTATATGCTTGAGATATCTGGCACTGAATGAAAGCTGGCCAAGTTCTTGCATTTGGAGTGGGATTTTTTTGTTGGTGTAGGGGGATTTTTGTCGTTTGGTTTTTTTTAAAGGAAGATGGAGGTGTGTAATGAGACAAAGTCTTGTGTTTCAACTTTTCTTTTTTTTCCTACTAGCAGAATACTAATAGGCACTAGTCTAAAAATAAGCACTTTCCTGTTTACGTCAATTTTTTTTTTAAAGGTGGGGAGTTCATTATTGAAAAGGTCATAGTTGTGCAGTCAGTACTACACTTCAAAACATATATGCTTATGTAGCCTGGTATTGGAATTGGTTTCTATTATTCAAATAGGAGAAGAACATAAATCAATACTTTGAAACAATGAACTCTGTAAAGGTAATACAAAACAAATTTGTGGAGGATGTTTAAAAAAAAATTGAATATATCAGTGATTCACTTTCTTGCCTCTGTCTTTTTTTTTATCACAACAGGACAAACATGCTTTATTAGATGTCACTCCTAATGCAGTGGACCGTCTGAATTATGCCCAGTGGTATCCTATTGTAGTGTTCCTAAATCCTGATTCTAAGCAGGGTGTAAAGACTATGAGAATGAGGTTGTGCCCAGAATCACGAAAAAGTGCCCGAAAGCTGTATGAAAGAGCTCACAAGCTACGCAAAAATAATCACCATCTCTTTACAAGTAAGTAATTAGATACACTGATTTCTGAGAGGGAGGGGGAGGTGAGAGGAGAGTAACTTCTTTCTCCGGACTTCTGCAAATAGACCAAGTCAAGCAGTTGTTGACATGTTCAGCCTCCCATGTTCAGTAACCAATATTTCATTGTGTGCATTGTTTGTACATGACTGCACAAAGGTAAAGCGATCTGAAATATCAAAATGACATTTCTGATAGATCTGACAGCTTTGCAGGATCATCAGCCAAAAATCAAACATTTTATAAATAGGAAGATGATGTGATTTTTATTTTTTCAGTCTGACTAAACCGAAGCCTCACTTTATTCTAATCTGCTTTTAACTTGGTGTTTCCTCTGGGATAAAATGTCCCAAACCATGTCAGATCTTAAGGTTGCTTTGAATACTAATATTTACATTACTGTTTAAATCTCAGTTTTAACCTACCAGTGTACATTACTTTTATTACTGGTGGCACAGATCCTTTTCATAGGTCAAACTAACCTGCTGTACTTCTAGCTACCATTAACTTGAATTCAATGAACGAAGGCTGGTATGGAGCTCTAAAGGAGGCTATTCAGCAACAACAGAACCAACTGGTGTGGGTTTCAGAAGGAAAGGTAAGAAATAATGTTTGGGGAGAAATGATAAAGCTGTATTTGTGAGAGGTTTTTTTTGTACTTTCATTCTCACGGATACTATAGATATGTTGAAGACTTTCTGGAGATTGGATGCTTTTTTCATGAAAGAGCTTCTGAGTGTTCTGCTGCATTGGTACTAGGGGTGGGCTTGCCTGATAATGAATTATTTTTTCATTAATATAAAAGGAAGTAGCATATTAATGTTCTTTCTGACGTTTGAGAACTATGTTCTCCCACTTGTGAGAACGCAGATAAGCAATCACAAGTTAGCATTCTGTTCCCCACTAAAACTCAAGCTGCCTGTTACACTGTGTACATTAGATCCATCCTCTTGAAGAACTAATATCAGTGAAGTGCCAACCACAAGTAAGCAAATGATGAATCGGCTATTGCTTCATGTTTCTTGAAATTTCAATGGCCTATTTCTGTTCAGATTGAGCTCCTTTCACCACCTCCTATCTACCTTTAAGTTAATGATTCCAGTATCATAATATCACTTTAAAGTGCAGCTTTGTATCTTTTCAAACACTTTGATTTCTGTGGACCCTATGCAGTATCCCTGCCTTACACCAACAGTCATCTGACCTCTTAGGAAAGTGAATAAGCAGAAAAGCTTAACATCTTCAACAATTGAAACCTGAGTTCTCCTCCCCTGCAATATTCAGAATTGTTGAATTCTCATACTGCTGCTGTGCTGCTGGATTTAGAATGTGACTCTTAACCACCAGACTTTCTGTTGTTGTTCAGAGCGAGATAGTTGCATTCCATTTGTTCATTCTTAATTAGTCCCTCAAAATTTCAAAGCTTTACATTGCAAGACAAAGGGCATTCTTTTAAAAGCTATTTCAATAAACCCTTATTTTGTCTGACACAGGCAGATGGTGCTACAAGTGATGACCTTGATTTACATGATGACCGCCTTTCTTACCTCTCTGCTCCTGGTAGTGAATACTCTATGTACAGCACAGACAGTAGACACACATCTGATTATGAAGACACAGATACAGAAGGTGGTGCTTATACTGATCAAGAACTGGATGAAACTCTGAATGATGAGGTTGGAACTCCTCCTGAATCTGCTATTACACGTTCTTCTGAACCTGTTAGAGAGGATTCTTCTGGAATGCATCATGAAACTCAAACATACCCTACTTATGCATCTCAAGCTCAGCCACAGCCAAATCTCAGAATAGATTCTTCAGGATTTAAGACAACTACTGCTCAGCCGGTAAGAAAGTAATTTTATACACTGATCACTATACATTTACTTCAGGTTATAAGTTCTCTTGAGCAAGAAATCTGTTTTTAATAGTCTGCTTACCAGTATTGTGAATGCATACGAGAATCTGTCAATAGCAACAACGAGTTATAATGAACTGGAGAATCATGCTGTCCTATCGGTTTTAGTGACTCATTCTAATAGGAGGTGGATTGAAGTACCATTCTCCTTTAAGTGTTTTACTTTTTTAATCTTCAACATCATTTCTGGAAGTGCTAGTGCATGATGCTTTCAGTACATTTCATTCTACATCTAGCTGCGTTAATCAAAGCATCATTTAAATTATTTTAATATAAACTAAGAAGTCATACAGTGATTCAATAGCAGTATATTTAAAATATTTTAAACACTTCACAGAAAGCAGAAGCCTCACCTGCAGTCCCTTACCTTTCCCCGTCGCCTGAATCAAACCCTGCAACCTCATCAGCCTCTGCAGTAAATGCTAATGTAAACCTAAGTAATGTCAGACTGGAGGAGCCTACTGCTGCTCCTTACAACTCTTACCAACCACAAGCGGGCCCCTTAAGAACATCAAGTACTGAGGGAGCTCATATAGTCCTAAGAGATCAAGAGCCATCATCCTTATCGCCGCATATAGATCCAGCAAAGGTACCTGTGCCACACTGTTGCGCTGATTTCCTGCTGTACATCAAACTAGCACATGATCTTTTTCATTTTGCCCTTATTTGGAGAATCTTTTTTTTTTACTGTAAGAGATCATGCAGGTTACAAAAAAACAGTGCATCTGAATTGCTAAGCATCATCTAATGTTTTGTGTGCATGGCTTCAAACTATATACTTTTTGCTTCTCAAAAAAATTTTATGTTTTTATTTTACTTTACGTGTGAATTTTTTAGTTTGTCAGTCTTCTGGTGTTTATTAATGAGGCCTTGAGAAAAAATGTGTTATTTCCCTAAAATGACACTAGATCTTTGTATACTTAAATCATGCCAAATCCTTGATCATGAAGATGAATCAAATTTGCTGTGTGACTCTGTATTCTTCCTCAGCAATGCTAGAACTGACTTACGTAAATTGATTTACATCCACTCTTCCTGCTCTCAGCAAAAAATTGTGCTCCCCCTCCACACACGTACTAATAGTATCTTATCTTTATCTTTTCCTTCTATTTCTGTTTTTTTTTGCTTAAAAATAGGACTGGAAGGGATCTTTTGATTCACCAAGTTCAGGTGCCTGTGATTGCAAACAACTGCATCAAATTGCTCTGCTTTTAAACAAAATTAAAGACTTAGGTTTGTTTAAAATATTGCATTTGAAAGGCAGTCAGTTACTCCTCATTTTAACTGAAAAGTATGCCCCTCTCTTTAACAGGTGTACCGAAAGGACCCATATATTAATGAAGAAGTGTGCAGACAAAGCTATGTCTTAAAACAGCCAGCAATTAATCACCCAGTACAAAGACAGGAAAGAGACCCGAATCTGATCTATGAATCCCAGGCTCAGTACGCAGAGAAACAACCGAGTAGGGACTATGAACAGTCAACGTATAGATACGATTCCACAAACTATGTAGATCAATTTTCTCGTGGTTATGACCCTCGCCTACATTATGATGACCGTGTGCCTCCGTATGAGGAGCACTGGGCATATTATGATGAAAAACAACCATACAACCAAACAAGAACAGCTTATGAAAACCAACCTCCTAGGGATCTTGATTCTAGACAAAATATAGAAGAGAGCACAGAACGTAGCTATTATCCAGCACAACCTCGTTTTGAGGAACCCCCTTCAATGAGCTATGATAGCCGACCTCGCTATGAGCATGCACCCAAAAACTTCAGCTTACCACAAGTGCGATACGAAGATCAGCATACTGTTGGATATGACACGCATAGTAGATACAAACAAGAAGCTCAGCCGTACCACTCAGCCATATCTCGATCTCCTGAACCGAAGCAGTACTTCGATCCACATATAAGGGGCTATGAACAAGGTCCTTCTCAAGCTTATAATGCTAAAGCTGGACAATATGAGCCTTCTCATAGCACTTCAAGTGTTTCTCTTCCCCCTCCCCCTTCATCACAAACCAAATCAGAAGTTTTGCCTTCTAACAGTAAACCACTGCCTACACCGCCATCTCTAGCAGAGGAAGAGGAAGATCCAGCCATGAAACCACAGTCTGTGCGAAGTAGGGTTAAGATATTTGAAAGAAGAAGATCACCATCTTTGGAAAAAATGAAGGACCCAAGTGATACATCAACTGTCAAGGTAAGTGATTGGAGTTTTTCATTCCTGCTTTTTGCTAAGGAGATGACATTGCAAGAAGTAAAATACTGTCTTGGAAAGACAGCCTCACTAATTGCGAAGTAGCCTTTAAGCATCATGACTGTGCTATGTTTTAAAAGCAGAAGCTGGAAAGTTTTGTGAAAACACTCAAGGAGATCTTGCCAGGCTGAAAACTCCTCCAATTCATCTTTCACTAGTATTTCATTCTAGTTCTCCTTTTGGGGGAAAGGGGAGGGGGGGGGCAGTCTGAGTGTTCTTTCTTGTGAAGTGCTGTAACTTTCTGAAGGCTAGAATCTAAGAGAATATGCTGTGCTTTTCTTTACAGCCTCCAGAACTAGCACCTAAGCCTACACTCACAACTGTGAGTGGTCCAAAACCAACTTCTCAAAGCCAGTATGAACACGAGAAAACAACTTACAGGTAGATACACAACTGATTTTACTAAATTTGGTTTTCAATATGAGATTAGAATAATCAGAAAACACATCTTAGTGGTTCAAATTGGCAACTGTTAAGTGGAGAGTCAGAGTGTGTCAATATGATTTCTCTGTCAGTAGTAAGGCAGGGCATAAAGGCAGTTCTCATGGACATGATTGCTGGGAAGTTAAGGAAGGACACAGTTTTTTCAGCATTTTTGCTGAAATGAAGTTTAGCCAGTATCTCCATCTTACTTTTTTCTATGTTTAATTGAGATACTTATAAAATAAAAGGGAAAAGGGAAAGTAAAAGGAAATAAGGATTTTCTTTATGCTGTGTCACAGCTATCTAATTCCCATGCGATACAGGCTAAAAAGCAAGGCATACAATTATAATAATTACATTTTGATTGCTTTGGTAGTAGCTGGGTTATAAAATAGAACTTCAATTCAGGTACTTACGCTTGTTCAACTGTGCACAGCAACTGTATGCTATTATTCTTGTTTAGGGCCCCAGAACCACAGAGACCTCAAGTGAAGCCACCTGAAGATATTGTGCGTTCAAATCATTATGATCCTGAAGAAGATGAAGAGTATTATCGAAAGCAGCTCTCATACTTTGATCGCAGGAGTTTTGAAAATAAGCCATCTGCACAAGTTCCTGCCAGCCATCTTTCTGAGCCCACTAAACCAATCCATTCACAGAATCAGCTGAACTTCACCAATTACTCTAAGTAAGTTTAAGGGCTTTCTTTTTTAGTTTGAAAAAGGAGGGGAGCATATAGGACTAAGCCAGAAATTCTGCCTCTGTCAACAGAATTCCAGGGATTCATGTTATCTACTTGAATTTTTTTTGTATTCACAAAGTCAATTTCTGTTTAGATGTAGCTTTAGTTTGAAACAGGTAACTGCATAACTTTTTCTTTTAGTAAATTTTTTGTAGGTTTCAGGACTTCTAGCATGCTACTACTTTTGCTTACTGCTTATGAATGGTACATAACAAAGTATTTCCTTAGTCTGTCCAATAATGAGTGCTTAAACATCTTTCAAAGCAGAGGTTTTGGTTTATTCCAGTTCTGCATGCATTTATCCTTCAGACAGGCTTGTACGCATTAGCCGTGTTTGACATTAGGAAACTGAGCCTTTAGGGAATATTGCTGAGGCCAGAATTTAATCTGTTGATGGAAACATCTGTTTCCGGTGTTGTTCTTCCTTGATTTGGAGCATTTTGATACAGAAATTGTGTGAAAGCTCATACACAGGTTTAGCTCAGGTAGAGAACTGGCTAACTTGCAGGATACTTAACTTTGTGAATACTCTCCACAGTTACCTAAACTTGCAAAATTTTGTTTTGATTCAAACCATAACAGTGTGTTTGTAGCTGTTACTGTGAAAAGCTGCCTTGGCTTCCCGAATGCAGGCGGGAAATCAGGCATTTTTGAAGACTTTGGTTGCATTCCTGACTGAAATCTGGGCTGTTCAGGTTAAGCTGAAAATCTGGCAACCTTAATGTAAATGAGATCTTTAAGAGCAAAATAGTAAACTACCTTACTGAAGTTTTACAGTGGTAAGTGTATGTGAAGCTGTCTTTTATGTACTTGATACACTGTGTTCCAGTGGTTGTCTTAAAAGATTTGAGCTAGGACTTGGGAATTCTGTTCCTGTTTGTGTAATATTGTCTATTGTCTCCTATGTCTTCCTATGTGAACTGAGAATATTGGAGTCTTTCCAAAAGCTTGATAGATTTTAAAAGGATTCACTTTTTTCCTTAATCAAGAAGTCTACATATGGTAACTATTTCTTACTTTACATTTTTATATGCTGAGGAGGAAACACATATAGTAATCTGTAACCAGTTCTGATTCTCAGTCAAGGGTGTTCTTTATCCTTCCTTTTCACTTGTAGTGTGTCTTCTGATGGAAAGATGGGAGCATATGTGTCCTGGTCTCTGGGTGTCATAGGAAGAGACCTAAAAAAAAAAGTCTTGGCTGGCCTCATAAGGCATTGTAGTAGCTTTCCAAATCATGTTCCTACATACAAAAAAATGTTACCCATAGATTGTCCATTTTGATCTGTAGGCATGGACTGTGTTGCCGTTGTAAATGCCTGTAACAATCTGGGAGAAATGTTGTAAGCTTTCATTGAGTAATTGTGAAGATGGTAAAATTTGTCAGATGGAGTGTTGTGAGCTTTTGTTGTTTGTTATCCTCTGCAGTGTTGTCACATGCTGAGAAACATGAGAAATACACACAAGTATTGAATTTTTGCTTCAGAACAGCTATTAGTTGAGAAAGATTGTTCCATACTTTGACGTACTGCTTCTCTCTGCCATGTCACTTCCCTTCTTTGGCTGCTCAGTTCTGGTTTTATTTCAATTTTAAGTCTATAACCTCAGGGCTTGTACTCCTGGGAAGGTGACATCTTACTGCCACAGAAGAATAAGATAATACTGGTTTTAAGGCTGATAGTTTAATATGTTAAGGGAAAAAAATGTGGTGTTTTTTCTTTATGAAAGAATGTAATCCTTAACAGGAAGGGACAGACATGGGAAAGAAAATGTACCCAGAGTAGTGCAGTGTAACTAGACAAAGACTAAAACATTAATAGAAGTGGAAAGAGATGAACGAGAACCATACTTAATTAGCCGGTACTGCCTCTAGAAGCATACAGCAGTGTTCTTGCATGGAAACACAAAACAATTGCTGTCTTGACAAAACATAAATATTTAGGACTCTCAGGATCTTTCTGTTTGTAACGTGTTACTTGCTTGTTACTCATCTTTTTTTCCAGTGAATTTATATGGTAATTACTATTCTATGAGTAAACTCTTCTAAAAATAAGGAGGACTAAATTTGGATGATACAGGAACTGTTGATTAGGCAATCTCTTACTCCTGTGTAATCCATATAATGTATTTCATGTACAGAGGGCATGTTTTATTTATTCAATAGCAACAACTTTTTAATTTTTAATATTACTGTTAAACATTACATAAAGTTGTTTGCCACTGAGTAAATATTGTGAAAGTATGTATTTTTCCTCATTATGTGTACACAAATTTGTTAACTTCTTTAATTTGGGGGGTTTTTTTGTGTCATTTAGGAAATCTATGCCATTACTAAAGTTGATTTGGATGGGTGATGCCATACGTACATGTTACAGTTGTCAGTAACTGTAGAATAAGGGGTAGTTTTTTCTTGATGTGAGAAAATATTATATCTTGTAAAGGTACATGTTTCAGTGGATCTAGTTGGAGGAATTTTCTATTCCTCCAGCTTCTATAGAGGCTTCTATTACTGTGGCTGGGAGTAGTGGATTCGCTTCTGCTTGGTTCAGTATAGTTACCTGCATTAGCTTGACAGGCTGCAGAATGAGGTAGCTTACCTGAATTTTGTATTGAGTAGGGCGGAGACTGATGACATGATCAGTTACAGCCTCATCTGAGGAGGCAATAAGGGATAGGGTCCTGTGTTAACTTCTTAAGCTGCATTAGCTGAGCATTCCTAGGTGTCTGTTAGTTGGAGCTTTTTTTGAATAGGAACTGAAGATCAGCACTGCAGTTTGGTAAGTTTTCTGTTGTAAACCGAGGCTTACAAGCTGTTGTCCACTGGTTCATTCTAGTGGTTCATTTCTGCTTCATTTCAAATTAAAGTAGCAGTTTTGTAACAAAAACGAAGTGGGCAACAGCTTAGAAAACAGCTTATCAGTTGTGTTTGTGTTGTCAAGCTCTCTCTTGTGCCCCCCTCATCAAAATGCACTACCCTTCCCCAGTTTTTAATTCCTTAGCTGAAAAGCAGTTGTGATTAGGTGTGGAATGTGGTGGCTTTTTTCAGTGGGCTTTTGCAGTGCTGCCCTCCTCTGGTTAATATTCCCAGTGGGAAGCAGTGATTTCAGGTGGGCAGTTTTCTGAGAAAGCAGTTGCTGCCCACCTGGAATGAAGACAACAGTGAGTGAGTGTACAGCAGTAACTTCTGTCGTTGAATGAATGGCTTTATATAAAACGAGTGGTAATGGAAGCTTATACAGCAGATCTACAAAAAAAGATCGTTTTAGATCTGATTTTAGAGATATGTTAATACAGATGCTGTTTAGCTCACTCAACATCACATTCATGTGGTCATCAAGCAGTCTTCCAGCAGTTGGTCAGCCCTTTTCTTACTTTCATAACATACTCCTCTGAAGCAGTAAGACTGTTGGTGTCTGAAATTGTTACCCATTACATTTTTATGAGCATGCAGAAAGTTAAGGGGTGAGGAAAAGGTGTCCTAATGTAAAATGTATTTTCTTGCAACATATAAGCAAGATAAGTGTTAAAAATCAAGGTAAGGCCATCAGTATGGTTATGTCTTTCTGTCTCTTCTAGTATTCGTCAACAGTTGTTCTAAGATACTCATTTAGGAATTGTAGTGTTTTGTGGGTCCTGCTATTGGATGAGCTGATAGTGCTATAGAAACATTTACTGTGAATGTACCCTCACTACATGATCTGCAATACAAACCCTTCATCTTTCTCTGTACATTAAGACTGAAGAAATTAATGCAAATTGTCCTGTGAGCGATTGTTTAAATATGGTGTTTATATTTTGTTTACTTCTTTCAATATATTTAATAACTTTGTTTATACAAGTGGCTTACTGTAATTTCGTTAGTTCTTTCAATATATGTCAGTCTGAGATCTTGACCACCTTCTAATTCACTGACAATTTCATACTAAATGCATTAAGTGATCATTGTACGTAGGCCTGTGGTAAAGGTCTTATCAGAAACATCACTGTTAAAAGTAGTGTCTCTGTTTCAACAACCTTGTCACATGGGAGCTACTGGGACTAACATAAAAAGTGTGAACAAATAATATGCTCAAGGTAGAATGACTATTTTCTTTCATTCTTCTATTGCTGTTTGCTTTGCCATCACCTAGATTTCTTGGCTCTTACACTAGCTATGACTACTTGAAAAGGAACATCAAGTGGTAAGACTGTTGTTGATGTGAGGATGTTTTCAGGTGTCCTCTCACTGTTACATTTCATCGCAGGCATTATGTGCACTTAAAATTTTAAATGTGCAAATTCTGAAAGCTAGTGCAATATACTGTAGTCCAAAACTACACGTATTTGTGAAATCAATCGTGTCCTGAAATAAACTTTTGGAGAAATATTTCTAGTATAAGAAAAAAGTTTTGAAAATAAGATTTTCTACACTATGCACATAAAGCTAGTGAAGCTTAAGCTGATTACACTTCTGATTAAGATGGCATTGTTCAAATACTAGGTGTATTTAGAAAAGTTGTACTACAATCCGTTGTCCTATTGGCTAATTATGCTTTTCAGAAACAACCCACCCCCCCTAAAAAAGTGGACTTTATTTTTATTTTGAAGACCTACTAAATTAGAGAACACTTTATCATTGAAATTACCCCAAATAAAATTGAAAAGTTAAGATCTTGTAGGCAATTATGCAAATACACCTGAAATGTCATCTGCCTTTTGTTTGCCATGGTTTGTGTTACTAATCTTCTTCTAAAGATTTAATGTTGTCTTAATCTCTTGTGCTTATCAATAAATGTTTTTATATTTGAGACAGGATATTAAAGAAAATCGTGTTTTAGTGTTTATAGGAAGAGATGAAAATCAGATGATCATAGAAGAAAAAAATAGCAGTGAATGCAGAAGCTCAGAGCCCTGAGAAAAACAAACAGTCAAATGTTGTTTTCTTTTATTTCAACAGGGGGAAACCAACTGATACTGAATCAACGGATAGGCCTGTTGGTGAAAAACGCTATGAGGCAATCCCTCAAGTTACAACTCCTCCTCCTGCTCCTTCAGTCCAGTATACACAGCCTCAGTCCATTAATAGTCCCGTCCTGTCTCTCCCAGCACATCACAAGCCTGCACTTTCTGAAGGTGAGCAGTTGGAAAGCTAACCTGCCTTACGTGTTGACAAGTACCACTTGTCAGGTGCTTGTGTGCTTATTTCAGTATGTCTGAGCTGGCAACTGTGTTGTTCTCTAAGTGAAACTTGGACTAATTATTAGTGGAAATAGCTTTTTACTATATAGTGGGATTGAGTTTCATAAAATTATTTGTTGATCCTGTCTGAAACTCTTAACTTCCAGATGTTAATAGTGACTGTAGCTGTCTCTTCCATATTTAGTGGTCTCAACAAAGATGAAGTAAAATTTGCAGTACTTAAAAATGTACCTCTGTATGCTTTGGACATGAATTCTTAGGGCATGAGTAATAGTTGTTGGCTTCTAAAACCAGAAGAAAAAGTTGTTTACACTTTCACATTGAGAGGATTGCCCAGTCCAACTGCATTTTCCAGTTTGTGCAAATGCATAACAATAATACAGTATTGGTTTTCTTTTATGTGGTGTTTTTGTTGTTGTTGGGGTTGTTTTGGTCGTGGTATAAATCAGTCTAACCTTCTTACTGAAAGGTCATACCATTGTATCTAACATTTGCTTAATGAAACAGTAGATGACTTGCCAGAACGTCCAAAATATAATAGGAGGACAGATGATCTGATAGCTAAGCAGAACTATATTTTACATAGTTGATTAAGAACTGACTAAAATATATTCTTATGCTATAGCGTATGTGACTAAAAGTTTCTGATAGTTACTGACAAATTGTGGTACTTTGATTTGCGTTGCAGTTAACTCTGTGTCTGACCCTCCTCCACCTCAGAATAAGCCAGCAATTTTCAGATCCTCTAGAGAGGACACTGTGCAGTCCACTTTTTATCCTCAGAAAAGCTTCCCTGACAAAGGCCCTGTTAATGGAACTGAACAGATTCAGAAAACAGTCACTCCTTCTTACAACCGATTTACAACAAAACCTTACACTAGTGCTGCAAGGCCCTTTGAGCGCAAGTTTGAAAGTCCTAAATTCAACCATAATCTCTTGCCAAGTGAAGCTCAACATAAACCAGAGTTGCCATCAAAATCTCCAAATTCTCCTCAACCAATTTTGAAAGCACACAGCTCATCTCAGCCTCCTGAGTTTGATAGTGGAATGGATACCTTTGCTGTACAGGTCGACAAGCCTAAATATCAACCAAATAATGTTAATGCTGTGCCTAAAGCCATTCCTGTAAGGTAAGCTGCTTCTTTTATTTCCATTAGTACAGTTATCGTTCATCTGTGAAACCTGTGAAAAATACAGCATTGCGTTTTCTAGTGCTTCCAATTTCTGCTAATGTTATAGTTGAAAGATTGGTACTATGATTCTAAAATTCTGCCAAAGGGCACTGGAGAACATTTGGGTAGATATTTAAAGTATGTCTTATGTGCCTGTGTGATCTTGCATCCTGTTATTAGAAAGTGACATGGCTTTTATTTACCATTTCTCAAACTGTAATTATAAATCTTCTGGTAGATGGTAATCACTTGTCCTCTCTGTGTGTTTCTAAAAGATGGAATTCATTTCTAAGGATAGCTGTTGCACCGAATTGTATTTGTTCTGGGTGCTTACATGTGTAAGGGATATTTTAAAAATACTTGTAAAAAGAGAAAGCCACTTCAGCATTTTCATACTGATTGTCTTCACTAAGAAATAAAGTAACTGCTGAAAGCAGCATATCCTTGCTTAGTACACTTTAACCATAAGGACTATGTCAAGAGCCACAGGCAGTATTACAATCTTAAACTATTTGACTGTTAAATTCTGTTCTTTAATATTTGCAAAATAGTGTTTTATTATTCTTTGATTTCAAAATAATAATAATGCATGAACTAGATCTGAAACCGTGCTTGATGTTTCAGTAACTCAGAAATGTAATAGAGGAATGAATCCTACTTGTTTTTAAGCATCTGAGAAATGGTTTGATAGTATATACTTTCGTAGACTGCTAGAAATTTTGAAATTATTGGTTCTTGAAAGTTCTTGAAAAATTGATGTGAGATCTACTCAGAGTAGCCATTTGATAACATTGTACGTTTCTTTCTAGCTGTATCCTGGCAACCTGGAAAAAAATTGTGGGTGGGTTTGGTTTTTTTTTACGGGCTTTATTTTTAATGTGTATCTGAAGGGTTCAGTGGGGCTTGAAATAAGATTTATTAGTCCTTATAATACAGAAGTCACAATGGACTCTTGGGAGGGAAAAAAAAAGAATTTGCATGTGTTAGTTACATCTGCTAAGCTGAAGTGTGTCGCTGGGGCAAGCTCTTTCTGTATAGTCCCAGTAGTGGGCATTTGAAACCACAGGATTCAAGTGGTCTTAAAATTCTTGCTTTAACTACTTTCTGAACGTTTTTTCAGAGTTTATGGGCTTTCATGGGTTTGTTGTTGTTGTTCGTTTGGGGGTTTTTTTGGTGGCTTTGTTGGTTTTCAGAACATGTTTTCTTCTCGTGGCAGAAATTGAACTACTTTTGTCGTGGTTGTGCCATACAATTGAGTGTGGAACATGTTTAATGTTTTCCTAAAATAAATGCTAGGCTACTCCAGGCTGTGCTCTGCTCAATTGTTAGAGGAAGGTATGCCACTGACTTTCAGGAAGAAAACACTGATAAAACTGCTAAGATTTTTTTCTTGTATTCAGCCCTTCAGCACTGGAAGATGAGGAGGAAGAAGATGGACACACTGTTGTAGCCACAGCAAGAGGTGTATTTAACAGCAATGGTGGTGTATTGAGCTCCATAGAGACTGGAGTTAGTATTATTATACCACAAGGAGCCATTCCAGAGGGAATAGAGCAAGAAATATATTTCAAAGTCTGCAGAGACAACAGTATACTTCCACCTTTGGACAAAGAGAAAGGTAAGCACTGGCACTGTACACTGTTCTGTTATTTAACACAGTTTTTTTCTGACAGCAAAACAGAACATGAAAATAAGTTAATATGCGTCAATATATAACATACATTTCTGTGTGAAAATAGAGTACACATCTCACAAGAACTGTAAGGGCAGCAGTATTCTGCTTAATATTGGAAGTTGCAAGCGAGATGGAGGCCCTCAATTATAACTTGAGAATAATGAATTTGTAGACTCAAATACTGATTTAAAACTTATCTAGCTCACTAAAGGAAAGTTCTAAATACTTTCTTCAACAATCTTTGAAACTGTAGATACCCTCACAAAGTGCAGGGATTTATTCTAGGCATTATTATTAAAAATATTTTTTGTTCTAACAGTTTAAATCATGTGCTTTATCGTTATTTTGGTTTAAGTACTTGGAATTTAACACTTGAGGACACTGAACATTTTTTTTTCAACTTCTCTAAAGACAATCAGCTTCATAGTTTACAAAAATATTCTAACTTTTATGTAATACAAGTATATTCCTGGCGGTCTTATTTAAGGATTGAATAGTATATTTTAGTTGAGCAATTTTTTCATAGTGAGTCACTTTCATACCACTATTCCAGTGTGCATGCATTTTCTGACCTATTGCAATCCTAATTTCCTCAAGTCAAGAAACTAAAGGAGTGAATTTCATAAATTTACAGAAACCGTTGTTTGCAATTGACAGTTACTTTTGGATCTTCATAAACCAAACAGCATGTTCTCAACTGGATAATCGTATGTTAACATTTGGAGTGTAAAACCAGAAATAGATCTGTATTTTCGTATGCTTTCTCTTTGGACTATTAATGCTAAGAATCACAGGCTCTTGAGCTGCTGAAGGCTTTATTCAGCCCAGTGTGCTGTAAATCCATACAAGCAGAACACCAGCCATGAACAAGGCTGCCTACAGATAGGCGGATTTGTTTCTTTTGATCCACCTGCTTAGAAACTAGTGGCAAAAAATATCCTAATGTGATTTCATCGTCAGATACATTTCTTCTTTTTAATTTTGAGCTTGTGATATGTTCCATTGAAAAGTCACTTGTGCACTCTGGAAGAGACTCTGAGAAGTAGTCTTAAAGTGCTCATCTTTACTGACAGGTCAAAATGTTCATCTTTTCCTCTAAAAATAAGTTGCCAAGTAGCTCTGCCATGTAATTACATAATACTTTGAACCTATTTCAAGAAGAGTCAGTAACAGGTTTGTTTTTTTTCTCTTAACTGTAGGTGAAACACTTCTTAGCCCCTTGGTAATGTGTGGGCCTCATGGACTAAAATTCCTGAAGCCAGTGGAGCTGCGCCTGCCACATTGTGCGTCTATGACCCCTGATGGTTGGTCTTTTGCTCTAAAATCCTCCGACTCCTCGTCGGGTATGCTGTCCTCCCTCTGTCCTTTTGGGGCTTTTGGGTGCTATCGTATAATTTAAGTTAATTTGGCTAAAGGTGATGCTGTGTAATATAAAGAACTCAATCATTGTATTTGTGTCGAACTCTCCCATTTCACTTTCATTACAAATGTCTTTCTTACATTTATTCATGGTGCAAATTCATAGCTAAAACCACAGTAGCAGAAAAAGAGTAATATCTCTATTAAATATTATCGTATTTTTCTATTCTGTCTTCTTTCTTGAGGACTGCTACAGCTGAATACACTTGAATGACAGTCGCACTAAAACTGAGAGGAAATGATTATGTACCTCTGATTGGCCTTTGTAACATAACTGGTGTTTGTCTGTTGCTTAATTAACCATATAGGACTCTGGCAAATCTTAACAATCTGCATGCTCATAAATCATGACTTAACACTTGTTAACTGTTTCCATGTGTGCAAGTTGATGCTAACAATTGGGTCACTTAAGAAAACTATAGTGTTCAGTAGAAACATTTACAGATCATTCTAATGTAGCTGGATTTTCCACAAGACTTTTCTTGCTTGCTTCTGCCTATTTCTCCTCTACCGCCTTTTACCCAGAAGTTTCTGGCTGATAGTAAAAGTTGCAACTAGGTTGCAATTTTATTTACCTGTTCATTTTTACCTCACTGTGGCTTTCTGGGATGAGGGGGAGAATGTATTGGCTGAAATTGCCAGTGAGGAGCCTAATTGAGAATTCTGGGCAAATTTCAAGCAATTTCATGAAATGGCTGTGAGGTTACAGAGGTTTTAAAAAGGAATGTTTGCACATCTGGGGAAAAAGTCTTAAGGTTTTATTCAGCTACCTTCAAAAACTTGTGGTGGAAGGTTCAAACCATTAATGTGTACGTATGATCTAAGTAATGACCGAACGATGTACTTCTGTATACAGCATTTAAGCCACCATGTATGCATATCTTCCGTCACTAATGTATCTGTCACTGTTGACACCAAAGCACCGATGCTTTGAAGGATTAAAGCATCAATCCCCCCTGATGGGGATTCAATAACCTAGAGGTATTAATGGCAATAATTTCTAGTTGTTTTTTTTATAAGCTATTATATGCATGTGTTGCATGCATCTATTTAACAATGTGTGTGTACATGGCAGTGTTAAAACACAGAGTCATAAACGATAGGGTCCCAAAAGATAAGACAACTATGTACAAAAGCAACACAACACTTCCTTTGTAACTAATAGCACCTGTTCATGAACTTACTTGAAGTGAAGGGAGAGAACTCAAATGATCAAAATAATAGCTGAAGTTACTGAGACCTTTTTCTCCCTTTCCAGTGGGGTGTGTGTGTGCATGTGTGGGTGAGAGCAAGAGCGTGTATATTTAAACCCTAACACTTTCTGTACTGTAAATATAACATCACATTCTGTTAATCTGAAATGGGATGTATATCATAACATTGCTCTTTTGAGACAAACTTTAAAATTAGGCAATTCTGTCCTATGATATGTAAGTAGACCATACTGTGTCTTAAATAAATAATTGTTTTCTCTCTTTCTAAATTAGTTGGTTATGGGACTCTGATTTTTGAGGTGGCTTTATAATAACGGCTTATACATTTCTGGGTTTTTCCTCTCTTCAGTCGTCTGCTCTACCTCATCTTTTCTCAATGTATCCATGTTCTGTCCTAAAAGTGACATTCATTTACACTTGCTAACATCCTTTCTGCCACATTTAAGCTATATGTATTGGTATCTTACTGTTAAACCCCTTTTAAAAGCTTGAATAATTCTGGTATTAAAACTGATTGGGGAAAAAAGTTGCCTTTTATGGCCACACCTATTGGAATGTATTGGTAAAAAGTACGGAAGAATCTTTTAATATTTTTTTCCAAAGCAATTGTATGTAAGTATGAGAAAAACATCCTCAACAGCTAGAGGTTGCACTCGCTACAGTCTAATCCTTACTATGTATTTAGGAGAAAAGGCTGGAAGTCTGTTCTCATGTGCAAGACTAGGACCTGGTTGTCCTACAGTCCTGTTTTACCCTTCTCCTAATAGATTTGATCATGCGAGTTTTGAATGGAATTCCCTGCATCCACACAATGAAAAATTCTCCAGTGTTATTGAGCTTCTTGACTGAAATAAGTAATCTCTGCTAGATGCAGTAAACTTGTTTGCATTCTCTAAGTATACACAGGCCACTTCTATTTCTTGTCCCTTTATCAGATGTTGCCATCACTCAGTACATTGTGTACTTCATTTTGTTTTCATGAGTTCAAGAAAGTTACATGGAATTTGCATAAGTCTAATTTAATATAGAGGTCTCAGATGTTTGCAGTCTGTGTGACTGGGTTCTCTAACTTGTTGCGCATTTCTCAAGACAGCTCTGTTCTGTCCAAGCTACTTAATGTCATTTATCTGGAAGGCTTAAGAGAACTTCAGTGCATTTTTTCACTGTTCTACTGTAGGGGGATGATGTTACTTTTTCTGTAGTAGCAGCATTTAGTAGTGGATTCAGGTGGGTAAATGAAGAATGCTTTCTCCAGCTGAAAGTAAAAATTGACTGTGCAGATGGGACGTAACCTTTGTCTGGTGAAATGGCAGCTGATGATTTTCTTGTGTAACAGAATGTTACACAGAACCTTCAACCATGAGTGGATAAGGTGTATTGTAAAGATTTTTTTTTTAAGTATGTGCCAGTTAAGTAGAATCCCTTTTAGAATGCCAGTATTTCAGACTTAAACGAGAATATTGGATGTAGTTGCAAAATGACAATCACATCTACAGTCATTTTCATAATAGAAAATAAAACTACCAGTGTGTCATAGTGTTTAGTTACAATATAACTTCTGATTTGACTCGTGTTCAGAACTGTTCCAAGAAACTTTAATGGTATCTTACCCAGATTCGCTTTTAAAACGTTTTTGGGGTTTTTTTCTGGCAATTTAGGAAAGAGACAGTGAATACCTAATTCACTGTTAACAGTTCTCAAATGGAAAGCACTATGTTGGTACTGTAGAGTAGAACAACTTAAATTTAACAATTCCTGAGTGCCACAGCATCAGGATTTGAATGATATGCCACAGCATCATTTTTAATAACTGACCTATACTACATTATATGAAAATAAAGGGTTTTTTATTAGTAACTTATAAACTGCAGGGTTGACTTTTTCTTAAACCAACCAAAACCACAAAAAAACCAAACCCACAAAGCAAGTGTTGATTCAGAAGTTAAAAGCTCCTGTCCAAAAGCTTGGTTGTTTCAAGATGTACACTGTTTGACAGCGGATACTAAACACCAGCATTGTGTTTTCCTCCCACAGGTGACCCCAAAACCTGGCAGAACAAGTCTCTTCCTGGGGATCCAAACTATCTTGTTGGAGCAAACTGTGTCTCAGTCCTAATTGACCACTTCTAAATATTAAGTTAGCTGAGTAAATAATGTGAAACAGATGGACCTTACATATAAACTGAACCACTCTATCAAGTATTAACTGTTCTATAAGTGATAATGGATCTTAGTGTTTAAGCATCTTGCTTTAACTAACAGTGGTTTAGCAAGAACACTCTTTGAACCATGGTCACAATACATGCCACAAGCAGGGAGTGTACAGTGGGAACAAGGTCGGGATTTCGCAGGTTCTGTATGCTTTGGTTTGTTGATTGTTCTTTTGTGGGTTTTTTGTTCTTTTTTTTATTTTATTTTGAAGGACACTACTAGTATCTCATTGTTTAAAATCTAAAAGTACAAATGGAATTACATTCAGAGGAACTGGATTTGTTTCATACTCCACTGGTGAAAACACAGAATTTGGCCTACGTTTTCATGACTCTAACTCAAAAGACTACATTTTGGTCTCTAGTTTTTAAATGACTTTTGGTGTACGTGTCCAATGAAATGGCAGTCAACTTGGGGTAGCACAGTTTAGATATTTCCCTCTGCTGAGAGGCTAATGCAAACACATCTACTTACTGTATATGGAAGCATTGTCATGAGAACAGGGGAGGGGGAAAAGCATGTGGGATGACTATGGTTCAGTTGCCTCTGTGGATTTGTAAATTAACCACATTATTACAGACCTATTAACCAGCAGGGATGCCTTACCCTCATGTTTTTAATAGTCTT
>VZZY01008143.1:0-258258 GCA_013400335.1 Eurystomus gularis
AGGTCTTTTCCAATCTAGGTAATCCTGTGAAACTCCAAGCCACTGAAGCAAGTGTGGCCATACACTGTAGCAGTTCTAAGAAGTGTGAAGGGCAGCTCAGCTCACTACAGCTATCAACTGGAAATAAAGGATACCTGAAGCTCACTTTGTGGACCTTTCCCCAGAGGTGTATAAAGGGTTCTCAGATATTTCAGGCTGTAATACTAAAGGTGAGCAGCAGGATGTGTTCATGCTAAAGGTGCACAGGGACTGTGTTTCCATACCTTAAATATGTAAGTTGCACCTCCCCCGCCTCCACCTCCTCCTGCCCATTCGTTGACACTTCTGTTCACACGTATCTCTTCTTCAATTACATTGTTCTCTCCAATGCAGACTTTCTGTACAACATCATTAGTCTGCAAACAGAGACCAGGTCTGAATTCCAGTAAGAAATCTCCATGCCCTTGTACACGCACAGGCCTTGTGGATCCTTCACCCACCCAAACCAATGAATTGTCCTCCAGTGAAACCACTTGAGCAGAGGCAAGTGAATGCTCTTCTAGAAGAATCTCACTTTTTGCTTCAACCTTTATCAGAAGACTTTGTTGCCATTTTAATTGAATTATTTTGCAGCAAGCTCAGTGCTAATACCTATTACTACATAAAACAACTCCATAAACTTTTAACATACAAGATGTAGCAGAATTTACTGCAAATACTTCCCAGCATTAATTACCTGTATTTCACAAGTGGAGGAAGGCAGTAACTCAGTGATGATGTGACTTGCCCCGTGTCACGTAACAGCCAAATGCAGAGACATAGAGAGAACCCAAGTATCTTTACTCCCCTTCCAGTGTCCCACTGGTTGGGGACAGGCAGGCAATGTGCATCTATCCACAACGAAGGTGTATTGGTGGCTCACGTGGGTGTACTAGCTAGGCTTTAACCTAGCTAGTCATAGCATGGACAGTAGCAATGAGCTCAGCATAGACTAGTCACCTAATATTTATCTAGACTTGCAAGCAAATTTTGGTGTTGATCTGACGCTTATGATGTAGCAGCAATTTTACTGTAATTACCAGTGCTAGCTAGTTCCAAGCCTCCGAAAACAGCTGCAACCCCACCTTTGATTGCAATGTTGACCTGATGTTAAAGAAAATACCTCACTAAAACCCCTCCATACTTCCTACTTAGCATTTTTTCCCCCCTCACCAATTAGCATTAAATGTAATGAACCTTCTGTACTAGACAAAACACTGAATTCATTAACTGATTTCAAACACAACATTAAACCATCATTTATAAGCACTTCTGGACTATGACCTACAAGAGGTAACTCACTTTGATTTTAAACTGGAGCACTAAAGTGCATGACAAGCAGGACTCTGCTGTCAGTAAGTTGCAAGCTTTGCCCTTGCTTATTTTACTTTATACTTTTCATCTCAGTAACACTACGTTGCTATGCACAACTCACTAAATCAACAACACTTTTAGGGAAAAGTGCACAAACAGTTGTTAAAATAGGATTGACCTTCTGCTTCCTTCTACTTTCATGTATCTGTTTTCTCTTGAAAGATAAACCTGATGAAAGCATCCTCAAGTTATACATTATTCTGTTGGCCACAAAATGTGTCCCAGGTTATGCCAGGGAATGAATGGCATCCATTTTGTGTGCGCAGACCTGCCTATGGAACTAAACACTCCTCCTTTCCCTAGTCTTCCCTCACCATAATTGATTTGGGATTGGGTGGGGATGATTAATAAAATGACAAAGTCAATGACCCAAAGGAACCACTAGATTACTATTGAATTAAAAAAAAAAAAAAATCCTTCATGGCAAAGACGTAACTGATTACAATCCAATCTAGTAAAAGTCCCTTCTACGAGTCAATGCAATCTCTTTGCCTCAATGAAAGAATTACATTAGCACTCAATAAATTCTCACTAAGATTACAGTGGCCTGCAATTTAATGAGTCCATATATTACACTCAGCAGGAATGTCCTAGTTATAGACGCTAGATGGAAGTTTGAGTTAGGGCATTTCTCATTTCAAAGAGGCTTCATATTAATGGTTTGTTTGTAGATATGTATAATCCCAGTTTTAACATTATTTACTTCAGCACCCAACCTTGAGAACCCCTCTTTCTTGTCTACATCTTTCAACCTTTCTCTGCTGTAACACTAAGCTTTCATCTCCTGGATGCCAGCCACTAACAGCTGAGTAATGCACAGCATTTAAATGTCCAGCTCAAACCTGCAGGTGAAATTTAATCAGATAATGCTTAGTTTCCTCCGTAAGAATCTCCTATTCCCTCATCCTCCACAGAATAGTAAATGATGAATAGATCATTGAGCCTGCAAATGGTGGAAGTTGCCCCTTTCTGTGAAAGGCATTTGTAGCCACGATTGGTTAGTAACACAAAAATCCAAAGTGACCCAGCAGTGATTAATTTATCTCTGCCAGTCCCACACACAGAATAACCAAAGAGGCCCTATGTGGTCGTTCTCCAGAGTTACAGAATACTATGATAATAAGGCATCTTCTCACACTCATGCCCTTCCAGTTAAACTGTAGCTATCCCTTGAACCATTTAACCTCAAACCCTTCAGGGACAATTGTTTCCTCTGTAAACAGACAGAACTCCATGGATTTGGAGAAGGGATTAAGGCAAACCAGAAAGGTCAATCACTTACACTAGGACACGCATCTTCTCCTTGCTGTCCCACCAAGATATACAAAGTATCATCCTTCTGGAGGTCAAAAATTCCCAGCACTGACACACCATGGGACCGCACCATGGTGTTCTTCCCTCCTTTCCCACCAGCAGCTCCATAGCCTGAGATGCTGCAGGAAAAAGAAAACAAGAGCTTAGCACCTGAGTTGTCCCAGACAGGTGGAAAGCAGTACGAACCAATTCTGGGCACTGTCTTGCACACCTGAAATGTACAGAGTGCCACAGGGCTGTGCCCTGAAGACTTGATATGCTAAATAAATCTAAACCCAAAGCTTGAAGATGGAGATTCTCTACTCTGCATCAACCTATGAACTTGGGTAGCTACAAAACAGCTTTTTTCACACTGATTCTTGGGCAAACACTCATTGAGGACAGTGAGCAAGTCCGTGTACTTTCAAACTTTGATATATGAAACACATCTTGTTTCCCAGAAGGCATACCCTTGAGAGGTGTGCAGCAAGGAAGAGAAAGAACAGAAGCAGGACAACCAGTAAGCACAGGACATATGGCTAAAGAGAACATTAAGCACGAGATTGACAGGAGGAGATTTGAAAAAGCAAACAGCATAGCAGACAGCTACAGTCCTGGTAGCATGGACCAGATGGGAAACAGCTCTCCTATTCCCAGGACCAGAGGAATATAGAAGGGTAGATGGACACAGCACTACCTGCAGTAAATAAGGAAGGCAAAAGCCCCTGGCTAAACTCACAGCCACCACGAACATCTCACTGTCTCCAGCGAGGAGGGGCTAGGTCGCATACACAGGCTGCTGCAGCCTCAATTAAGGCCCTGGGACTACTGCAAGCAGTCAAGATTGGCAGTCAGATGTCCTTACTGCTGCTGATGTGCCCAAAGATTTGGCTGTACCGCTGTATTGCTCAGCTCCCCCCTCTTCCTTTCCAAGTACATAATTTACACACTTGAAGCAGCTTTTATCAAAGGATTTCAAAGCACTTCATAAAAATCATTATAAAACACACACCTCTGCTGCAACAAAAGACAGAATTACCCAACTTTCTGAGTGGTGGTACAGGAAGCTCCGTTTAGATCTGAAACAAGCAAGTGATTCTCCACTGACATTACTTGCAGCTACTTCCATGAGAGCAAAATTCAACCTGGAGACTGTAAACAGGGACTGCACCTGTCTTTGCCTAGCACAGTCCTTCAAGCAAACAGGCCACAAGCAGAACAAACCAACAGTGCTCACCATGCGTGAGCACCCCGAACAGGTCGGTCAGACAGCTCACTTTCAGTCAGCATCTTCCCTTACTGATTAGCATAAGGAACGATCAGATACTGCTCTGAGGCAGCCAGCATGAAGCAGTTCCGATGTCAAAGCAACCATGGAGCATCAAGTGCCTCATAAAGCACATTAGGCCCTCACAATGTGACAATATTATGTTCATGCCACTGCTGATAACCAAAGCAATCATTTCTCAGTAAGGCTGCACTGGAGCCAGCAGAAAAAAGTGATGGACACAGCACCGGGCTGCCCTGAACAGATGCTGCATGGGTCTGAAGGCTGAGTTGATTTGCTGAAGAATTTTGTAACGGCTAATGAGGTGCACTATCAGGCACAGCAAGCTGGCAGGGCTAACCAGCCACAATTAGGGGCTATATTTTTCTGTGTATGAAGAGATTTTGCATAAAAGCGATGATGTCAGGAAGTTCAGGAGAACCTATTTTGGCCCCATTCAAAGGCTGCAGACAAAGAAAAACCAGTGGATTCAGCTGACAGTCATTCCCTGTTCAAAATGAGCATAACTGAACAGATGGGTTATCTTGTCTTGAAGCTTTAGCAGCTTCCCCTTCCTTAGGCACAACTATCTTTTACAGGAGGAGTCCATTTAACCATATTGTCCCTGGAGAGAGATTCAGATGACCCTGAGTAGGTAAATCCAGAATACGGAATACCTTCCACCGTCTTCCTCCTTTTCTTTAATATGATACTTGCAGGAACTGAAAAAAAAATGACAACCCTGCATCTTCAGGAAGGATCAGGATGAGCAGAGTGCATTGGCTGTGCAAACCAGGGCTGGAGAAAAAACGACCACCTCTAGGTAGACAGGTCACGTGAAACACTGGAGCCAGTTTTGGGAATCTAAGAAAATGCAGGGCCTGGGCTGGCCAGCTTAGAAGGAAGGACACCTTTTTGCGTTCCACTGTGCTGTGTTCTTGTGCTACCTTACAAGGAGGGACCAGAGAAAAGAGAGGACAGTGGAAGTGACAATAAATGGGGCACTCAGCAAAAAGGACCAAAGACTCTCGCTTTTAAAATGGAAAGAATTCCGATAATGGATGGTAACATGTAATTTATTACAGTTCACTTCTCTCATATTTGATCATAGGTCTAGATATGGAGTGACAAGACCTTCTGAATGCTTAGGAGGAAATCTGAAAAGAAAAATATTCTTTTATATTGTCTAACTTTATTGTTACCCACCATGAAGACCCATGGGAGCAAACAAGATGATTTTGTCCCTATCAGCATTGGAGCACGTAGGACTCCAGTCTTTAAAACAAGCTTCCTACAGTGTGTGGGAGCCTACCCAGACCTCCAAAGATGGTGGGGTTTTCTGGGTGAGGTTTCTTGGTGTGGTTAAGCTTATGCTGGTAAAGTTTCATGCAAAGTTGAGCTTTCTGTCTTTGCATTTTAATAATGCATGTTCTGCCTCATGTTCACACAATTGATATCCTTCTTATGCAGTTAACAGGAATGTAACTCACTGCTCTACATTACAGAGCGTAAAGCGCACTGATATGACATAATAACAGCTTTCTTCAGAGCCCAGCAGCCAACTGGAGGACTTTATCTCTGGGTCAGGTACATCAGAGATAGCTATAAGGCTACCTTACAGGACTCACAGTGCAGCAGGCCTGCAGGGGAGAGCTAAATACAGGCAGTGGGTCCAGAGTCTGGGAAGCCCTAGAACTGATATTGCGGCTTGACATTTTCCTAAGGCTATGCTATACTGGGGGACTCTGCTGCCCCTTCAGCAGCCCAGCATCAGAAAGATGTCAAGTTAATTTAAGCCCACAATTGCCTCCTCCTTTCCCCAGGCTGTGAATTCTCTACTATAGCCTTAAGAGGTGCAGAAGAGAATGTCATTCATTTATATATAGATTACCAATTACATTAGCCATCTATTATCTATACAGAATCTAAAAGTCTGTTAGGTCATTTACAGGACTTAAATAGACAGGTTCTCCCTGCAGGACCTGTGGTTTATATTGTGTAGCAAAAATGAGCCAACAGTTGCACTGGAATTCTGGCTCTTCCTGGGCTGTGTTATTAAAGAAATGACAATGTTGTAAGTTTATTGCCTCTTCTCTTTTGGGCTATGCTTTATAACTATATTTACTGAATGCCGGTCCTGAAAAATCCTATTCACCTCGGGCAACTCATTTTTGATAGCTGAGTATAATATCATTAATGTTTTTTTCATTATCATCCATCCTTGTGGTAACAGGCACTCAGGCAGAACTTGTGCCTAGCCTAGCCAGTTTCTCAAAACTGTCTCTGTTAGAGACTGACATCCACCCTCAATATTAATATTCGTTCTCAAGAAAAAAAAAAAAAGGAGGTGCCAATAAGTTCTAACTGAAATTTGTTCAAAGCCTTCAGTGGAATATTCTGCTTTGAAATCCATAATCCCATCATTGGTTTCAATAGGGAATGTTGCATAAAAAGACACCACTAGACAGTCATTGATTCAAACAGACAGTCCTGCTTACAAACTGATGCATGTAATTGCTTGATGTTACCATTCAGACACAGTGAACTAAACTCCAATTGTACTTTTTTCCCCAGCAAGAGCAAAAGGAAAAAATGATTGGTAAAAATCTGATTAAGTGGCATCGAACCGTATCTGATCATCTTCCTTCCAAAATTACTCCACAGAGGGATTTATGCGTTAGAATCCTCAGTATCACAGAGCCTAACATTTAGGTGGCTGGCTTCCAAAATCAATTCTACAGTGGTGATCCAGGCTTACAGGCTCAACTTATGTCTAGATTCTAAACAGTCAAGATGCTGAGCACAGCTTGATGTAAGGTGTCTCATAAGAAAATACTGACATATGATTGTGCCTCCTATACCAGGTGGAGAGTGAGACAAACTCATTCTGATCCCAGAATTCAAGACATGGCACGTGGGATATGTATGCCCCTTGGTCTGGGGTGGTCAAAACATTTGATTTTCAGTTACTAATAGAGATCTCACAACTTGTAACTATTCAGGCTCAGATGGCTGTTTCTCTTTGACCAAAAAGTTGCACCTTCCAGACAAGTAATTTGAGACTGGAAGGATTGGAAATCACAGGATCAGAGAGAAGTAAAACCCACGTAGATCTGGCCAAACTTCTGAATATAATACTTCATATATGCCTAGCATGTATCTGCAGCTTGGAGAAGTTTCAAATGCAAAGATATATCAAGACAATCAGAGACGGTTCCCTTACCTGTATGTGTTAGTTGCTGGTACTCTCCAGATCTGAATGCCCTGGAGAATCCCTTCGGCTCCTACAATCACACTGAGGTTGGAGTTCCTGTAGGCATCATTGCATTGGCTCTGTGTGGGGCCATAGGGTCCACTGGCACCACATGTTGTGAATAACCAGTGATCTGAAATGAGGACATACACAAAACATGATCCAGACATCCAACGTTCAAGTAGCTGTTCTGCTCTTGAATAAACTTTCTCTTCTTGGACCAAGAGAAGAACCTGGCCCCTGAGGGCTTAGTCAGAACAAATACTCACCGAACTCTTCTAAAAGACTCATAGCACTGTGTATCTCAGTATTTGACAGCTTTTTCATCTACCTCTCCTGAAAGCTATCACAACGATGAACATAGGTTTACTTTTTCTAAGGCTCAAAAAGGCAAAGATCACAGAGTAGAGTAAAATGCAACAGAGATCACCCAGTTTTTGACTCTGCTCTCTGGGCCATTAAAGGGCACACTCATAACCTCAAGACTGCTGCATTTTAGCCTGTTCAGTTTCTACAGACATTTGATTACTGAATTTATTTTATATGGGAAAGTAGCTGTTAATTAGATAAAATCCTGTAAAAAACAACATCATCTCAGTGATCAGAGCGTAACAATTAACGAAATGCATTTTGAATAATTTTTTGCTCACAAGATATTCAAGTTAAGCTTCAGAAGGCAAAATACCTAACTGAGGTCTGTAAAACAAGCAGTCAGCTCTGCATGTTCTAGGCCAGATACCTAGAATTCTGCCTATAACTGAATAAATGCATCCCTGTTACAGCCATTTTCATCAACTGGAAGTACTAGCCCTGTACGAATAGATTTCTAGAACAAGGCTTTGCTACTTTGTGCCTCAGAAATCTATTTTTTTAATCTGAATGCCTGACTCTGAAAATGCCGTCTTTTTCCTTAAAGATTCATTATTAGGGCCAGTGCAATTGCAAGATCTCAGTGCTCTTGTAAAACCCACCCTGATGTATTTGCTCATAAATCAGGAAATATTTCATAGGTAATCAAAACTAAGATCTAGATGGTAAATAAGTGGACTAAGCATTTTTGGTGAACATTACACGATTTATCATTCATACTTATTAAGGAGCTAATATACACAATCTAATAAACTTCATTAGTTAATTCTACTGCAATTACAGACAAAGGACTTGAAATACATCTAAAGCCCATTATTTCTACAAAGGAAGTTGGGCCTGCCAGCCTTCCTTATGGCTTTCTCTAAGGGCACTGTTCTCTCCTTCAGCTTCCACTAGTGCAATACCACACGTGCAGACTCTTTCAGTGATGGTACTGATCAGCTCAGACAGAGCATTCGCTTGATCTGCTTATTGGAATTCGGAGCTATTGCCTAAGCAGATCTGGTCTAGAAATGATGGTCTGCATCTGTCTGGATGAGAGAGGCCAGCAGTTCTACCATTACTGCTATTGGAGGGGTTCACCCACCAGAAACACAAGGAAACACATTAATTTAGCCAAGAACAAGGTCTGAATTACATCTTCACAGACTAATACTGAAGCTGAGCTAAATTCCTTTTTATAGAAAAGTTCAATGCATGAAATTTATCAAATAGTTTGCCAGGACTTTAAGAAATAACATGGCTGATACTTCTGAGAAACTTCTGTAATACAGTCTTGGCTAGTCCAAGAAGCAATGCAAAACTACTACTTTAAGAAAGCTTCCCAATCTGAGTACTTACTGAGGGAATAATCTCCCTTTCTTACTGCAGAATCTATGCCAGTCTTCCTCAAAACTCCCCTGCGAGGGTCCTCTAGAGATTTTTTGCTGCTGTTACTTGTTTTATATGGATTCTTACATATTTATTTTAATTATTTCTCCAATTCTTCTGCAATGGGTGGCAGTATAAAGTCTTAAAACTAGTAGATAGCAAATAGAAGAATTCCCCTCTCCTCATCTGATTCCATGTACCCCCCCCAAAAAAACCAGAACAACAGGTAAGTGGAGAAAAGCACCTAAGAAAACAAGGTCTAAAAGTTCCTTAAAGAAAATGCTTCAGTACCTCTGATATTGACAGTCTTGCACCAGAAGTTCATTATGTTTATTCTTGCAAAAAAAAAAACAAACCAGAACAACAAACCAAAGCAAAATCTCACACAAAATAGAAGATGAGAGACTTATTCTGTCAGCTAATCACAGTGATTCAACATTGCAATATCCCAGTGGGCTAAGCCACCTGCACCAAAACATATGTTTAGTAAAGCAGGCAGGTAAGTGTCTTCATTTGAAACAGTAAGGAGCCATTTGGATGTCTCTAGTGAAACATCAAACATGTTCCTAAATGTAGAAGTAGGTGACCTTCAAGGGGACAATAAGCCCAAAACATGAGAGAATCAAAATGGAAAACTGGAAGTGATAAAAGTCAGGACAGACCACAGCATGTGCGTACTGCTGGTATGGTTAACCTTTCCATTTCTGATTTAATCCATTTAAATAAATCGCGTTCCTTAGGTATCTGCTTACCTGGCCTTGGCAAAAGTATCTCTAGACTATCACACATGTAACACAGAGCACAGCTGGACCTGAAACTGGCAGCTCCAGGCTCCCACTGGGTTCCAGGGACAGGGGACCAATGAACATCTTATTCCGAAACGCTTTTTAATGGCCCTCTGTTTCCTTAAAAGCCCAATGTCTCAGTGGAACAGAAGTAAAATGTCCACCTGCTGCAAACATTATGCCTTCAGACTTTGATCTGAAGCAACCAGAACAACTTTTGTACTTTCTGCCTCTTGGAGAGACTAAGGGGGCTCACTTTCCAGTACAGAGGCAGTATCAGGGTAAGAGCAAGGAGTGCTGGTAATTTGAGTGAATGTGCATCTAAGCTCTTAGAAGCTGGCTTGTAAAAGCATGAGAGTACCAGGAATGAAAAACCTCAGATATGTTATGCCAGGGAGTATGACGTAAGGAACCTGCAGATGACTGAGCACAGGAGGTACTATCTTAGATTTCAAGAGTAGTCCTGTTGTAATCGATACAGTGGCAGACACAAGATTATATGTAAAGCCTCCCAGGTTCCGCAGCTGTTGCAGTCAGTGCTAGCAGACGTATTTACTTTCTCTTTTCAGGTAGGTGGTAGATAGGAATGGAAGAAGACATCTGCAGAAGTAGCAGAGCTGTGTAGTGACCTATGCCCAAAACATTGCAGGAGGAAGTCTGGCCCAAGTGAAGTCCATGGGGACATGGCATCTAATTTGAACCATCAAGGATTTCAGTAAAACCTACAGCCAGGCGTTGCATGCTGTCCTCATTTGTCACTGCTGCGTTGACTTGCAAACAGTCCTCCTCCTGTTTCTATGCACGTTGATATGTGATACTGAACGCCAGTCTAACATGTAACAGCTTTGTCGCTGAGTTAAATGGGACAGAATATGGCATGAGAAGTCATCCCTCATTTAAACATAATTAGGACAGATGGATCTTACTTACAATTCTGGATACAGACTAAAAACCTTGCACTTCTCTCCCTCTGCTCTCTTGAAACATTTCACAAAGCCAGCCCTCAATCCACAGATGCACCAGTAGCCCAAGATCTTAAACCACTAACCAGCAACAAAACAGACTACTGCCCATCTTAGATAAGCCACCACTTTTCTTTTTAAAATAAGAATACCCATTCACTCCCTGTAAAGTATTGATTTTCTCCTGATTCTAGAACTGACTGCAGCATGTCTCATGAGCTCAAGAGAGAGCATTTCTACAGGTTGCTGCATGCCACAGCAGCTTACAGTAATTCAATTTGAAGCATTATTTTAATTTCCAAAGACTAAAGCGGCAGCACCGAATCGAAAATCCTTAAGCAGCTAGGTGAGAAGCATAGATTTTTCCATCGGTGCACAACTGTGCTCTGTCACATACTGCACAGCATAGCTCCCCTTCCTTCTGCAGCGTGACATGATAACATTGCCAGCACCTCCTACTCACACGATGGGAAAAAAAGCGGGACTCTCCAGTCTAAATCTTCCCAAACTATTAGCAGATTTCAGAAGTTTGCCTGATTTTAGACAAGTTACAGATGCCCGGTTTCAGAAACAGCTGAGCATTCCCATGATGAAAACTAGCAAGTAGTAAAATGTAGGGTCCCTCTATATCCTGTCATTAGCAGTTGCAAGATGCTAACTGCGTTTAAAAACTGGAAATTTCTGCTATAAAGCAGGGGAAAAAGAAAAGGGAAGATTACACTGAGATTCAGAATTGGGGCGCTACATTTTAGTTCATTTAATGGAATCCCCACTTCCACAAGAAACATGGCAGAGGAAACATTTGGTCTCCTGCCCTCCAGCTCCGTGGCAATCTCCCCAACACATTGCTAAGGTCCCAGCAAGAATATTTTGCAAGAAACACCATTTTGGCTCTATTTAAACAGATTTTAAAAGAATTCCTTTTTCCCATTTTTTTTTTCCAAATTAGGTTTACTGATACAGTTACACACAGAATCACTCATGTTTGTGGGTTTTTTTGTTTGTTTTCACACAGCTTGGCTAGCTATGTAAAACGCGCAGTAATGAAGGCACTGGATTTCAGCCACAGCAAAGGGGAGTGATGTCCTGCTCTTGGAGAAAAAAAAACAAACAAGACTTAAAATGATTAATTCATTTGAAGCTCTGATACTATTTGCAGCCCAAGGCAGCGCTGCTGCTGGCGCTGCTGCAAATAACAAGCAACGATGAAGAGAAAAGAGTGGAGCAAAGCCTAAAGCATGTTCGTACTTCTAACATAGCAAACAATTTCACTGGCACATACCGCACACAAACTGTATCACCAAACAGACGTGGGCATTTAGCTGTACCTCAAGGGCCTAAATACATCAACTGGCATTTGTTAAATTAAGCTGGTTTGAGCAGAGGTTCAATTCATTCTAATCCAAACCTTTACTGTGATTTGAGAAAATTACCAACCAAGCACCACGGTACTTGTCTTATTTTGGAACCTAGAGTCATGCACTAGAGAATTGCATCAATGCTTTGAAACAATGTGTAGGCAGCTTGTGGAACTTGCTGCCATAACCTCTGTGCAGGCCAAGAGGTTATTCCTACTTTCAACAGAGTAACTAAAAATTAATAAGGGCTATAAGGTCTCATGTTTCAGAGGCCAAAGAACCCCAGTGGCTAAACTTCTGGAGGCAATTAATTCTGTTAGCTGTCCCTAAGGAGTTCGTTTTACTTCTTCCTCCAAGGCAGATGTCATCAAACTTGATGCCATGAACAAGTAGAACGCTTGCTTCCTCTATTTGTAAAAACATTCACAAGCTCCCTTACAATATTTGGCCAATATGGGGTATCAGAGGCTACAGGACACTGCCCATCTTAATCTTCGCTAGCACTTGGCTGTCATCGGCACCATGGTGTGTGTGGAGGGATTTACGGTGCCCTCCGTGGTGTGTGAGCAATCTCAGTTGTGCATTACCAGTAATTCCAGGGTTGGTCCGTGCTGAAAGTCCGTAGGCAAAATATATTACACGCATATATAAGAAATGTGTCCAGTGATGTAAGGAAGGAAAAACTTTTCAATTTTGCTTCCATTTCTGTTGTTTAACAGTGTCCTGTGAGCAGCAATTTGAGATGATTACCTTTTCCAGGATTAAGTTTGCCAGAGATTAATAGGGCAGGGGTTTGAAATATGATGGTGAATGACAGAACTAGAATGTGCTCCCAATCACAGTCCCCAAACTGTTAAATGTACCCACACAACAATATTAATGGGATATAAAATGATCTTAGAAATTAGTGAGTCTTGCCAGCACTACTAGAACCAGCTACATAGGTACAGCAAGACTAAGAGGAGGTCGGCTTTTCAACTATTTATGGAGTTACTATTTCTACCTTTGTCTTTCCATTTTCTAAATGAGAGTGGCAATGGAAGACTAGGACGTGGTTTTCAGTTTGAGAAGATGAGTAGCTGCAGGGATGACAAATGTATGCCAGGTTGATCCTGAGTATCATTTCAAAGAAATGCTCAAAGTTTGATTCATGCTTTAGATTTTTCTTAAGTGTCCATATAAAGGGAACACTATCAGGGCATCCTTGTAGGAGGTTATCCGTGGTCAGTGTAACAGGGCAAGGGCATTGCTGACTTTGAATAGCAATGAGAAGGGCTTATTTCTTGCTACATTTGGAACCAGCAATTAATAAAGCAGCATGAAGAATTTCTTTTCTCTTTTATATTTCACTTAAAGAGACAGTGGGAGTCTTTCATAAAGGGTGGTAAGTGAGACATGTTACTAATTTTTTGGAATTTGTTTGTTCACAATTACAAAGGGTATTAGAAATGCCTGTTAGATATCTAACAGACACCAAGTTGGGTGGGGGTGGCAAAATTACTTCAAAACCTTTCCAGATATTCAGGAAAACAGTTTCTGCACAGTTTAAACTGTTATTCTTAAGAGCAGATAGCTTTAAGATTCAGGTCTAAAATGTATGAATTGCCCTGTTTGTTTCAACTGTATGACTAACTGTGGAGAGCAGTTATGCCAATTCAACTTTGCTGTGATAGGATTTGGCTGTATGTTGATTTTCAGTGTTGCACCTTTGCTATTTTCAATCCTACAGAGAAAGCAACTGTAAACACTGCAATAAAGAAATTCATGCCTATATAATCTGAGATCCTATCATGTTTTCTGAACACTTTCTATCATTGTTCATGATGCTGCTTTTCTTGAGGGGAGTGCAATGAGCTGTTATTCACTGTGTTAATTGATGCTTAATACCAAAATACAATTCTGCAGATACCTTTATTGCATTATGCCAACAGTCCAGTTAGTATAATTGCACACAAAGAGCAACCAAATGTAATTTTCTTTTACTTAATACTCGCTCTGCTCTTCCTTTCAGCTCCTTCATCTGATTAACTAATGTGACTCAGGGTTCTTCCCAGAAACAGTCATGTAAGTACTCGTAACAGGACTCTCCCGGATGCAAAGACAAAATCTGTGCAACCTGTATGTGTTGTGCGGAAGAGACCAGAGCTGAAGGAAAACAGTAATCTAGGCTGGATGAGGAAATTATCTGATGACAGTTTCCCTGCAAGAAACCATAGTCACACAATGGCTGGTGGATATGCAGATCAGATGGGACAAAACAATGCAAGATTTGAGGAGAAAAATGGTTAATCTTTTTGTACAGTTCACAACACACTGTTGTTGTACTGTGTGCCCTGACATGAGTAAGTTGTCAGTGGGACAGATGAGAAGCTGAAACATGAAAAGAGAGGCTATCTTCATGGTATTTACAGTCTATTCAGAAGCACCAGGAATCTTTAATTAAAGCTTGATTGCTCTGTGTCTTGTTATCTCCTCTTGCCTACTGACAATCCCATTTTGTCTCCTCCAGTTTGCATGATAGTATTTTGTTTACCTAGAGTTCCTCATTATTGTTCACTGTATCTTTATATGCCTGAGTTTCCCGTATCCTACCCTTGTCTATAAAAGGAAATTGCACTGGTTTTATATAAATTGGCTTTTTAATTGGAAACTCCCCATAGAGAGATGCTATGGTTTGAGTGGCTTTCAGTTTTACCTAAACTAATATCTAATCAATTTAAAAGCAAAGCCAAAGTAAGCTTGGTTTACATCAAAATAAACGGTGCACAGCCTTTTGTACAGACTTAACCTTCAGTCAAAAATCCTAGTTACACTAAAGTTCCTTCAATCTTCTGGTATACACAGGCTTTCTTACAACTTTTTTGCAGCCTTCTAGAATCAAGTTTCACCTGCAGCCTTTCAGCAAGAAGCTGGCATTTCAGCAAATAACATGTCATTAATAAATTGATAAGGAAAGCATTTGCATTCCTCTGTAATCATCTATGTGATGGCCACCTTGTACTGCAAGTTACTGTGTGACTTGAAACCTACAGGAATTTTCCCGTATTGGTCCCAGTCATAATCAAGAAACTTGAGAGAGCACCACCACCACATGAGTTGTAGCAATTTGGGGCCTTATTCAACCCAGTGCATTCATCAACCCATGTGTGACACGTGACAGCAGTTAACAGGTTTCTGGAAGCTTTAGGATCTTTCACAGCGTGGCTGTGCTGTGTTTTGAACCTTCAGTGTACGTATCCTGGAGACATGCCAAGCCATGATAAGCAATGGCAAAGCTGAAGAAGTAATTCTGGGTATGAGACCTGAGAACAGAGCACAGGGAATTTGGTGGTGACGACTATTTCTTCTGATGAAAATGGATTTCCAAGCACAGGCAAAACCAGCAGGTGCATGTAAGAGGTTGTTCTCGGTTAGAAAGGAGGAAATTGAGGCCCATATCCTTGGAAGCAAGGGAGCTTCTTTGGGTTTACTGTCATGTAAACAAAGTGGTACCTGTCTTTCAGATTGTACTTCTTGCTCCCTAGGCTGAGCTGGCTTGGGGGCGGCATGTTATTATCCTGTTATCCCCTTAGCTATAGGAACACAATTCTTTGTTTTAATATGATTTCTTAAGAAGGAAATATTATAGCGTGTGATCCATCACACAAAGATCACATTAGCTGTAATTACTCTGGGCTGATCTCATGTTGGTAAATGCAGTCTTTGAGACTTCAGGGTGGTGCTGATGCTGTTGGTTCACTCGCACAGCAGTAAATATGTGGCCATCAAAAGTAAAGGTCTTGACAGATGCACCCTGAGGTTTCTTAAAAGCATTACAGGATGCAGAAAGAAACAAGATTAAAGCTGGGTAAAATGCATAGCTCATGGACCAAACAAGCATCTGCAGTGTGTGCTGAGAGCAGGGACTCAACAACACAAAGGAAAAAGGTGATTTGGTGTTGTGGAGACCCTCAGAAATGCAATGACTTCCCACTGCAAGAGGCTGCAGCTTAGCTTCTCTGATTTCTGCCCTGTCTACACGAAGGGCACAAAGTAGAGAAAATTGTTGTAGGAGTGATTTCAAACCATAAGGGCCAGAGATAATTTTAGACAGAACCTGAAGAGGACCAAGGATCAAGCCTAGAAATTAGGCAAACTGGCTTAGGTACCACAGGAATTGCCTTTCATTTTCACCCAAAGGTCACAACAAATGATTTGAATGGCTCAAAACACCTCAGTGACCTTCTCTTCCACCCCCATGCAATCTGACTCCTATTATTTCTACTATCCAAGCATTACTTTAAATTGCATTCCTCAGGTAGGACAGGGAGCAGAAGAGCTACAGTATGTTACAACATTTCAGGTCTAGCGATAAGCAGAAAGTGACAAAATTCTCAGAGAAACCTACAGCCACAAGATTTCTAGCCTAATGCCCACACACCCACTTTACATTAACTTTGCATCCAAACTTTAGGCCATTCTCCAATCCGAACATGATATCTAATGGCTTTTGCGTTACTAAAACAGTAGGTACCCTGGAAGGAAATGTACAGCTGCCTTAGGGAACTACATCACCACCTAACCACTGACATTCCTTTGGAAAGTCAGCCAGAAGTCCACAATCTACACCTGTGTAGGGATCCCACCAGGAGATCATTGACCTGAGAGAAATACTGAAAGCACTTAAAAGTGGTTACCCCTCATTTCCATGGCCAGCCCTGCTCCCCTGGTAGGCTGGAGGTTGTGGCCACCTGAATCAAAGCAGGAAGAGAAAGTGGCAAGGAGAAGGGAAGGAAGAGGATTGAAAGTGAAATAGAAATGCATGTGTAGAGCCCAAAACAGATGTGAATGTGTGGGCAAGCCTGGGAGAGGGAAGAGACAAACATTTGGGGGTCAGTGATATGTGGGAGAAGGAAGGGAGATCATGCATCTGTTTGGCACGCACCACCACAGTTAAGCTGGAAAGAGGAGCTGGGCAGCAGGGGATAATGAAATAACACCGACCATACAAAACTAACATTTCTAACTACCTAAAAATCATGTTTTTAAAACAAAGTGCAATGCTGTACTCTTTCAAACGGGTAGTGAAAAATATTACTGAAAATGCAATGCTATGTTATTTCAACCAAGGCTTCTATTAACTAGAGATGAGCATTCAGGCTATCACATGCTGGACTCAGTTAATTTGGACACTTTGCACTTTGACACCAAACAAACCTGTCTTACAGTTTAAAAGCAAGAAGAGGCTCCCCCTGGTTCTTTCTTTCACCAGCTTTCAATCAAAATCCAAGTTACAGCTAACAGCTAAAGGTAATTACTTTCTAGAGCTTGTTTTGTTTTGTTTGTAAGGGACTTGGGAAAAGCTCTGAACAAAGGCTTTAGTAAAACAAAATAAAGGAGTAATATTGCATTTAGCCACATCTAACTGAAATCTGTACTAGCTGGAAATCTCTGCTGTCTGAAAATGCTTCTCAGACAAGACAATTACCTGCTGGACCAGAAATGGGGGCAGTGTTGAGCTGGAGATTTCCCAGAAGCTTTTGTTCCCATCCAAACTTCTTCTGGCCACCTCTACTGGTGAGCAAATTGCTTGAGTCTGGAGTGGTACCTCGAGGTGTCTTATCTCCACTGACTAGAAAACAAGAAGTTACAGTTTGGTTTATCACTAAGGGTGGCTGGGTCAGTGTATAATCCAAAACTGAAGCTAAATCATGGGCTGCAGGCTTCTCTGCTGAGAATAAGAGCCTGCAGTCACCGGATATAATACTATCAAAAGGAAAGGGCAGATAGACTTTCCATTACTGTTACAGGAACTCTGAGAAAAGAAAAATAAACGGGAGTGAGTGGCAGGCAAACCAGCAAGTGAATGAAAACACAAAGCAGAAACACAGAATGCAATTTTAGCAACTGTTAGAAAATTTCTCTTTCAGCCAGTAAAAGTATGTGGAATCTTTTTTAATTACAGCCTAATTTTAAGATCTCTTTAGAATACTGGAACCTCAGGTGTGTTGTACTTAAGCACAGAAACCAAGGGCTATTTACTGAGTGGAAAGACTGATACCCTGGCCAATGAAAATTAACATAATACAAAGCAGATGAAACATTCTGACTGCTGTTGGATGAGGAAGTGGCTTAGAGGTTTGCAGTCTGGACGGGGATACAGAGATTGTAGCTTCAAGCCTAGGAATAAAAACACACTTAAGTTGTACTCCTCAACCCAAGGTAGAAGTTTCATGTGTTCAGAGCAGCAGTCCTCCAATCCTCATGTAAGCTGTTGGTCCGAGGTACAGAGTGACAGATCATTGAACTCATTTACAAATAAAGCAATTCACCATGCATGAGATTATGAAAGATGAGCCAAACACAAATGTTCAATAAAAAACTAAATGGGATGAAATCTGGCAGCAGGCATATAGACTGGGCATATTCTAGAGGGCAGTTAATCACAAAGTCCAGATCAGAATCCAAATTTTTCCCAAGAGCAGGAGAGAGTGAAGATCCTGGTTTCTGATTTAGAATTAAATGCATGTCAGTCCAAATAAAATAATCTTGTTCTAATTTAACTGGGATATTGTGCCCACTGTTATTGCAAAGTTAGTGTCAATCATAGGCTGCCTGTCTTTTCCTAGCCAGAGTCCAACTGTCATTCATTTTGATAACTGTCACACAGCAAACCAGGTCATGTGGAACTCTATAATCACAGACTGGCTTCTGCATCAGCCTGGGTGGATAGGTGATGCTACAGTCTCAGCTGGAAGCTGACCCTCCCACACCATATGCCTTACTAGCCATTTACTGCCAGACTCAGAACCCATTCACCGTTTGGCTCCACTAATAAGGTGTGCATCTGAACGGTCTCCTCTACCCAAGCACAGCTATTTCTGAAACATACCTTTAAATTTCAAGAGTCTTTTGAAGATAACAACACCCAATCCCTTCCCCACAGTTTCGACCCCTTTCCAAATTTCAATTACAAGACAAATAAAAGACAAGTCACTTGCAGATAAAAGGAAAACTTACTTGTTAAATAGCAGTCCAGGCTAAGGGAGACGTTGTCAAAAGCAATAATAGCATCAGATCCTTCTTCCCACGAAGCAATGATCTGAAACCAAAACCTGCACAGATGGGAAGAACAGGGATTAAATTCTGCTAAATGGATGAAACTCGGAGATCTTCACAATTAAAGCAGTTTTAGACTGTGGGGGGAATAAAAGCTTTTCTTTTCACATATAAAAATATTAAATTGACAGAGAAAGTATCCTCACCCCTAACAAGCACAGGTGATCTGAGCAGGGGAGCTGTAAATGAATATAGGTAGACAGAAGAAAAATACAGCCCCTCTTCCCTCCCGAAGCATAGAACCTGAAGCAGGTGCAAGTATGTGTGTGGGGGGGTGTCAGGACAGAAAATAAAGTCCTCTGGTTTCTGGCAAAAAAAAAAACCAAACAACAGACAGCAAAGAGATTTTATTCTCACAAGTGATTTACATCCTTGAGTGTTGAGAAAAAAAAAAAAAAGTAGGCCAGGGCTCCTGAAGTAATTTGGAGTTTCTAAAAGGAACTGGCAATCAAAGGCTAAAACCAATTTAGAAAGTATTTGGTGTTGATCCACCTCTAGAAAGTGAGGGATATCTAACAGTCCTGGCAGTCACAAAAGAGAGGAACTGACACTGGGTAGTCCATAAGAAGAGCAGAACTCATTATCTCCTTGTAGAAGCTGAGCTGGTTTGCCTTAAATCACTTCCACACTCTCAGCTAGCTTTTGCCGGGAAATGCTGCTGTTCCTGCGTTGCCAGAAGAAAGATCACTGTATGTTCTCTCAGTGATATTACAAGTCAACAGGAAGCACCAAAATAACCCACAGCCAAATACTTCAAATCTGACAGTATACTGACCACACATTAATTCAGTGCACTCATGGATTTAGATTTTCTCTTAGCTTAGCAAGTTCATGTTCTCCTGATGCATATCTGCCACATAAAATCATAATACTCTGCTTAGGAAGGAGAATAATAATAAAACAAAAAGCAGCTGACCATGGCTTGGAAGTCAGATACAATGCTGAGAGGCTGCATCAAGACTGTAAAAAGATGAAACTATCATATGCTGTTGAATAAGCTGCAAGAGAATATGAAACACTATTTAAACCTCAATCTCTGACGTATCTTAATGTTTTACACCAGCAGAAATTAAACCATTCATGGGTCTCTTTAACGTAGATCTATTGCTGATAGTCCCTGATCTATTTTTTAGATACAAGCATTTAGCCAGAACGGGAATTCTTGCACGTGTTCCAGTTTAGTCAGGAAACTGATGACAGAACAAGGTATTTTCAAGGAGCAGCCCTATCTATTTAGAAAGGCTGTAGAAAACCTGTCTCTTCACTACAGCAAGAATCTGAACACCAGCAAAATGTTTTTCTTCTCACAGACTCTAGTCCTTTACGCATAGAACTGGGTCTAAAATATTTTCTCTCAGCTTTTCGCCTACTATCAATATTCTTACATTAGTCTTGGTGCTTCCTACTGTTTTCAAAGTCTACGTCTCCTTTACCAGCAAACCAACCTCACAACACAAAATTCAAGTGAAGCTTCTCTGCTCATATGCACATTTACTTTGGGACAGCATGTTCCTGCACCTTGAAAGAGAGTTTTAACTGTTGCAGCCTCAACAAACGTAACCAACTTCCATGCTGTTCTCAAATACAGTGCAGCTTTCACCACCACAGATAACAGTGGAGTTTGGTAGAAGCTAAAACAGACCTCAGGGATATATTGTGCCTTTTGAGGATACCTAGATTGAAGTGTCATCTTCTACAACTGGTGTTCTTCCTAAGCTACAGATAGGGATGTAGAAAAGTTGACCTAACCAAAGCAAAAACTTCAAACAGAAAAAACTCCTGGCAGTGTCCAGAGGTGTAATGGTTTTAGAACACAGAACAGAAAAGAGTTGATACAGTTACTATGTACCTCCTTCTTTATAGCTGGTAAAGAAAACCAATGATGCTTTAATACTGAAATTTCTCGCTCCTTGGAGATATGCGCTGTACATAAAGAGATACTTTTCTACATTGGGCTTTTTATGTTCTAAAGTCATGAGCAACCGCTATGAAAGAGCAGGTGATTAACACAGTGGATCTGGTGAAGGACCTCCCTAGCGTCAAAGGAAACTCCAAACAAGATGACATAATATTCCTTGCTAAATGATCCATCTATTAGCTCAAAAGGTGGCAGGTCCATCCAAACAAACCTGAAGATCACAAAAATGTGTTTTTCACCTTCCTGATCCATACAAAGTGCAACTGCAGTCTGATGTTGCCAGAAGCCTCACAGTTGTTGGTACACCTGAAACCTATTGTGGGTATGTCTAGGAAGAGAAATGGAAGAATATAAAATCCTGGGATATTAAACTGGCTTCCATCTACATTGACTGTCCCCTCCCTGCCTCCTTTCCCTGTTTGCTCCATAGCCACACTTCAAATGAAATTCCAAGCTTTAGCATTATAAGCTGTTCAGTTCAAGACACGCCACGTGAGCCTTAAACAAAAACTGTTGGACAGACAAAGTGGGCTGTGATCTACTTTTTCCTGTAAGTTACTGTGCCAGCAGCAGAGATGACTGAAACGTATGTGAAACAGGCCCTGAACCACCACAGGTCACAATCTAGTATGTTACAGAGAACCAGCACCTCCCCTGGGCTGTAAACTACAGGCAGTAGCTCAGCAGAAGCTTTTCCTCCCTGTTGTGTGCTGCTGAAACCTTCAGGAAAAGGTAAGGTGGAAACAGATTCAGCTACACATCCTTCTGATTGTCTGAAAATCAATGCCTTACACACCAGATGAACCTTGGTGCTATGTCAGGGGGATCACTGGAATTAAGTCTCTCAGGCATTTGATCTCTGGCCTGTTCCATGCCACTTGGAGATGTGGACATTTTGATCTATGTTTGTAAGGTGCTAATCTTGGGCTGGGAAATAAATTGCACATACAAATAAGCAGTTCTTCCATATCAGCATTTCCCTCCACTTCTGCAGACTTTAGCTCAGGTTGCACAAAAGAAGAAACAGATACTTCTGAAAAGAGTACTACACATCTTCTTTGTACCTCCAGGCAACTCAATACTTCTGAAAAGAGCTTCAGGCAATTTCCTTGGCAGAACCTGAGCTTCATGCCCCGAGGTGTTATCCTTTGATGCGCTGTTCATGTCATGCCTCTCCAGACAATAAAGGGTTGTTCTTAATAGAACTACCAAGTGTTCAGCCCCTAAGAACAGGCAGGCGTGATACAAACCAGTATTTCTGTCATTGAAGGGAATGCCATCTAACATGCCCATATAAGAATGTAATAGGTTGCTTTTTACTTGTATTGACAGTTCATTCAAGTTAAGAGACAGCCTTGATGATTTCACCTGCAGGAACACTGGGACCAGAACACTTGAGAAGTTTCCCAAAGTTCACCAGGGATGAAAAAGATGACAGAAATACTTCCAAAATCATGTTAATGTTAAACACTGCTAGGGCCATCAGTGTTGCGCTGGTTGCCTATTAATCTGATTTTTTTTCTAACATGAATGCAGTTTCAGTACAAACTTCTCTTGAGACCAGCATTTCTGCAACAAATAGTTCAGCTTTTTCTCTTCTCCAGTTTAGTGCCACTATTAATTTAGAAATATGATGTCTTTAAAATTCCATCGAAACAAGATCATCAGTTAACCAACATTTCAATCATTAGCTTTGGTGGTGTTAGCTTAATGGGCTAATTAAGGGAAATTTAATCAAAACTGAAGATGGAAATGTCACACATCAGTGAGACGGAAAAAACCCCACAGACAATCTCATTCCCTTGCCCCCTCCTTTTCTTTTTTTTCTTTCTGTTTGATCCCTGAAATGAATGAAAGAACTCCCTTTGACTTTGGTGGAAGCTGATACTGAAACACCAGAAGCATACGTTATTGCAGTGACTCAGTATAACGCTGGAGGTGACAGCATCTCACTGATATTTTCACACAGATCAAAGTGGGGTATGCTGCCTGTGCATCCAGGACTTCAACTGGCACCTATGCAGCACAGATCCTGGTCCACAGCACTGTGTAGATACATTCCCTGCAAACATAGACGCTATGGTGGATGGCCATGAAAGAGTATTCCTGAAGGCAATTATACAGGAGCAGCAAAATTAGTGCTGGAAGTTTGTCATGACTTTGTTGCTTAATAAATCCCAGCAACTTCCTCACATGGAATCCAAATCTGCATCAGATGTGTCTGTTTGTAAAACAGATTTCTTCATAGGAGTGATAATATGGCTGCTACAAAAGGCTTTAATGGCTTGGATATTAGAAAAATACCTACTTGAGGACTAGTGGAAATTACTTCTTATCTGTGTCCTCTTTGACCTCAGAAGCACAGCTAGAAAAAAGTTTCTTAGAAGTGTGACAATTGGGAAGTACAAGTTACATCCCGCAGAGTTGAGTGTCAGCTGAGCTGTGAATGCAACTCGTACAAAGGCCTTTTTTTTAATAAATCTGTTTGAGGCAGATGGGAAATGCTGCACCAGGTGGACAAAAAAAACCTAAATCAAATCTCTCCTTTGGGGAACATCAGCTTGGCTGTCTGAAGGATACAAGTTTTACATAAATTAAAAAACCACTCAAGGGTGACTACTGCTCATTTCAGAGTCACAGATATGAAATGGCACTAAAGGCATAAGGTTTGTTTCTTTGGCCCAACCTGTGAAATTCACATCCAGATGAACAGTTCCTTGAAAGGTAGGACCAAGCAAATGGCCTACCTGAAAGGAGGCTGTAAAAAGATGGGTGCTGGTCTGTTCTCCCAAGTAACAAGTGATAGGACAAGAGGAGATCACCTCAAGTAGCACCAGAGGAGGTTTAGGTTGGATATTAGGGAAAATTTCTTCACAGAAAGGGTCGTCAAGCATTGGAATAGGCTGCCCAGGGCAGTGGTGGAGACACCATCTCTGGATGTGTTTAAAAGCCATGTTGATGTGGTGCTGAGGGACATGGTTTAGCAGTGGACTTGGTAGAGTTAGGTTAATGGTTGGACATAATGATCTGATAGGTGTTTTCCAACCTATATGATTCTATATTCCAACTCAGTTAAATCTGACAGAAAAAGCATAATGTCAAAGCTTCTGGGCTGTGTAATCTTCCCTCAAGATCTTTGAATCTTGGGTTTTATTTCAATGTGGTCAGTATTTGAGCTTCATCACTTCATCATGGGTTTTCTGTTCAGTTCATTCTTTTTGCTTACTTACGTTTTGCTTGATCCTAGCAGAAGACTGGTTCCCCTGAAAATATCTGGGGCTTATTTACAGAGGAAAATATAGAGCTAAAAATGTGAAAATACATCTCAAGTTATGTTGGTATAGCCTCCGTAAGGACAAACTGTTTTGCTTATGCCACCTATTCTTAGTTCTTTCATGCACAGAAATGTTAGCTTTTGGGTGTAATATATCTTCTTCTGTTTGGAGGGAAATAAAAACATTCTCCTTGAACCAAAGACGTCATAAAGCTGATTTTGTGCAAATTCTGCAGCTCCTTCTCTTCAGTAACAACTCTGAATTCCACCTAAATATTGTCCCTTACTCATACAGACAGTTCACGTTTCCATTAGGCAGACTCAGGCAGTCGTCTTCACGCCATTATTTTAGAAAGGTTCATAATCATTATTTTTTTCCTTTTTATCATAAAGATAGGGATTATTAACCAAGACTGAACGTTAATTTCCTCTGTACTCAATCCCCCATGCAGTGCCACAATCACAGTGTGCCTGTGAGTACAGGTCCCATTTCATAACTTGTAATGTTTTGCCTCTGATGGAACTGATTTCTCTCTCCAGCTAGCTAAAATAATTATGGCTGAACCTGCTTGAGACCGAGGCACTTACAGAATGGAGAAGTTTCAGGTCACTAAGCCTTATTACATCCAGGTTCCCATTAACTTCTCTGTTACAAATGATGCATTGTTGGCTCACTTCACAAAGGAATACTTACTATTTGGGATAAAAGACAACATTCCTTAGGTGGAATGAGATTATTTAGAGAAATAAAAGCATGTTAACTAAACTCAGTTAGAGAGACAGAATTCCCATGCATGAAGTTACTTAACAGCTAGTAATAAATGTTGAGATTCAAAGGTGTTTTAAAGGCAACCATGCAGAATATATACACGTACAAAATCTGTCACAGGTACTCTGCACACACAGTCACCAAAACCCCCATTTTCAGACGAGCAGAACAGCCATCAGCAGAATAACTCTCTTTCAGGTGGAGGTCAGTGGCAGACATAGTTACTGCTACAGAGCAGAAGAGTCACGATATGGGCATTCAAGTTTCACTCTGTTTTAAACAAAGTAATGTGGGACTAGGTCAGAGGCACACAACAGTGGATGGATACAAGAAGAAAGAATAAAGAGATCTGGGTGTAGATCTGACCAGTTAATACATACATGATAATGTGTAGGGAGACATATGTCTAGCTTCTATGGAGAGTCCCTGTTTCCTCATAGCAGAATGGGAAGAAAGTTCAGGAATAACAGGAAACAAACAAACTTCTGGGTACAAAATGTTGCCAAGAACTTGTCTTTTCTTTTTCTTCCTTGATAGGAAACCTGATGTGCAAAAACTGATCACAAAGAAAATATGAATGGAGCATGAGGGAGAGGCAGAGCAACGCAAGAAGAAATCACTAGACAAGAAGAGTGCTTAGCCACAGCTGATAGAACTACAGCAAAGTGGTATGGCTACGAGACCACTTCTTTTCACTGTTCCTTTTACTGCAGCAATAGGTGAGACCATCCCCTGTTGCTTTGGCTGCCATTGAGATCAATTGTTGAAGAAGCCAGACAGAACAGAGTCTCACTCCCAAGGACTGAAAGGGAATCCCATTTTGATATGTAGACAAAAAACTGAAGAATGCCAGTGTAGTCTGTAAGAATCCAACAAGCCACCAAGAACGGAATAGGTAAAGAAGCCACTTTAAAGAAAGGAAGTACAAACATCTGGAGATGAATTTTGAACTGTTGTAACAGAATATGACCTTCTGGGGTAACTTAACTCTGAAGATTTCTTTTTTTTTTTCTTTTTTTTTTTCCTCAGGAAGATCACACCTGTACCTAGCATTCCAGGTAAGCCACATTTTTCTCTTCCAAAATAATAAAATTCCTCAGTCCATGTTCAGGAGAAGGTCACCAGCAAGAAAATAATTTTGAAGCTCTCTGAGCTCAGTGGGACCAAAAGGAAATTGTTTTTTATTTTCTGAGTGTGCTGCCTTGTTAAAAGGACACAGGGCCTAGTCTTGCTATCAATGGCAAGGCAAATGGTGCTGCTGCTTACGACTGAAAATGTAGTTTCTAGGGAGCGGATGTAAACTCTTCTACCCACTCCTCCTCCTCCCTACTAGCCACTACTACATAAGACTGGCTACAAATTTAGACTTTGCAATGCCAAAAAAATAAACTTAGGAAGAAATGAAGCCAAGGAAAACTTTCTAACCAGTAGACATTTACATTCCTTTTATATTTCTATACAGAATCACAGAATCGTTATGGTTGGAAAGGACCTCCGGGGTCATCAAGTCCAACCTTCTCCTAGCATCTCTCTAACCACTACACCACTACACCATATCCTCTCTAACCACTACACCATATCCTCAAGCACTGCATCTATTCGTTCTTTAAACACCTCCAGGGATGGTGACTTCACCACCTCTCTGGGCAGTCTATTCCAGTGCCTAATTACCCTCTCAGTGAAGAATTTCTTCCTAATATCTAATCTAAACGTCCCCTGATGCAACTTGAAGCCATTTCCCCTCGTCCTATCATTACTAATTTGAGAGAAGAGACCAACACCTGCCTCGCTACAACCTCCTTTTAGGTAGTTGTAGAGGGCAATGAAGTCTCCTCTCAGTCTCCTCTTCTCTAGACTAAACAAACCCAGTTTCCTCAGCCGCTCTTCATAGGGCATCCTCTCCAGCCCTTTCACCAGCTTTGTTGCCCTTCTCTGTACCCGCTCCAGCACCTCAATGTCCTTCTTGTACTGTGGTGACCAAAACTGGACACAGTACTCAAGGTGCGGTCTCACGAGTGCCGAGTACAGGGGCACAATCACCTCCCTACTCCTGCTGGTCACACCGTTTCTGATACAGGCCAGGATGCCGTTGGCCTTCTTGGCCACCTGGGCACACTGCTGGCTCATGTTCAGCCGGCTGTCCACCAGCACCCCCAGATCCTTTTCTGCCAGGCAGCTCTCCAGCCACTCCTCCCCAAGCCTGTAGCGTTGCTGGGGGTTGTTGTGACCAAAGTGCATGACCCGGCACTTGGCTTTGTTAAACCTCATACAATTGACCTCAGCCCATCGCTCCAGCCTGTCCAGATCCCGCTGCAGAGCCTTCCTACCCTCAAGCAGATCGACACTTGTGCTTAATTTTGTGTCGTCTGCAAATTTACTGAGGGTGCATTCAATTCCCTCGTCCAGGTCATTGATGAAGATATTAAACAAGACTGGTCCCAAAACTGAGCCCTGAGGGACCCCGCTTGTGACCGGTCGCCAGCTGGATTTTACTCTGTTCACTACCACCCTCTGGGCTCGGCCATCCAGCCAGTTTCTAACCCAGCGAAGAGTCCTCCTGTCTATGCCATGAGCTGCCAGCTTCTCCAGCAGAATGCTGTGGGAAATGGTATCAAATGCCTTACTGAAGTCCAGATAGACAACATCCACCGCCTTGCCCTCATCCACTAGGTGGGTCACCTGATCATAGAAGTCTTCTTCTATCAGAAGACTGTACTGAGATTGGACAGGTTGCTATTATCACTTGCCATTTTTACCAGGTTCCTCTCACAGAAGTTACAGTGAGATCTTAAAGAAAAGGAGAGGTCTAGTAGAGAATATAGACCTTAAAAAAACAGAGCTGGTCTGGTTTGGTCTGGCTCATGTGGAGTCCACTTCCAGGCAACTCCAGCCAGGTGGTAGATGGACCTACAGAACATTTAGTCTACATGTTGCTCCACATGGCTGGCCTCAGCTGCACAATGGGAGCAGGAATCAGGAGAATTAAAATTTGTTTCTTAAAGCCAAGCTTCTATTTTTCCAGCCGGTCTTCAGCCTATTGGAGCTAATTCTTTTCCTCCTTTTACACTTCATAGTAAAACAATTGCTAGGCAAGTTTTGATAAGCATCAGCCTACAATAAGCTCCAGAGAATCACTTTGTTACACGTGCTTGCATTTTATCTGTGTGATATAACTTAACCATGCTCTTAAACTAACAGAATGTCTAATTATTAGCTACACAAATCACTCATCTTCAATTACATCTGGCTTCTGTTTGCTCTTGCTGTCACATTCCCATGACTGTATTATTATTAAAATTTAAGCTCACATTTACTTACTAACCAAAACCAAATGTACCATCTATAACAGAGCTTTCAAGACTTGCATTTCCTACTTGCATTTCTGTGAAGTTAAATAAGAACAATCCTCAACAGGTTCATCACTTATCATTGGAAAACAAATAGTAATTTTCCATCAAACAAATCTACAATAACATGGTTCTCTACTCTCAACCCAGGTATTTTAGCACTGCATTAATGTGTAAATTCCAGTAAGAAAAAATGACCAATTCTCTAACTTTCAATAATCTCTGCAGTTTATCTGATTTGAAGACAGCGTCTCCTTCAGAGAGGGGTAGATGGCTCCATGGGGGCCAAAGAAAGCACAGCAAGTTCATGTTGAGTGTATTTAAGCAACAAGTTAAAATACAGCACCTCTGGAGACTTTGGCTTTTACCTCTGGTAGGCACAGTCCGTTCATCCAACAGTTCAGGGTGCTCTTGACCGCAATTGGTTGCTTTAATTGTAGCTGCTTTGATGGCATATCCTTCACCAGGCCCTTTGCCCTTCCTCCCCCATGCATAGAAGATGCTGAGCAGCTGGATTTCAGCTCTGTCAACCCACACATCACATGAGCTGACTCTCAAGACTGTTTTGCCAACACCTTCCAGAACAAGGAAGGATAGCTACCTTCGGGAAGATGTAAAAAGCAGGACTTCATCCTCTTTTAAGTCCACCCAGAAACGGTAAGCCCTCACAGGGTGAAATTGCAATTGGATCCTTTCCTAAGGAGCAAATGGGAGGAAAGAACACAATCCTCTCCTCCTAGTATTCTTGGAAATTAAGACGTGTCCAGGGTTGCCTAGGCTAATGTAGTGCTAGAAATCTAACATCCCTCAGTTCCAATTTAGTTTCTTTGTCGTACTCCTCCTTACTTTCTGTTTCTGCCAAATCACCTGAAATGTTCTAGCTGTGATTCTTCTGCCAAAATATAATTTCCCACAACAGCCTGGGGGATATCAAACATTTAAGAAATGTCTGTTTCTAAAGATAGAGCTGATCTAATTTCTTGGAAGTCTTCCTAATGATTCTTTGAAGTGCTATAAGCCAAACATGGAAATTATGGCTAAGCAGCTTTTGAACAAGCATGGTTTTAAGTAGTTTTAGAATATATTATCTTGTTATTAATAACACTTTCCATTCGGCTTCCCAATCACAATGGAATGTGCTTTAATATTGTGTGGAATGGATACACTGGTGTGCTTCATTCGAGACCTTTACTTCTGTGAGGTGATTTAAAGTTTCAGCTCCTCCTGTAGGAATATATGCAATATCATCCTGCTTCTAACACAGACCCTCACAGCTACTGCCACAGGAACCCAATTAGAAAAAGACAGACACAGCAAGCTTCCAGCAGCACCAGCATTGCGTTCACATCAATTAAATACTTCTTACAGTTAATAATCATTCATCTCCAAAGTATACATAGTGCAGTCTCCCCAGCAACATTTCGGTGTACACTCCCATAGAGTTCCTTCCTAATTTGTACGTCAGTCCAGATTTCCTAAGAAACAGGTTTTGAGATGGTGAGAAAGGCGCCTGCAGTATTTCCAGGTCTCACAGGAGATACGCCCCTTCCCAGGAAGGACTGGTTTCAACAAAATCAATCTTAGAAAAAGAATCATTAAATACTTTTAAAAGAATTAAAATAGTGCACTTTTTGTGAGTAAATAAGGACAAAAACTTTTCGAGAGACAGCAAAACTTCAAAGTTTTCCTCGCTTATGTCTTAGCTTCCAACAAACTCTCTTCTCCCAGTGAACCCAGCTGTCTTTCTCTGTAGGCAATGGGGAAGTAAGGGTGTCAGCACTTTAATACATAATAGTGAGCACTGTGTTATCAGTGGAATCTGTGATTCCACATGAACCACTGCTAGCCTGGCTCCTAAGATCAAAGTATTCTCTGCCTGACTGTGCAACCAGAGAGAATTTAAAAGAAAGCAATAGTATAAGAGTACAGAATAATTTAGGTACAAAACATTCCCCTGGCAACATTAGAAAATAAATCACATAAATAATAATGGCAAAATATACCATTCTTCAAAGGAAACACAGCTGAAGGGAACGAAGGAACCAGGTACTTTCACAAATGATGTTTCAGCAGTGACTGCGCAATAAGCCTAATGCTGGTATTTTTTAAATCTTTGACGCACACATATTAATTATACATTCAGGATCGAAGCGTTGGCAGTGTCCTTGTTGTATTTGCAGCCTACGTGCATCCCCAAGAGCCAGCAAGATAAAAGACATATTCATACAATGTTTGTTCAAACTTCTTATGAGGCAAACTATCCCTTAATGAAATCCATTATTTCTAGGGCGCAGATTTCCAGAAAGACAAAGGACACCAGTGCTCATGACACAGACTGTAGATGCATCTCAGAGCCTAAGGGCCAGGGCAGCAGGAGGTGAAGTATGCCTGCGTCTTCTCTATAAACAGCATAAGCCAGAGCACACACAAAGAGTAAACAATGCACAACAGTATTCCCTTAAAGCTGACTTCTAAGAAACAGCTAAAACAACACTCTTTAAATAAGCATATGCTACCAGATTAAGCATATGCTACCAGATAAACCCTTCATGCTTAAAGCCAGAATACAGCCAAAACTAAGGCAGCCCTTTATTAAGCTGAGCCTCCTGCTACAGCTAACACAAGTGTGTTTAGATGCAGCCTTGTCTGATTTTACAGCAGGTTCTTCTCCCATCTCTTTCATCCTCAGATACAGACACATCGAACTCTGGGGATTTTGATACCCAGGAAAAAAAAAATCAACTCTGGAGCTGACGTCCAACAACAAAAGGATCAAACATGCCACATAAAACAGCATGTGAGGAGAATGATTATTTCCAGTCAATTAAATGGAGACACAGAATTGTAAGCACCTTGCTGTAGACTACCCATTGAGCCAGTTTGTGAACCAAGACCACCATATTCAGGAGTTCCAAAATTGGGTGCTTTGCTCTAACTATTCAGTTATTCTCATTCCCCTCTTGGGTACAAAGCACTTCCTCTCCCTGAGGGAACAGCTTCCAGGAGCAATGCTGGCCATTGTCATGGCCAGGTAACTAGTGATGAAATGACTGATCACCATGAAGGAGAATGATGAGGAGACTCATACCTATCCAGTATGTCTGGGAGAGGAAAGATCATCCACTGCCATATTCCCAAACCTTCGCTGTTATCTGAATGCCAGAATGTGCGGCTCTGTTCCTTTCCTGTCTTGTTCTCAACCAGCACCAGTGATAGATTTCCCAGCAAGACACCATGGATGAGCCATGACATCCGTAGCTAGAAGAAAGAGAACATATGAGGTTAAACGTCACAAATGTTACCCAAAAGTTAACAAAATTGCCAACGCTTCTTTAATTTCTTTGTTTTCTAATCACCAAAAAGTCAATTCTCCCTCCCTTACGCTCATGCAATCCCTTTAGAAAACTCCACAGATGTGGAAGCCTGTAACACTTCCTATGTGCTATTTAATATTAGAAACACTGGCCTTTCTTGGTAAAGTTAACTCCAAAACATCTCTATTTTAGCTTTCACACAACTGTAATTTTAAAGCGATAAGTTAATACCTCTATTATCTGCAGTACAAAGATCACACTCCCCCTAAGATGCCACCTAAGAGATTAAAATTAAGACTTAACAAATTTTTCAGCAATAAACTTTTATATTCCAGAAGCAGCAAAACCACAGGGAGAACAGTCATCACTAGCAATCATATCCTCATTCCCCAGATACTCTTTTCAAAAATCAGTTTTTCCTTACCTCTTTCCAAGTTCCTACAGACTTTCCAATTAATTCCAATTTCCAATTTAGTAATAACTATCTTTTTTTCATTAATTAAAATACCTTACGGAATATGTTTTCTAACATTTTTGTTATGTTTAATACAATTGAGTCAATTTCTATGCATTTATCCCCATATAAAAAATTATTTAATGTAGTTTTCTCATTTTATAGGTTTCTCTCTCTGACTGTATGAAAAGATAAAAGATAATCCCTTCCACAACAGGCTAGTGTCAGAATCCATATTACATGAAAATAGTCTTCTAATTTCCTTGGGACAAAAAAAGAAGAGCTAGCTCTTTGTTGATAAAGAGCATAAGTGAAATACAGATACATGCAGGAGGTGGGTCTCATCTCAATAATCCGCGGTGGTGAGAATGCCAAAGGAACAAGTTTATTAAAGCTACATTAATGATGCTTTTTTGGACACGAGAAAGCATTCAGCACAGTATCCAGCATCTGTGCCTGTTAAAAAATAGCCCTCTGGTTTTTAACACTTCAAAACCAACACCTACGTCAGGAGGCTAGGATTTAAAACTATATTTTACACAGAAATACCTGATTACATTACTTGCTTGCTTTGATAGCACAGAACATTCATATCCATTTCTCAGCATAAAAAGCAACTGCTGGATTTTGCTCGCTGCTTCTATCTCATGGTGTAAGTCTGTCCTGGCAGCCAAGTCAGATTTAGAGATCAGAAAGCACAGAAGTGTTGCTATTATTCCTAGCTTATGCTCACAGTTTCGGGGCGGGTGAAACAAAATTCTGGATATCCATTTTATTAATTATCAGTACTGAATTTAAGTAAACCGAGCAGTTCACCTGCCTGTCTCCAAAGCTACAAAGACAGCACTGACTTTGACTACACTGTAAAACTATGACAGAGACTGAAAAATCCAGATGTAGTTCTTTTCTCTTTCCAGTCCAAAAATCACTGCACTTGCTTGGAATCACACCTGGGTCTGTTATCCTGCTAGTGTGTATGACATCTCACAAGCATTGGTAAGATGTACAAACTGATATGCAAGTGTGGATCTGTGAATCCATTTTGTTACGTTATTTTGACCAGACATTCAAGATTGACATGTAAGGTTTGGAGTGCAGCACAGGGGCCTTCCAGACCACAGCACTTCTGGGGACAAGCCACTGCTCAAGTCTGACTACCAGCTCATTCTCACCCCAAGTCTGGAAAAGGACTCATGGAGTCCCACATCCGTTTCCAAAACATCAGACAGTGGAAACCATGGTGAGGATTTTCACCCCGCAGACACCACAGATAAAAGGGAGAATTGAGCAGGGCTTCCAGGAACTGGCATGGCCAGGGTGGTAGCTGAGCAGGGCTGAGTTCACACCCACAAGTTCACCAGAATCAACAGTAGTAGAAGAGGCTGCTGACAAATGTTTACAGTGTAGGAGGCTGATGCCTTCAAACTTGGTATCTGCATGGCTATTCCTAACTCTTAGTGGATACATGATATTAAAGTCAGGTGACAATCAAGACGAAAGAACTTGTTGGACATTTTACATTTTGAAATACCTATGAAGTGAGGCTATCAAAATTACAGTGAAAATTGCTTTCCCTTAAATATAATTGGAATACCTTCCAGATCCAGTTACTTAAGTAACTTCCCTTGAGAAACCTGATCAGGACTAAACTTTCTTTTTTAAAAAAAATAACTTTGGAATGCCACACTTCAAGCACTCAACCTCTATCAGGGAAAGCAGCTCCTCTTGCTGCAAGACCGCATGTGAAGCATTTTTAGGACTCTAACGCCAACTCTACTGTAACACACTGTGAAATTTCTAATACAGGTGAGTTGGAGCAACTTCAGTGGGCCATTTTGACAGTTCAAAATTTGAGAGGTAAAGCTCTGAAGTTCCTACTATCAGGAGCTTTCAGACCTCTGTCACTCTGGACACCTGCCAGACAGGAAGAGGCAACATCTACACGGTCAGAAGTAAGAAAAGAGCAAGCCTTTGATGGCTATCAACGTAACACTAGAGCAAAAGCTGAAGCAACTGATGAATTGGGATGGATGCCTTTGCACACATGTCAGCTGTTTGAAGGAAAGAAGTAGTTGGCATCAGATGTGGGAGATCAGCTCATTGGCAAAGTGCAATATGCAGACTCTAATGAACTGGCTCTGAGTGAATCGGCTGGCACTGTGTCCAAATGGGCATTTTTGGCTCTGATTTCCATGGTTTTTAAGCTTCACAGCAGGGCAGTCCAGGTCTTTTCACACCTGCTGAAGTGAACCAGGGCAGATGATGAGCTGGATACCATAGTAAAGACTTCCGAATGGGGCTGGCATTCATTCTACAGAATACGGCATCAATGATGGCAGATGGTACTACATACACGATGTGTCCCGTAAGCAGTGCAGTGGTACATTTGGAAAACTCTGAATCTGGGCTGTTGGTGGCATTCCCCTAACGTTATGTATCAAACATCTCCCTCTGTGTTAAACCAGCAGCAAAATACTTGGAAGCTAGAAACATCACTGAGAAATTAATTAAGCATTGCAGGTAGACATTGGCTCAATGGCACCTTGCTTTCTGGCTTTAGAACCCACCATAGCTGGTGATTAGCTGTTCATATGCAAACCCACTGACTCGGATAATGAAATGCTCTAAACTGATTTGGGGAAAATTAAAGGGAGAGAGAGCCCATGGTAAACACACAGCATATTGAGGCAAAACTCGGGTCAGATGGCCACATGCACTGTACTGCAAACACCATCTGGAAAGATGCCCTCTGAGAATCCACTTAGCCTCTGAGTTTGTGGAATTTCTGAACTGACAAACAGGAGATTCAATTCATCCAAGAAAGGAGAAAAAACTAATCCTTATCAATTTCAACAGACCTTAGCACGTTTAACAGAGAGGTGAAGAAAAACAAGAAGAGTAGATTTTCCAGTACAAGCTGCATAATTTCAAGACCACCCAAGAACTGAGACTTTCATTTTACTTCCTTATGCTCAACAGAAAAAACATACCGAGAACCTTCTGGGTAAAGTTTGGGCCTGCTTATACTTGTGAGTCCACTTCAGTGGCTAGAGACATTCCAGTATGAACTGGTGCTCAGATGTCTGACTGAGGACCAATGACACACACTCACAGCAGCAAAAGTGCCTCAGAGCACTCAGGGGCACTCCAGAGAGTTGCTGTTTCTTTTTCCTCCCTTTCTGAGTAGCAATGCCCCTGACTATTAGCATTATGGCCAGTTGTCAGTCTTTAGCACAAGTAACCAAAGAAAGGAGAAAAGATGAACATACTTAAAAAAGGGCTTGGAGTAAGGTATTTTTAAGAAGATGGAAAACAGCATAGGGGCAAGCATCCTGCTCCCAAGGAACAGCAGTAGTTGGATCCCACTGGTGGCTATATAGCTACTCACACCCCAAATGTACACCACAGACTTACGTCTTGTGAGACAGCACTTCACTTAGTTCTCATGCCCCTAGTCCTTGTCCTCCACCTATAACACTTGCTCAAAATTTTTTTGGGGGAAGTGTAGATTCTTGAAATACAGACATTTATTTTTTTCTGAAAAACATAACTCTTGTCTTGGGTCTTCTTCACTGAATGGAAAACGTGAGAAGTTGTTTTCAGATGTGAATGCACTGACCCAGTAAATGTAACTCAGGCATTAAAGAAGCTTGGAACATGCCTCACTGGTGAACAGAAGCTGAAGCTGCAAATTGTAATACCATTCACACAGAATTAGACAATAGCTGCAGACACCTTTGCCAAGTCTTGGTAAGGTTTGTACATGAATAAGGACTACGTTTGACGCATGAAGTTTATCACACGGGCCGTACTGTTTTTCATACTAGAAATGAGAAATGTTTGCACAGTGGTACAAGCAAAGACATCTATTAAGACTGCTCAGCAATTTAGACTTGGCCTCTTCTGAATAAGAAAGATTACTAAAAGGTCTTGTTCCTTTTTTTTTAGCCAGATCAACAACTTGTGCACAATGAGTCTCTCTTGTAGTATGCTGACTCTCCTGCTTTTGCTTAGGACTCAGATGTGCAAGCAAGAACCTTATGTAAATGATAAAATGATAATTAACTGATCTGATAATGCAGCTTTAAAATACCTAAGTAGGCAAGAGAAGCTTGTATTTTATATTAACAGATTCTCATGCTGTTTAGAATCATAGAATGTTAGGGGTTGGAAGATCATCGAGTCCAACCCCCCTGACAAGCAGGACCATAGAATCTAGGGCAGGTTACACGGGAACACATCCAGACGGGTCTTGAAAGTCTCCAGAGAAGGAGACTCCACAACCTCCCTGGGGAGCCCGTTCCAGTGCTCTGTAACCCTCACAGTAAAGAAGTTCCTCCTCATGTTGAGGTGGAACTTCCTGTGCTCTAGCTTGCATCCATTGCCCCTTGTCCTATCGCAGGGCACAAGTGAGAAGAGGTTGCCCCTTTCTTCTTGATACCCAGCCCTCATATAGTTATACACATTAATTAGATCCCCTCTCAGTCTTCTCTTCTCCAGACTAAAAAGCCCCAGGTCTCTCAACCTTTCCTCATAAGGCAGGTGTTCCAGTCCCTTCATCATCCTCATAGCCCTCCCCTGGACCCTCTCCAGTAGATCTCTGTCACTCTTGAACTGGGAGCCCAGAACGGAACACAGTACTCCAGGTGAGGTCTCACTCATGGTCTCATACTCACATTATTTCTTACTTAAGTTTAATTTTATAAAATCAAGAACCTAATAAAAGCATCTTAAATTCAGGAAACAAACAAACATAAAAATAGGGACAATAAAAAAGAGAAAGAAAGAGTTCATAATTTTGTTGCCAGAGTACTGTGGAGTGACCAGGCCTACAAGAAATTTCAGCTATTATAGATCCTCCAATCCAATGACACAGAAGCCAGGTGGCAAAGAAAGCAAGAAAAGATAAAGACAGGTAACAGTAAGTTGTACAGATTCCAAAAGCAACACTTTAAAATAAAAAAGGATGCTAACAACATCCTGCAAAATAAAGCACATGAAAGGCTGTGCTAGAGGCACATCTATGTTGCATTTTTCATGCTCATAAAGGTTCTGAGTCAATGTTATTACCATGTACCCTTCTAAGTTATTTAAAGCTCAAGGAATAGAGGAGAGAGACACACTCTGCAGGTGTCAGCATGGGGCCCAGAAAGCACTCAAGGCATGATTTATATTATTGATTTACATGCTTTAAAAAAACACAACGCTTTTGCATAGAAAAGAGAACTGAATTAATAACCACAGAGGGTGAAAACATGTTTATATCTATAAACCCGAATACGAGGGCAGATTTCAACTACATTGTTCTACATCAACATATTATCTTTATTTTCTAGAGAGAGTATGTTTATATTCAAAAAGTAATTTCAGGCTTAAAAGAAGACTGGCTCAGTTTAATACTTACTTGCATAACATAATGGTGGCTTTCAAGAAATAGCTAGATGAAATGTCAAAATAGCATCAGAAAAAGTTTTTCATTCATTTAAACACGGCCAAAAGCACAAAGCTCTTTTACGATCACAGGAATCTCTTTTCATTGTTTCTCAGCACAACTATACCCTTTAAAGAGTTTGACCCAGAATCTAACAGAAAAATGAAATAATCTGGTTCCTAATCACAATGTAGTCTGTCTTGCAAAGAGTCACCTTCTTTTGTGGAGATGCATGTGATAACATTTAAGGCTAATTTCAAGTTCATCATCATCCAGGCAACACCACCTCTGTTGTTATTCTCCTTCTCTATTATAGCCTGCACCAAAACTCCTTGCATGGCTATTACTTCTCAGCTATGGCACTGAGGTCTATCACGGGTTTCCTTGTGCTGAGCAAAGCACAGCCTTTCTAAAAATCAGTCCCCAGACTGTTCATGTTTCCGCAGTGACTTTCAAATAGAAGTAATAGCCATAATCCACCACAAAATGAAATCTCGCAGGATAGATATAATTAGTGCTGCCCAGGCAGGTACACTCTGTACCAAGCCCTCACAGAATGTATAGTCCTGGACCTGGTCTTAAATCTTTTAATGACAGAAGCCCAAACACTTTGGGAAGACACAGGTATGACTCTTATGATCTACAGGCACCACAGCAGCCTTCAAAGCCCGAGGATGCAGACAGCAGGGAGCATCTCTGAAAAGTGGAATGAAAAGCAAGTCAATGTACGTGATCCTCAACTTGTACAGCAACGACGCTGGGACTGAGATGGGATTGCCACCTTGTCCAGATGTGGGGTCCAGAACTGAATCTCTAGCTTCCACATGAAGGCGAGTACTCCCTGGACATCCCCAACACTCCTATGTCAGCTCTCTGACATCTTTGCAAAGTACTAAGAAGTGGGTGGCCATTATAATCTGGAAACTGTGCACACCTAGGAGCTGTCAACTGCAGCAAAGCAATTTAGTTTTGCCATGGGTGGTATCTGAGATGACAACACTTCCCTTGGACTAATTGCAGTGTGGTTTCCTGGATTCCCAGAGAGCAGTACAGTTACTAATGACATGCATATGGCTTTCTTCAAAATGAGGAACTGTCTAACCACCCCACAACCCTCTTTGCTCTGTCAGCCTTGTGCAGGCCAACTGACTCCCACTCAGAGGAGGGGAAACACAATGTGAAGAGAAGGGGCGAATAATGCTGTGCTTTATTGCTCAAGCGCTATAAATTCTCCCTTTCAATTAGGCCATCGTTTGCATTCATTCTTTGCACTTCAAGTCCATTCCTATGCTTAATTGCACGTGTTTTGTTTCCAATGAACTTTTACATCTGGGTTAAAACACTTTCACTCCTGAGTACTGTGACACAGTTTGGTTTCTGAAGCATTTCCTGAGCTTTTTGCTGTATCTCCCCTTTCTGGCTACTGCAGGGTAATGGAGCATCTCTGCATGGACTATGTGTACCACTTGCTGTATTCCAAGATTTAGTAGAAGTGCCACAGTTTCTTTCTTCCATATAAAACGGGTTTTAAACACACAGTTAATGGGGTCAATAGGCAAAGGACTCTACTGAATGTGCAACATGAAAAAAAGAACAAAGACTGTCTGGACCGCAAACAAGAGAGATTCTTTGAAGCCAGGATACTCTAGCCGAGATTTAATAAAACAACAAAAAGAAAGAGAAAAACTAGCTGAACCAAGAACAAAGGGCAGCATGACAAACTAACAGCTCTGACCTGCCAAAAGCACTGAAGAACAAAGAAAATGAAAATATAAAGCGCCTCAAAACAAACAGGAGCAAAGTGCAATGTGGAGCTATACACAAAGTGCAAGGCACATTAGGGCCAATCCCAAACACGTGTGGGAAAGTGCAGGCTGGGTTTATTATGGTATATCCTGCATGAGTTTTTACCCTCTTTTCCTCTTTTGATGCATGTGGAGCAGTACAGAGTAGGTTAGGCTGATTTTTCCTTTCTGAGTTAACAAGAAGCTTCCCACTGGGCATGAGAAACTCCAGGGAAACAGAGCCTTCAAGCAGCCCAGCATGCTCCTGGTCACCAGCCTCAAGCTGGAGAGAGCACAAAGACGAAGGGTCGCGCTTGTCTTGCACTTAGTGGCAATATGTGTGCCTAAGATCATCCAGGCTCTGCAGTGTCCAAGTGCTAGCATCAGCACCGCTGCAAGCAGCTGCCCAGAACCTCAGCAAGAAAGGTGTTTGGACCAGGTCGCCCCACACTTCTCCAGGATGTTAGCGGTCATTTTCTCAGACTGTTCAATTATCTCTGCTGCCAGCCTATCACAGTGAAAGATTAAACAGCCAGGTTGAGGGGAAAAAAAAACAAGTCTGAAGCACTAGCAAACTCTTTGTGGCTGGCACGCACCACGGACTGCTTGACTGTTTCCTTATCAGCATTGAGGCCTGGTTCCATGGACATTTTGGCCAAAACGCAGAATCCTCCAGCCCGCTAAACAGCACTGAAGCAGGTAATGCTCCTCATGCTGAGGCTGAAGTCATTAATTCCTACAAACACCTCAGGCTAAAAAGCAGGGTGTCAGCATTTGCTATGGTGGGTGCTGTTTTCTAACATGACTGGATAAAATAAAAGCAAATTAAGGGATAAGGGGAAAAAAAATAGCTTCAGCAAACAGTGGGTCTAGTAGAGCTCCAGAGCTTCCACGTAGCAGGGAGAGAGGAGAAGGGAGTCAAGATCAGCAAACTGGGGATATCTGCTGGCCTCCTTGTTGCTCTCAGGGCTTGCAGCATATGGCCTTTGTGACACAGTCTCATGCAGAGAGCAGGGGTAAGGTCCACTCACCCAGGAGAAGTGAGTGACCTGAGTAGGTGAGGCAGAACACTGAGTCTCATCCCCCACGAGTTCATCTGAGGTGGGCATGTTGATATTGGGTAGATACGGCATACAAGGAGGAGGAAGGATGTTAAATGACAGGCTTAAGAACTGCCTCCATTATTAATATATATTGGTGCAGGATGTGGATCTAAGCCAAACCTCTCTGGGGTACTGGAAGCAGCTGTCAGAACAAGCCACCATGTGAGTTAACACCTAGGGAGAGCAAGTAGATATCTAAAGGATCATGTGAGCTGGATCAAATACAAGAGGCAGGGTAGGTTTATGGCCTGTTCTGACTGTGAAAAAACAAGTGGGTCTCATTTGCACACACTTGGTGAGATATCTTTGCCACATGAATCATGAGTGAGTTTTGTCAGTGGAATTTCCATTGCCAGAGATTGTGTCCTGGTTGTGACATGCCAGGTGGAGCTGTCAGCAGTGACAGGTAGAAGAAAAATCATCTTTTAGTGCCTGAACTTGAGCCAGTTCAATCAGGAAGTGATTGAGGGTGAATAAATACAGGACAGCAATATGGTATTCTCACAACCTCTTTTCTGACTATAATTTCACTGTAAGGAAGTTTGTTGGCACCTACTAGAGGAATAAATGCGTAGGGGGGAATATCTCCTTTCTCCTCTTGTGTTGTGCTGAAAAGTGGAATTAAATTATTCTGCTCACAGACAGATTGTTCCAGTAAAATAGAATTTGAAGCCACCAGGGGCTCATTGAGAAGAGAAGCTTTTACACTATATGAAAAGGCAAGAGACAAAACCCTTGCCAAACTCCTTCACTCTTTATTACCGACAGCTGCGATGCTGGATGCGTCCGGATGCCTTCTAAGTGCCAAGGGGAGTGACGGAGGTGGGATGACATGTGAGCAGATGAAATACATAGCAGCTTCTCCCCCAACGGCAAGTTTAATTATTTGCACTGTTGTATACACAAGAAAAAAAATATATACATATTGGGAAATCATTCACTCTGATTCCTGTGTCAGATGGATTATGAAAAACACTTGCTCTTGCTGGTCCATGGCAGAACAAGGTCTTAAAATATTTAGAATCTGCCTAGGCCTTTGTCACAGAAGGAAGGAAAAACAGGGTAAAAATGTATTTCCTAAAGAAGGAGGACATGAATTTATCAAGAGAGCAAAAGCAGATGTGCTTTGCTGTACGAACTAACAGAAGTGAACCAAACCCAACTTTAAGCCAAAGAAACACCATCTTCTACACACTTTCATTCCAGAGGACCTTCTAATGCATCCCTTCTTTTCCTTTCTGTATTTTAAGATGACTGAAACAGGGAGAATCTGATTCTTTTGTCTGCTCAGTGCTTAACCAACAAACTGTGCTTTTTTAGGATCAATTTCCCCCACTCCCTCTGCTCCAGGATCCAGGAGCTTATGTGACATTTCAGGGTGACCACTGAAGATGTGAAATGCTCTAAGTCACTAGCCATGGTTCAAAGTTGTAAGTCATAAATAAATCTTATCAGTGATAATATAATCTGTGAAGCTATAGACTAAAAAGATGCAGACTGGTCATCTTCCTGTAAGCTGCAGTTAAGTACCACTGACTCAGAAATGGCAAACGTGCACCGGGTTGCCTGGCAAGTGTTTATATACTTACTTAAGCTGATGCCTTATGACTGCCAATAGCTTTTTCTGCTTGAATATGAACTTGGTTCTGTTCTACATTAATTTATCTCTGCTGCTCCTAACTTCAGCGCTCCTATGAACAACGCCTGCAGGAGGATTGGTAGGTTTGAAGTGCATCATGATGAAGACTTGCCAGCTCAAAACCCAGCTGTGATAGAGAAAGCATGCACCTTATTTTCCGAGTAGCTCAGGGCCACTCCTGAAGCCTGTTCTTTCTTGGAGCTTGCAAATACAATGTTTGTTCATGCGGCAAGCTTCTTCCTCTTTGTGTTTATGTAATGCTGGCTGCCCTACCCCTACAGCATATACACCTAATTATGAAGATGGTGATACATCATGTGAGGCCATACAATGAGGACAGGATATGCCAAGTGTTTCAGAGCACATTCTGTGGCATTTCAAGCAGATAACCATATCTTTCCCCTGCATACAGGGGCATTAAATAAGTGTATTTTATAGATAAGCCATCAGAGAGAGCAGTTGCTGTACTACTGACCTAGGGCCTGTATTTGAAAACCAGAGTCACACAGAAGAGCTCTGTAAGTTGCAAAAGAAAAGAAAATGTTATGACTTGCCTCGCACGGGGAATTCCTCAAAGGAGCTGGAAACACAGTGCTGGTCATGACGGTGTTTGCTACTGCTGGTGCTTTGCTGGTGTTAAGGAGGAGTGCACAACCTGGATAAAAGAGCAGGAAGAAGGTCAAACAGCAGCACTCACCTTCTGGTTTCAGGGTTTGTGAAACCTCCCCTGAACTTATGTTAGCTGGCCCCTACTACAGCAGAATGCCAGAGAGCAGAAGGCTTTTTCAATTTATTAGGGACGTAGCTTCACCTACTCAACAAACACACTCAGGAAACACATTTAAGGAATCTGTCTACCTTTCCCCTACAGGTCTCCTCTGTGGCTCCATTACTTCAGATTCATCCTCTTTTCAAGGCTGAATAACAAAACATATCTTTTATGAACAAAAAGTAACTTGGAAGAGAATGTTTTTCTCAGCCAAGATCAGAACAAAATACAGCTATGGCAAAACACAACCAGAGTAATATTAATGCAGCTGGAGGCCTCTTTACTCCTTTAATCATTTGTTGTGAGAAGAGGAACAAGGTCAGCAGTAACACTAGGGTTTTTCTCAGCAGCTCTGCATGAAAAGTTGTGGATTTGCACTATTTCAACTCTGCTCTCTGGTTCAGGAGGACACCACCACTTAGAGCCCAGTTGTTTGGGTTTTCATTAGAATTGTCTCTACAGCACAGAGAGCACTTGCCAGCTTCCACCGCTTTGTGGTCTGTAATACTGTGGGCTAAACCATCAGATGCCATAAATCAGAGTATCTGCACTGTAGCCTATACCAGTTCACACGCAAGTGGAGAAACTTACTCTTCATGCTTAATTCTGGATCTAACTTTCTAAAGCAATGTTGGGATCATACACCGTTAACTCTGCTATTATTATTATATCCCTTTAGATGCTCTGTGCCTCAGCAACAAATGCCTCCAATGACTTACATTATTGCACTAGGAGAAAGCTTATCGTAGCAGGTAGCCTGCTTGCCAAAGCTCAGTCTGATGTAGTTCACTGTCCAAAGTATAAACTTCCAATGGTTTGTATGAGAAGGACTAGAAATGAACTACTCGGATTTGGGGAGAGGAACCAAGTATACAGTAATTAGAAGTGGAACTCAAGGGACAATGGAGCAAAGAAAAGGAAAAGAAGGATGTGAGCAGAGGAAGAAAAATGAAGCAGTACAAAGAAACTGGGGAAATAGGAAAATCAGGAAGAAATAAACAGATTGGTATGGAGGAGGGTCATGCAGATGAACACTTGGTGTGAAGTTGTTTAGAGAGGGTCAAGTATTTGTATCTGGTGTCAGTTGTGGAGACCTGAGGTACAACTCTATACCCTCAAGACAGGCTGTGAGCAGGACAGTCTTTTTGTCAAAGCACTTAGAATAGAAGGATGGCTTTTGTTTCACTGGAGGCTGAATAGGTAAGTACACAGAAAAACATGCCTTGTGCTTTATTCCCTCTCTCCAGTATTTGCTTATCTTTTTTGCTCTCTGATGTTCATTCTCTGCACTTATTATTTACTCTCACACACCTTCTATTGAAGGAAAACGGCTGTGCTCTGGGCTTCCGATCCGCCATGGAGAAGGATGGGACACAGAGGAGCCTTGAATCCAGCCACAGTCCCCTTCTTCAAAGGAACAGTAAAAGCCAGAGGGAAGCTTTTCTGCAAGAGGGAAAGACACACACACACATATGAAGAACCCAGTTGAGCTGAGGAGGAGACTACTGGGCACACAGAGAAGCTGCAGTGGCTGTTCTGACCCAGTTTGTCCAGGGCATGCAGGCACCCCCACAGCTATTTAGTCCTTTCTCGTGGAATCATGAATGTGCTTGACCATGGGGAGGGTGCTGGCAAGGGAAACAACCCCCAGACTGTGATTAAGTGGCTCTCCCCACACTCTGACAAACCTGAGTGAGAGGACACATCTCAGTCTACACTATGGTGTCTCCTAAACACTGGCCTCTATGCTCCACATGTATAAACCTACCCAAGGTTACGCCCTAGAAATGGCTCTCCTAACCACTGCTTCTGCAGCCCCACAGAAGGAAATCTTGGAGAGGGAAAGTTCCTAACATGATTCCTCTTCCTTACAGTCTAGGTCTCTAGTCAGCTCAGCTCAGCAACGTGACTTCCCTCTGTGAGCACTGATGTGGTCTCAGGTAAATCACCGAATCCTTTTGTGCCTCGGTTTTCGCACCTGTGAATATGTTTGGTGAGCTGAATGGATGAAAAGAGGATAGTCTATTTTAAGCCACACTTTCAGGCTTTGAAACCCACTCATTCTGTCAGTGGCTTAGGATTTCAGGCAAGTTTCCAGCTCCAAACAATAAAGATGCACTAGCGGTTGGCCTTTAAATTAAGCAGTTTAAAGTAACAGTCATCTCATTCAAAGCAGAAGGTAACTTCATGCCTTCCACCTCCTTCTCTACCTACATTGCAAATTCTTACAAAGGGTGTAAAGTACTGCTCCTTTGTCCCTGAGCCATACACTTATATTGCCATATGTGAATGTTGTCTATTTGGCCATGAATGACCCATTTCCTTTGAAACTCATGAAATATTTTTTCCCGTCATCCGCAATAAACCCTCACTGCCTCCTCCCTAATTTCTACTGTTGTCTAGTTCTACCTTTGCATTTCTCTTCTTCAACATGAGGCCAAGATTCTGTTACCTATTCAGTAACCTTGGCTGAAAACGTACCTTGCCAAACGCCATGAAAAATCACTATCACTATAACATGATTTTCACTTTCAGTGAATCACTAATGATCCTTAACACGGATTCTGCACCCAGGGTGCAGCTGACAACTCTGACAGGTACCAGAAGGCTTCCCAGTAATAAAAGGGCACAAACTGGGGTTTACAGGGAAAAAGGTAGAGCACAAAGCTAGCTTGGGTGAAAAGGCTTTTAAGATAGAGTTACATTAGGAATTAAAGATGCCAGAAAAGAAGAGCAACCAGTCGTGTTATCCTACTACATGGATTAAGCAGCTCTTGGGGCTGGCAGTGCAAAGCCTCTGGACACGCTTGCTCAGTGGGGGTAGTTTGTCTCCCAATAAACTAGAAAAACTGCTGTGATGTAGCTGTAGAAGGGATGATTATATTCCTGACTTCTCACAGATTTTACACCGTTGTGTACTCAAATCTGTACTAAAAACCAGTTTAATCCATAATTTTTTTTCTCCTTTTCTGTTCCACTAAAGTTCCCCTAAAACTACTGTTTGGTTTTTTTTGTGGTGTTTTTTTCTTTTTCTTTTTTTTTTAAGAAAGGAAAGTGATACAAGAAATCTGTTTAAAATTGCAAGATAAAATGTCACATGTAAACACATTATTAAACCCCATATCCAGGAAATCAGTTTCTCCTTTCAACTGCTTGTTAAAATCAGAGTAAAAGTTTCTTCACTTAAAAAGGTCGGATAGAATACAAACTCCCAAAGCAAGAGAATTCGCCACTTGAGTGATACTGGCTAATTCATTAGTTTCTCTGTGAGAAGAAGAGGCTCCTCAACTCAGATTTTGTTCAGATTATTATACATTTTTCCCTCTAAAATTTTCTGTGTATAAAGTGGCTGTCAGACACTGAGGCACCAGTATTCAAATTTCAGATAATTCAAAAAAGTTTGAGTATCAGCAAGTATCAGAAGCCCCTGGCTGAGATCACAGGTCAATTAAATAACTGCTCACAGCCACACACCTCAAAAAGCAATTTATTGTCAGTGGCACATGCACCTGCTCCTTGATCTACCCTGAGAAAACAGCTGGGGAATACCACAACTGCAGCATCTAGACCAGAAATATTTGATTTTCTAGGACCTGGAATCACAACTTACTTCAGAGAGGAAACCAAAACAAATCTTACATCTGTGGCTTTTCAGTAGGGCCAAATTTGAATCTAAAATCTGATATGAAGGTGAAAGCCATGTTTTACTGTTAGTTTTCACATTCAAAATCTGTTATGAAAAGATCAAAACCTGTACTCGAATTAAGGTTTTTTCAAGTTTTTCCTTTTAAAAACTCCAACTTCATCCAGCCTGGTTTTCAAATGTGAAGCTGTTAAGCACAGAGTTGCTTCCTTGCATTTTACCCCTCTACAGAACTTGATTATATTTCATTGCACAGCCCGAGGCTGAGATCCAAAGAAAATGACAAATTATAATGTGTCCTGAATTCCTACTGAAATAGCTTGGCTCAGTGTCCAACTGAATTCATTTCATGGCCATACGCTATCTAGGATGATGTAAACAAGTCAGAGCAGCAGGAGGAGTCATCTAAGTAGCAATCCCTGCCTGGAGGCCAGAAAAAGCTCACTGTTGATGAAGAAGTAAGGGCATAAATAAGAAGCTATTACTTTCCCAGAAAATTTCATTGCTCCTCCACAAATTATTTTTTAATGAATTTTCAGATGTCCCATGCACTGGATGCATTTTCTCTGCTGTTCTCTCTGACTTTGAATACACACAGCACATACGACTCCATGTGTTGCTACTCCACAAAGACCTCTTTGGCTAGCGCTTCTCTGTTGATGTGTACTTCTCAATCTTCTGAACACTAGTAATTCAAACTCACTTTAGCACAGACACGGCATTGATGAGGGAACACTGAATTTACTTTATCGAAAAATCAAGTAAATGAGGAGGTGGAGTTACACCTATTGAAAACTGCCACGGTGGATATTATCATTAGTGACTGAAACCTCCAAAGATCTAGACTTTAGTAAGATTAAGATGAATCTTGTGGATATGGGATGAAGAATAGAGTAATCCAGTGAGACTGGAGCACTGTGAGAACCTAGGTCTCTGCTTCTGAGTGATGAAGTAGAGAAAAGCTGTAGGGTGTTAAACTTGTTCCTAAGCAAATATTTTCAAGCCTTCAGAATAAATTACCTTTCAAGCAAGATCTAAATAAGTTTAAGGGTTTTTTTGTTTAACTCAATTTTTCATCCTTTAATACCAAGAAGAATTAGCAACCAGAATGATTTATGAAGAGGATGGAGCAGGCTCTTGATTCAAAGCTAGGTGTAAATCAAGCAGATATACAGTTTAAACTTTTGGGTGAAATTCCAGACCCACATTATAAAGGACATAAACATAAAAGACTACTCTGCTATGTGTGGACCTTTACCAAATTTAGGAGGAAATCTCAGAAGCCAAATAGATCAGCTACTCAGTTTAAAGAAGCACATGAATCTTAAACATGGGTTTATTTCAATGGCTGCTTCTATGCTAGCAAAGTTGGTCAGCCAAATTCTACCAGAAACGAAGCATAAAAAGGGAAAATACTTTTTAACAGTCAACAAAGAAGTTTTCCTTTAATGCCAGAAGGCTTTGCTGAGTTCAGAACCGCCAGAGGTTAGAATTTGTTGCTGAAAGTACAGCTTTTGATCAAGAAAGAAGCAAAAGGATTAGTGTATGCAAGACAGGAACCTTAAGAGAGCACAGCATGGCAACAGGTTGCTATTTCATCATTTTGCTTGCAGGGAGACTCTGCTGGGCTGTATCTATCACTAGGATATAAATTAATCCAGAGGTTTCTTTATGCATTTTTTCCTGGAAAGTAAACTGGCCCCTGAAGAATTAATTAGCTATGCTTTTTTGGTCACTTGCTCATGTTATCACAGATTCAAACTTTATAGGTTCCTATTCTAGCTGCCATGTGGTCTCTTGACAGATGTGTGCGTGCACTCCTCCAACCACACAGCACAGCCCGAGTCGCTCTTTTCATGAATCAGATATGAGTCTTCCTTATCTCACCTGCTAATGGCTTGAACACCCTTAAATATCCAATGAGGCAAAGAGTGAAAATTACCCTATAACCCCGTAGTTATGGGATTTATTTGAAAGATGGAGGACATTACTTTCAATCCTTATTCCAGGTAAAATTTATAAAATGTGGAAAGGCGAACCCAGGAGAGACCTGAACTCCACACCACAATCTTGGAAACTCTGCATGGAAATAGGAAATATGGGTTTCAATTCACTTAGAAGCAAGAAATCAGACTTGGGTTTGTCATATGCTGAATCCTCTATGTTCTGAGTCTCTAGATAATAAATATTCTATCAGCACCTCTATTCTTCTTAATTTATTTTTAAAAAATATATCCATTACTCTCCTAACATAAATGATTAACCAGTATTTTTCCAGGCTGAAATTTTTTTGTGAATTTGAGACAGAAAGTAAAATACTTTTGGACCAGCCAGAAGTATCTGCACTTTTTCTTTTCCAGTAAAATTTTAATTTTTGCCCAGAATTGCTGCCCTGCAACAAAAAATTACTGAACCAAAATCCAAGATACTGTTAACTAATAAGAGAAGTACAAAGCTACAAAACAAATCCTCCCTTTCTGTAAAGCAGAGCTCTGCCAATCTGTATTATTAAACAACTTGAGTTTTCATCTCTGCGTTTTACCATACCAGATATATGGTGTATGATTATCACAATAAGAGGAAGTAAGTTACCTTTTATTTGCAGCAAGTTATAATTTATGGAAGCATGAATTTACTAACAAGGACATAAGACTACCACTATCGAAGTCTTAATGTGTGTCTCCAAAGTATGCTTCTGCAAAGCAATTTCCAGCGTGGCACTTCCATCAGCCTGTTAAATCCCTATGTCTGACCCCGAATCAACAGATTTCAGCATCTAATTCCACATGTGCCTCTTTGAAGCTGCCTTTTGCTCCTGCAAGAATATTTGGCTATGATTCTAACAGGAACATGCTTTTCTGTGGGGGTCATCCCTCTCTGATTTTACACTCTCTACACAGACTAACTGGTTGCATGCATAACAGCACCGTGATATTTCATTAGCCATTAATAAATAAAGAGATGTTAGCAAACAGCTGGTGCTAGGGAGATTTTTTTCAGCTAAGAAAGGAACAAAAATCCAAATGAATAGAAGGAAAAAAAGAAAAATATATCAGTACCTGCACAGCTAAAAGACTGTGAAAGGAAAAAAAACCTCAACATCCCCTTGAAGCTCAAAGGTAGAAGCCTTTGGTTAATGGTAATTTAAAAAGCTCTCTCCTCAGCTTTGAGCATGGCTACATCTTTTTCTGACAGCTCTTTTTGTGTAAGCAGAAGTATTTGGGAAACCCCTTTCTCTGCTTTATACATCTGAATCACGTTTTGACACACTTGCAAAAAGCTGATGAAAACATCCACGTTGCTCAGGAGCAAAATGAAAACTGAAATGCTGAAAGATGACATATGTTTTGTGTTGGGCTGCCATGCAAATGTAACTGACATCTAAAACAACAGATCATCCTTCTATTTTGTGTAAGAAGTCTCCTGCCAACAATATTTGACACAGCAAAGAGGCAAAAGCAGAGAAATCAGCCATAGAACCGAGCAGGGTTGTAAGGGGATAGGCAGACATAACTCAAGCTCTTGCTAAGGCAAGCCAGTGGTTTTTGTTGCTTGGGTGGACGATGGTGCTTTTCAGGCTTTTTGGTTGGGAGTGAGAACTCTCATTCCCAGTACCTGTGGTTGAAAACAAGCTGTGTGGTCTTCTCCTCAAGCCAGGGAGTGATGCTCTGCTAAACAGGTCGTTAAATATGCTCTGCTTTTCACATTTTCTCATCTACAGCCTCAGAACAGCCTTTGCTGACACAACTGCCAATGTTGTACTGCTTTATGCAAATAGCTACAGATGAATGCTGCATGGAGAGGGAAAAGGCAACCAAACCAACCCCTGTGGATAGTGTATGCGAGAGAGGGTTTGGGTTTGGCCGCTTTACCAACTGCCTCACCCTGGGATACAGGGTGGCAGCTAGAGGCAAAAGCAGAGCCAGCCTCCTGATATGTGAATTTGGATGAGATACCAGCTACAGGTGCACCCAAAGTTTGAAAAGAACAGGTAAGCAGGTTCCTCTAGACCTGTCCCATCCTATGGTGGCATTTAATGTTCACCTGCGATTGGTACAGCTCCACCTTGGGAGCTCTTCTGGTCCCGCTGGTACAGACAGGATTACCTTCACAAGGCAGAGCCATTTATAGCCGATAAACACAAGAGCGTATCTGGACATACAGCTGATGGTAAATAATATGTTGCTCTACTTCCAATTAAAGGAAAATGCATTCAACCTACTGATTATCAAAATATACTATTTTTTTTAATTAAAGTGTAGAACACAATAGTAATACCTTTATGAGTTTTTAGAGGTCTGTTTTAAAGCTCTTGGACAAAAGGTTTCGATACTCCTGATACGAAGCATTATTGGTTTTAAGGAGCTGCAAGTCCACAGTGATGAGACTGTTCCTATAAAAGTGAATTTAATGTTCACTGAGTGTGTGTTGTTAAAGAATATAGCTTCAAACTGTAACAACATCTAACATGATGGAGAAGCCTGTAACTTCAAGCTTTTAACTAGTTTCCTAGATTATGCCAGGTCAAACCACTGTTCTCCACACCAATAAAATCATAAAATCTGTCACTTTATTTCTTTGTTAGTGGCAAAGAAGTGGAATTTGCTAGAGGTTGTGTGTCACTCTTATGTTAAGTTTATGCTAGAAAAAGCAAAGGTCTGTCAGTTTAGACCCTACCTGGAGTACTACGTTCAGCTCTGGGGCCTCTAACATAAGAAGGACACAGACCTGGTGGTGTGAGTCCAGAGGAGGGCTGCAAAGATTATCAGAAGCCTGAGGCACCTCCTCTGTGAGGACAAGGTGAGAGAGTTAGGGTTCTTCAGCTTGGAGAAGAAAATTCTCCAGAGAAACCTTATAGGAGCCTTCCAGGGGGTCTACAAGAAAACTGGACAGGGACTTTTTCCAAGGGCTTATAGTGATAGGATGAGGGGTAATGACTTTAAATTAAAAGAGGGTAGATTCAGATTAGAGAGGGTGGTGAGACATTGGAATGGGTTGCCCAGGGAAGTTATAGATGCTCCCTCCCTGGGAGTGTTCAAGGCTAGGTTAGACAGTGGTTTGAGCAACCTGGTCTAGTGGAAGGGGTCCCTGTCCATGGCAGCAGGAGTGGAACTAGATGATCATTAAGGTCTCTTCCAACCCAAACTATTCTATGATTCTATATCAACACAGCTTGTTTGAATGACCTTACCCAGATTTTCCCCTGCTCTAGCTGTCACATATGAAAGCTAAAATGAGAATAACTGCCTCCTATATTCCAAAAGCTTTTGCTAGGACTGCTATTTTGGTCAGGGAACACATTTTTTGCATGCCAAATCAATGCAGCTCTGTTGACAAAAGTCCATAGGCTAGATCAGCTGTGACACATGCACTTTAAATGGATAAATAATGAACTCTCAAAGATTATTTCTCTTGATATATTTGCCCTGTAGACAGCCATATGGCTGACAATCCACCACTCCTAACAATTTGTAGACTGGTAAAGGGGAAGACACTGGAGGTAGAACATGTAGAGCTATAGAAAAAGAGATAAGGCATCTTCAAGATAGTTGAAGGAAGGTCCTAAAGTATCTAGGTTATGCAGCACAATTACAAAGTATTCAGGCACAGCCAGTTTTCAGAAAACTCGGGCTGCCATCTATCTCTGCTGTATTTTATTAGAGCACTGGATGCTGAAGAGAGGATAGAAAACAAGGGGAATTACAAAGACACTGGAGTTGGTCAAAGACAAGCTACTGGCTCTACTCATTTTTCATCTTAGAAGTTTTCTCCTTCCTCTCCTTTGTGCCAGACGCTGTGCTACATTTTGATTAAAAGCTCTAGCAAACCACACATTTCATAATTCTGTAAAGCATTTAGCTATTCAGGCTATGCTTCCTTTGCATTTTTGATCAGGACTTTGGAAGAAACGAAGCACTAAGAGCATCTTAAGAACCTGCTGCAGAATTAATGCAAGCAAGTACAGGAACATATCAAATGGTCCGCTCCAGGCAGACATCCAGAGAAACTGCATGTGTTACAGTGGATACTGGTCTTTTGATAGTACTGAATTAGTTTATTAGCGCTAAAGTCTCAGGCATTAAAATTCAAAACAATCAATGCTTTTGAAAAAGGTGGATGCAGCCTTGGGGTTTGGATTTACTCACTGCACATATCTCCCTCATCTTCCCCCTCGTCACAGTCCCTGATGAAGTCACAAGCCTGTCCCAGTCTGATTGCTGTTCCATTCCAGCAGCTGAAGGAACCCTCCAGAGCCATTTTTGAGACAGCAGCAGATCCTAGAGAAAAAGAAAAACAAAAACCACTTCAGATTAATGAATTGCCTTCCTCTCAACCCACAAGTCACAGGATCCTGGATAACTTGAAGGGAGAAACACTTCGTGAAACGCCCTCAATTCAATAATTACATGATAAATTAATTATTTTACTTTGTTTGACCTGTTTAATCTTGTCAAATATCTAACGGTCCACCTAATAGAGAGCTTCAGTTCCACAGGCATTTCAGGTGTTTTAACTCGGAAGGCATCTTTGACCCTTGAAAAAAGGCTGAAATCTTGCAGCCTGCTCTGTGGTACTTCTCAAGAGCAACATAATATGCATAATAGATTTTTAATTGTATGTGAATTTACTGCTAGACTGACAGTCCTGAAGACTGATAGCCGCTCTGTCTAGATCAGGAATATCATGGTCTGGAAAGAACGCAAGCTTTCATCATACCCCCTCTGTCAAGATGTATTACTTATGACTTGGATGTATCACGTTGTCATATTCTCTCTGCAAGAGAAAACAGTTTGATCTCTGCTTGTAGTTTTCTTTCTCTTTTATACCCCACTCCAGCTCCTGCACTCCTCTCCCCTTGAGCCAGTCAGCCCACGCCAGACTACATCTACCAAGATACAAAAATCACTAATTCATTTTATCTTTGGTAAGCAGCAAAAGGCAGCAAGCAATGTGGAAAGGAGCCAGCTCTTACAAAATCATTTCACTGAACATTACAATCAGAGGCCAGTATCATCCACTCAGAAATGATCTCAAGTCCTTGTCCCTTAGCACCGTCCTTTTCTGGAGGCACTGGATTCCCTTGACAGCTGAGAAATCGGAGGTCATCCAGCCTAATGGGTATGATTTACCTTACTGGAGAAATTCTCTCATCCCGAGGTCTTTCACTGTAGCCAAGAGAGATACTTTTGAAAAAGGGAAAAAAGAACTTGTCCTAAGAAAGACATACTCTAGATCAGCTACTTGGAGGAGGCAGGGATTAGTTCAGCAACATCCTACAGTCAGTACATATGGAGGAGGCCAAGCTTGAGAAGTGCAAGAGCCCCTTCCACAAAAATTTGGGTGTAGATGCAATTCATGGAAACCTTCCTGACTCTCTACAGAGATGTGACTCTGGTTCACTACTCCTAGAATGCAAGCCTCGAAGTACAAAGAGTTCTGTGCTGTGAATTCCCCACTGTAACAATGTCTGCACTGTCTCATATCAAATGGGTAAATGCTCAAGATTAAACCAAAGCCTCTGGGCAGAATGAGCCATTGTTTGCCTAACTCATCCATGCTTGCTAAACAGTGCAGCTACATCATGTTCTCTGGTACTACAGGGAGCTGGGAATCACTAGTGATTCAATTAGATGTGCACTTGATACTTTTATTTATATTGCCTGCCAAAACTAAAAATTAATGAAGCATGTAGGAAAACAAGTACTATTTCTCTTCAAGCTTATTTTATGGCACAAATCAATTCAGGAGTGGGGGGGAATACATGCCAAACCTTTTTAATAAAGGACCCTGGCTCCTGAAAAGGGTGCTCTGTGCTATTGTCAGCCCAATTTTTTTAACTGCCTTAGAGCAATTCTGGCTTTCCGCATGCAGGCTGCACTGTGCCCTTGTATTTCAGTCAGGGTCAAGGCTGACTACAGAGGAGAGCTTTGCAGAAAAAACAGACCAAGTAACTCAGAGCTAGTTGCTGGCAATTGCTGCAGACCCCTTGGTAAGGGTTTAAGGCAATGAGAAGATACCCTCCTTGGCCTTGCCCTGCTCCTTGCAAAAATGCACTTTTAGAGACAACTCTGAGACTCTTCTCTATGTCAGAAGCAAAGATCTTTGCATGTCACAAGCCAGATACAGCGGGCTCATGTCAGTGTGCAAACAGGTGTAAGAAAATTGTAAGAAGCGAATCTGGTAACTCAGTAGGTGATCCCTTCTCCTAGGCATATGCAGTGAACCTATGTGGCACTGCGTTGCTGGAAGGACCACCTAATGAAAAGTTAAGAGACAAGGTCCAGAGCACTTACCTAAGGTTAGTAACATCATGACATTTAAATACGTTGAACTCCTACCCAAATTCAGAACTACTTTTGTCTCTCTGAATGACCCCACAGATGGTTTTGAAGAAATGCCCACATTTATTACCAGCTCTCATGTCCCACTCCATTTATCTGCAGTCTTTTCAGCAGTGTTCATGTGCTATTCCGGCAGCTGCTGGGATACGATATGCTGAGATTCAGAGAAGGGGTTATTGTAGGCAATGGAGTTGTTCTGTTTACCCAGTTCATTACAACTTCGGAAAGGCATTCAGTTTTCCAAGCACATGACTGGCATTAACCAAGGCATCCAGGAGCACCTACTGTCTTCCCAGGCTTCTTTCTGGCAGCCCAGGAGCACAAATCTCCTGAAGTCAACTGGCTGTAGTATTTAAAAGATGTCAGTTGGAACTAGACATCAAGCAATTCTAGGAGCTTTTCCTCCAAAACAAAGCAGCAGATTTGCATGCTCATTCATCTCTGTGGAGACAGAGCTTGAATTAGCTCAGATTTGCATTAGACATGTATATACGTGCTCCTTGTATAGGTTAGAGAACACAAATAGCAAAGCTGCAGCCTAGGGAATGACTGCACTCTGTGACAGTGCATGATTTATTCCTGTCTCCTGTTTGCTTGCTTACTGTGTGCACAAAGGCAAAATGAATTGGAGAAAAGAGACAATTAACTAGAAAAACAAACAGATAACCCAAAATAGCCCAAATACAAATGACCCTTTTAATGGGCCACTCGATGCAGATGTTTGCATCCAAGCTGAAGGAAACTTAATTTTTAATTAAAATATTTTGTAACAAAAATAGACATTTAATCTTTCCGTTTCCCAGCCCCAGCCACTCCTGGCAAGGTGAGCCAGAATGACCTGGTTAGCTGAGTCAAGCGGCTGCAACTCACACACAGAAGATGTGTAAGGAAAGGAAAGGAAAATGAATTGTATCAAATAAGTATCAAAGTAAAATTTGTGGAAGACATCCTTTATATTTACAGCAGTGTTTATGCAGGCAGTGGCATCCATAAATTATAGCAGTCATTAAGCTGTACCATGGCTGGCTTGGAGTCTTATAAATCATTATTTAAACAGCAACATTAAACAAATGGCATTTCAGGCTCTAAATTGAAAGGAGAAACAAACAACTCCTTGGGGAACAAGTGCTGACTTTGTATCCCACAGGTCCTGCTTCTGAACACAGTCCAGCCTTGGCAGTGTTCAAACCTGGTACCAGACCCTGGACACAAATGACAGCCCGGGCTCTTGACCGCCCATGCTTTTGGACTTGGTTTCCATATAGCAGGATGGAAAGGGGAAAATCCTGTGGGCAAAGAGGATGCATTTCACTCCTTAGCAGATTTTCACTGACTTAGGTTGCCTCTTCTCTCCTCCCAGCTTCCTTGACCAGCAGAGACATTGAAATGTGCTGGCAAGCTCTAGTGGATCTGTCTCTGAGGAACGTGGCCAGAAAGATTGTGATGTTTGATCATTGCAAAATGGGAACCTTCAGCTGGCTGCCACCACACTTGGCCAGGTAGGGCAGAAGATTGAAATTCTTACAGGTATCCCCAAAGACAGCCCTTGTCTTGCAAACTGGCTATGCTGCTAATTATCATGCAGGATTAGTCAAGCTGAACATAATTACACCTTGAGGTGTTACATTTAACTCTTCAGGCCATAATTTTTAATGCTACCGAAAGCTTTGGGGACCACTAGAATCATGTGAAGCCCTCCCACTCAGCACACATTAAAATACAAGAGCTTAAGAGGACAAGTACTTGGTTGTTGTCTAAAAACCCCACCGTTTGTACTCTGCAAAACAAGGCGAACAGAAATTGTAATGACCTGGGATGTACGTGCACCCTCGCGCATGTTTTACCAACAAGCAGCTGCTCCTGAGGACCCCACCTGGACACAGCTGAATCGACTCCAGTGGTTCTTGGGACAAGACCATGTATGTGCACAAGGTGAAAAACCTCTCTTTTTAATTGCACTTATGTAGTAAGAAATATCTACCCATGGAAATCCACCACGCTTATCTCGCCATATGTGCTACCTCTCCAAAAAGAGAAACTTTCCTACTATTTAATTACATCTCTTAAAAATTTGTTTTCTAATGGGCTAGTGTTGCAGTCTAACGCTCCTCCACTAAAGGCCACTAAAAATCAGGGATTATGCAACCCCACTGACAATGCTTATCTGTCACAAGTATTTGTCGTTAACTTCTCCATTTCATCTGCTCCTCCTTTGGTTTGAGTTCAAGGCTTTGACTCGGAGATATTTAAAAAGAGGGTATCTGGGGGATTTAAAGGCTGTGTGAAACAAAGAAAAGCTGCTGTCTAGCTGTGAAAGGATAGTAAGAGTTCTGGGGAGTTTCTGGTTATTGATTTTTCTATGACTCGCCATTTCTGACAGGCACATAATTTCCTCACTCTCCATCTCCAACCCTCCAGCCTTATAGCAGCACAGACATTTGAAGGCTGATGGCTCACTCGGTACCGGATAGCCATATTCCAGGGCAAAGTAAATTTTCTATTGATACGAGTCATTAATACCCCTCCTTTCACCACTAGAGAAGTTGGAAGATATTAAATAAAGGAAGTAAGAAAGGGAAAGAAGAGAAATACAAGTTCATGTTTAAGGGAACTGAAGCCATCCTTGGTAAATGGCCATCGAACTCCAACATGATACAGGACAGATCACACAAATCAAAACTTTCACAGGGAGCTACACCGCCCTCATTTTCCAGGCACTCACTCCAGGACACCTGTATTCAGATCTGTGGAGAAGCCAAGCAGTCGCAGCTGCAAATGAGACCAGTGAGAGAGATACTTGGAAAACACATCCTCAAAAAACACTTTGAAACAAGATTGGGCTCCAGGTTTCTCACACCAGGCAGCCAAAATTAGTCAACACTTCATAATTTCTGACTTTAATCTTTGTAAAAGCATCGTTACCATTGCTGTCATTGCCTAAGGATGCAAGTGAAGCCACATGTGTAGGAGGAGGCGATCCCTTTTATTAGACTGCCTGATACAGGCAGAAAAAGCAGCCCATGTTTGTATTTGCCTGAAAGCTTGCCCATTTTTCCAGTTACATAAATTGGCTTTAATCTTCTTATTTAATTTCCTATATATAAAATGGGAATAAACTAATCACAAGAGCTCTGTGATGTTCACTTCATTAACATTTGTAAGGAATTAAGATGTTATGATAACATAGCCATGAAAAAAAACCTGTAAGGAAATTATTTACTCTGTCTTCAGAGTGCAGTTTGAATAATTTACAGTATAAAATGAACATGGCCATACACTTGATGAAGGCAGGACAGAGAATAGTAAATAACTTCCCATTGAGGGAGCACACCCTGCCCTGCATGCTAAGGGCATAGCATTCCCACAGTGGGCTACTCCAAGGTGAGAAATCTTGCTCGGAGCCACGTAGAAACAGAATGTTCGTTTCACAGAAAATGTCAATATGTTAAATGTATCTAACCGTAAAATAAAACTGTCCAAATTTCTCACAGAACAAAACTTTCAAAACAATTCTGGGTTGGAAATACTAACTTCAGAGGTTTCAACACAACTCAATGTTGCCATAAACCCAAGAAATTTGAAAACGGGAATTCAGACAAAGATAAAATGCTGAGCAGGAAACCCAAGTGGAAAATGACTGGCCTGGAACTCATGTCAATAATTCAGCCAGCTCAGCTCTAATGTGCTTTCCCTCTCTATTACTGCTGCCATTTCAAAGTAGGGATGTTATACTTAGTATACAGATTTTAAAATATGATTACTCATACCAAAGTACGCTTCACAGCACACCTGAGGAGCCAGCACTTGTTCACTGCCACATTTCAGTAGCATGAACTTTCTACAGACCCGCACAGCATTCAGACTAGCCAGGCCCTCTGCTTTCTCTTGGAAACACTTTTGACCAGTTCCAGTTACTTTTTCTCCCTTTTGATTGAATGATTTCCCAACATTAACATTGGTGTGGTGTAGCTTTCCTGAATTTACAGCAACAGCTAGCTTCCTTAAAACTATAATGAAATAAGAATGTGGAATAGGAAAGTTAGCTGCATTTCACACTTTCTCATTTTTCAATGAGGGAAGGTGATTGAGGATCTCATATTCATCTTTGTATCTCCTGAGACAGCAAATAATTGCTGAGTGCAATAAATGACACAATGTTTTTCCCTATTAATCTTGCACAAAATCTAGCTATTTCTTTTGTTTTTGTTAGGGCCCATGGTAACATATGTACTTTTATTCCTGCGATTTGCTTATCAATGAATAAGAAGCTGCAGTAACATATCCAAGAAATTAATAGTATGCAAGTAAACAGCAGCAGTGAATTTTACAAAGGAAGTGTGATTTTCCAGCACGCAGTGGTATCTACATATTCTGTGGTATCTACAAAATTCAAAAGGGCCAAAAGAGGTGGAAAATACTTATTCCCAAATACCTATGAAACACTGTGCATATATGGTCATTGGATTGTTTTTTGGGGGTTTTGTTGGTTTGTTTTTTTTTAAATTTCATCTCACACAGCAGATCTTTAAGGTTTTCATACTCCAATATGAATCCCTAAATATGGGATAGAGTAATTTTGTTAAAATCCTTTCTTTTGGTTGCTTTTTGTTTCCCTTGTTTCAGTTTCAGACTGCATTTGCTATTTGATTCCCTTTTCTCTCAGGTACCATCGCATCTTCATCAGATTAAAAAAACCCCAACAAAACAAATCACTACCCTCTGCCAGCTTTCACATCTCTCCTAAAAGCAAGGAGTAACACATTTGTAACAGTAAGCAATTGGTTAAAAAAGACCAAAAACCCTTTTCGGTGAATTTTTTAAAATACAAACCTTAGAAAGGGAACATAAAAAGGTCCAACTCTTATTATTAGCTCTGCCATTCCCATCAGACCTCTCTGGGTCTGAATAGGCTTGGAGACCAGCTCTTATCAGCCAGCAACCTAACCCATGGGAAACACGGCCAGATTGATTGCTAGCTCACTGGAAGATGAATGTTGCTTGCCACATGCAGCAGATGCTGACAAAATCATGAGGTGGATTAAGATCTCTAAGCTTATTTATAGACAGTGGGAGCAGATTTAACACGGGTCCACTCTCAACATCAGACATGGGATTGAATATGAAATAAAACAAGGCTACTGAAGAAAGGACCTGAAAATAGTGCTTCCAAACTTCATGCGTGTCTATTGGGTAAACTATAAGAGCTGATAAGATAAGAAGTACATGTAATTTTTCCCATTTTACTTCTTAGAAGGCTTGGTTCAAGTCCTCTTTCAATTATTAAAGTAAGTTTTATGTTTGCCTGTTCAGGTTCCCCAGTTCCAAGCACAAACAACTCTGCCACTATATATAGTGGAATTTTTTCAATTCTTGGCTCTTAAAAACACCACGAAAAAACTCCAAGCCATCAACAACATTTCTAAGATGAAGAAACTGAGGTACACATATCAATTACTTAAATGAGACTGTAAATTGCCTAAACCAGACTAACTCCCTGACTTCCGTTCCAACCTCTACCAGTTGGACTGAAGCCACCCAGATCCAAGAAAAAAGCCACAGAAAGGAGAGACTGGGAAAGATAGCTTGGCTCACCAAGAGCTGATTTCACACGGGTCAGATATAACCTCTCTCTGAACCTTGCTGTACTAGCATCTCAGTAATCTCTCAGTCATGCACTCTTAGCACTGCCAACCAGCCAACAGACGTATATTTGTATGCCTCGTCATGAAAAAACACAAATAGAGGTATGACACTTAATTGTATTCAAACATCACTTTAGACAGGAATCATATTTTTCATTTCTAAAATGCAATTCTGCTTCTATAACTGTTTAAAGCAGTATTGCTACTTTAGCTGTCAGCACTATTACATTAAGGTTTATGGCCTTACTGCAGATCTTTTGCTGGGGGAGATGGGTGGAATATCACAAATCAGCACAATCGCAAGCACGCATATGTGGTCCCTCTCAGCAGGGTGCAGTGATGCGTCCTTATATCACGGCCCAACGCTTCACTCTGCAAAGCAGTGGCCCCACAGAGGAAGAGCAAGAGTTGTTACAGGCAGAAGCAGAAGCTTGCTGAGGAAGAGAGTTTCATGTCATGCCCCTCTCCACTATGCTAACCTCTGTGAAACTCTGCAGGTATTGAAGTGCAACAAATTGTCGTCAAGGAGCTAATTTCCACTGTGTTCAAAACCTCAAAACCTCAAAGTTTAAGCAAAATGAAAACGCACAAGAGCACTTGCTGCGAGGACGAGCAATAGTATTGGTGACACGTAACAGGTTTGTCACTGGAAGGGACTTAATGTGGATGGAGGCTATCCAGCTTTCAGTTCGAGGGAAGCGAAAGGAAACACTGCAGTGTTACCCTACCTCTCCACATGTCCCTGAACATCATCAGTATGCTGGTGGGTGCTATGACTCACTGGTGACTCTTCCAGCTGAATGCACTGAAAACTGCCTACATCTCAGTGCTCTGAGGCCAAAGGGATGGAGAAGTAGCAGTTCTTTGCTCTTACATGTCAGGCTATGCTCCAAGGCCTTGCTACATTTAAATTAAATTATCCCAGGAGGAAAGCTGATGAAGGTCAACAGCCCTCAACATCAAAAAAAGCCTGGAGAAGGACTCCTTCCTGGAGTCTGTGTCTCTGCTGGAGGATCTCTGGTATCTCTTGAATATGCAGAAGACTTATGAATTGGGAAATGCTTACAGAACAACAAAAACCCAAACCAGATGTCAGCATATAATACAGTGATTAGCTCTGTGTAAGGAAAGGTGTGCACTGAAGATATTAGGGAAAAAATACCAGAAGCGATGGCATTGGAATTCCAAGAAGACCACCCAGGTTTCAGGCAGTCTCTTTACTGTCTTGTGGCATGCCAGAAGACATTTTGGTTAATGCTTTCCATACAAGATCTTTTTCCTAAATATATACTGAGGTGCAGAGAGGATTGTAAGAGTTGACAGATGTCATTACTCAGAATTACCATGCCATGAGGATGAGATACCTGTGGCATCTCATATTCTACTGTAGCCACAGTAGAATAGCTAGACAAGCGTTAAACATTACAATGGCTTTTTATTATTTTTAATACTGTGATAGATGCGTAAAGACAGATCAAGGCGACAGAACATGTCTTACATCTCTCTCTATGACTCTAAGTTTTCTTTAAGATCTTTACCCTTCAATGAGCAGACTATGCAACCAAACTCTCAGAAAGTTTTACATAATTACTCAGAACTCACGGTCATTTCCTTTACAGTTCTCATCTTCAAATTTGGCACCATAAAATGCATGCCAACCCAAAATATTCCTTTATATCCATTTTGTCAGTGGCTTTCTGTTGAGTGCAAGCTGCCCTTCAAGGTTCTTCCAAGCCCTCTTCCCCTCATTTTCCTAACTGATTCAGCTGGCCATTAATTAATCTCTTTACTATTGTCAGCAACAGTATTAAATTCTCACAAATTTGCTACTGCTGTTATTATGTAAAATGCTCCTCCCAGCTGGGTAGGTTTCAGCAAAGCGTAACACCTTGTTGACTCTAGATAAATCTATTTATACAATGCAAATGTACCTCTTCCTGGTGACAAATCCTTTATAATTAAATCCTTTATAACTGCAAAACAATTCATTATCCAAAATAGAGAAGTAGGAGGACACATAGCTTACTGCTCATTCTTCATTAAGATGAAGCAAATGTAAACATTTGGGTACAAAACAAGTGAAAAAAGGAGCATATGAAACAGGCATTGTTAGCCCCACTGTAAAGTAAATGGGAAGCAGAGCACATGGAAATGACATACAGAACCCAACCCAGCCATACATGCATAATGTTCTGATTGACTTAGAATTGAAAAATAACTAGGCATATAAGGAACTAAGAAAAGAGAAATAAACCAATTTCAGGACATAATGAAATTCTGTATACTCTCCACCAAAGACGTACTGGATTGTGGTGCAGTTCCAAAGGAGATGTTAGGAAAAAAACATCAGTTTAGGAGAGGGTTACAATTAACAAGCTGTACTGGACAGGACTCACTTGATGGCACAAGCTGCACAAACACAATGAATAATAAAAAAAACCCCAACTTTCTTTTGGCCATAAAACCAACTAGGGGAGACCCAAAAGGTACTTTACCTTTACATGTGTCTACCCTTGATCTTGAAGTAAGATCTTTAAAAGACTAAATAATGATTAACGTTAATTTTTGTACGCATTTCACCAAGCCTTCTCTCTGAGCGGTGGCCATCTTGGGGAGGTCAGCCATCTTAGGGAACATGATCTCTTCCAGGTTTTTGCTATGATCTGTATTTGTATTTCCATTCATCTTAAGCTGCCCATGGTCCTCTCCATGGTATAGTTAAGTTATACCAAGTGCAAAGGTGTTAGATACCCGCTATAAATTTTTTACAAAGAGAACAGCTAAAATACCTGACTTTCAGCCCTCCTGGGGCTTTAACTTAATGGGATGTGGACACAGTTCACCAGCTATAATGAATGTCACTGGCCAGCTACTCACATCACTGCAGTACCTCAGTAACCCACAGTGCATGGGGAATCTACATTCAGAAAGTTTAGTGAAACACTATCAATAAAATCAACTGCCTTGGAATTTGTACTTAAACCAGGAAAAAAGCCTTGCCTCCTTTTCCAGGATTTCTTGATAGACACCAGTAGGACTCTAATGCAGCAGAAGTTAAAAGAAAGGCTCTCAACTCTACTTTGACCATGCCTTTCCTTCCCATCCCACAGGTAATTACTGCTGCTTTTTAGTGAGCAATATAATTTTCAACAGTGTGTCAATAAGGTATCATGAAATGACAAAAGTGCCTTGCCCTAGCATCTAATATGGATAAAATCAATGATCCCACAGGCAGTAACATAGTCAGACAGCTCAGAGGCCTCTGCATGCTCGGCAGCCAGGTCTTTATGGGCAAGATCTCCTGCATTCTCTGAAAGGTTTTCGGAAGAACAGTAGGACAACTAAGCAAACTAAGACTTAGCAAAGACAGGGTGGCAAATCCAAATTATCGGCCCCCTGTGTGTGAAGTAGTTTCAGCACAGACAGTAGCAGTTCCAATTTTTTTCACACTGCGAGAACTCATCCATCCTACATCCATTTTACTTCCCTCTCCTGTTCAGTCCAGCGACAATCCTGCTGGAAAGGTTTCTGGACAACTTTGTCTCTGCTAGCAAAAAATGAAAGGTATCTCACAGCAGTCACTAGCCCACTTCCAGGTAGACCATGACTAAGTTACCAGCTCATTCAGGGTATTCTTGGAAATAAAACGCCTGGCATGCTTCTCTCAATACCCAGCAAAAGGAAGAAAGACTTAAATAACCAAAGACTGAGCACAAACCAGCCACAACACAGCAGCCCAGCATCATTTTTTGAGGTACTTCACTCCATTTATGCGTGCAGGGGCCTTGAATTGCTATAGTAAATTACCTTCAGAAATGCTGGCTATCAAACAAGGAATCTGATGGTCAGGATTTCCAAACTGGCTCTTACACTGCGACCTTGAATAAGTCTCCTCACTTCTTCAAGCTTCCATCTTGCTGCCCGTGATAGAAAGAAATAACACTTTGTGGGGGATATGAGGCCTTGTTATTGTTTAGCACTATGTGAATAACACATTTTCGTTTGCACAAAGAAAAAGGCAATTTTTAAGAGCTATCTAAAATGAAAATGTCCCCTTCAGAAGAGAAATGTTAACTCAGCATTACTCCAAAAGATTTTTTTTGACCTGAAATAAAATATTGGTTAACTCCAGATAATTTGTTATTGTTCAAAATTTGTTTCATTTCAGATATTTTATCCTTCCTTTATGTTTTTTAACATTGTTTCAAACAGAAAAAAAAAAACTAAAGTCCAGGGAAAAGGTGTTAAAATTGTTTCCTCCCTTACTTTTTTTTTTTCTTGCCAAAACATATACTTACTAAATTTGACAAGAATTTTGAGTAGCTTTGTCTCAGTAAGTTTTTAACAAACCTAGAATAAAAATGGAGATGCTGGTTACCCTTTTGTAACACATGGAGGCTCTCCAGGGAAATGCCTTTCTGAGCGTATCACTAAAATCACAACTTTTTACCATGTTAGCACTGACAGGACTCACAACATTCTCTCCATCGATATGTATTAAAACATGCACATATTAGCAAAACGCAGATTTAAGTGAGGGATTCTCAGATTTGGAGAGTAGTAGAAGAAAACCATGAAGCCTGCAGAGTTTCACATGAGTACTACGGAGGTATTGTGCTGCTGTTGCTGTCTCAGTGTGAAGTTCTCAGTGTGAAGCAGTATGGAAAACAGTTAATGTAAACTCACATTAAAAATTTCACTGGCAATTAAGGTGACAGATTAAACTGATCTACATGCAATCTGCAAACTGATTTGGCATTCACTGATTAATGCAGTAAATCAGGTACTAACATCTCACACGCAATGTTATAAATCACTCACTTCACTCAGCAATGGATATGTGGTGTCAAACAAATTTTGATGCTGTGCAATTTATTAAATTTTCCGCAGGTGAAGCACTGAGTACCTATTAAAGTTTTAAGACGAGATTATGAAGAGATCTTCAATTTCTGACCAAAAGTACTTCCACACTTTGTTACTGGAGTACTTAATCCTATTATAACTGCTCAGATTTCCAAAATTCCAGTGGAAATTGCTTTTCACTGTAGTGGAAAATAGCAACAGAAACCTACCAGCCCCAAGTCTAGACTCAAGCTTCTTTTTAGTGGACACGCATTTGAGGGTGGAGAGATGCTTTAGAAATGTACTTTATTTCTCAAAAAAAGGTGCTTTCAAGAAATGCCCATCTCTGAGTTCTGCCGATACTCAATACAATACAGATCGGACGCTTGAGGAAACTGCAGCAAGAAATGCCACAGAAGGGCCCTGAGATCTGTTATAAGTATTTGGCCCAACTACTGCAAACAAGGCAGAGTTCCTCTCTTATACTTTTCTATGGATGTTAGCTTCCATGAGTCAACAGAACCCAAGTACCTTCAACTATACAGTCACCAATTCACAATGTGAAGTTATTCCTCTCCACAAATCTCAGCCATTGCAAGGCTCTGGCCTTAGCAACAACATTTCAGCTCATGGTTGTCAACACTAACGAGTTAAACTGGACTGTAGCAAGATTCTGCAGTTATTTGTAGCTGTGGGACAGGTAATTCCCTTTGGTTGCGGGCAGACATCCTCCCTCACCTGCATTGGCAGGAGAGGTTATTGCCTCCATCTGTTCAGGACCACCTTCCCTCCCGATCCGCTGACAAAGCAGCACATGCAAGTACTCCCTAATTTATTTCAGGCAAAGTCAGACAGGTGAGTCCACAATAACAGCTCTTACCTGCTCAAGGATTTTATGTCAACCTGTCTCATTTTTAAATGGCAGCTGCCCTCTGGGCTGTATTAAAGCATCTTACAGACTCTTGTGACCCACTTAAAGACAAGAGGAGCAAAGCCATAATGCAGTAGTGCTACAGTGTAGGGGAGCAACTCAGTGGCTGTGCTCTAGTCAGTTTTTAAAAATGTTATTCTAATACGTGAGATAATTCTGATACATTATATTCTTGCTATTCCGTGCAAAGCAGTTTACGGAAGAGGGAGTATTTCCCTTTCCCTTTTCTAAAGAGGGCATACTGTGGAACATCAGGCTCCTAACTCTCATTACCTTTTGCAGCTCTGGGAAAACCTGAAAAAATAGCTTGGTCTTTATCTGAGATATTCAGCTCAAGTCTGCTTCTAAAACAAGGAGAATGGAAAAAAGCAACTGCAAGTATTCTCAGATTTAGAGAAAATTCTGTCTCAATTTAGAACTGCACCAAGAGGGACCTTTCTTTAAATCAAAGATGGAGATAAAAGGGTGTTTATGCACAGGAAATCATAGCAGCTTTTTTGCAGAACAGTATTTAACATTATGAAAACACAATGCACATACAACAAAAGAAAGGGACGATTTTCTGTTCAGAAAAAAAATCTTGTTTTAAATTTTCCTGATAAAGAAAAAACACTGATTACACTAACATAACGAAATGGAAATTTCCTGGCATGACTCTTAATCGTATGTCATGCCTAAGAAGTCCCATCAGTTGAAATTCAGGCTAGAATTCAATGATCTCCAGGAAGTGGATTTGAAATTACTAACTCCTGAATGTAACCAGATATCCTTGCAGAAGTAGGATGAAAGTTCAAGACAAATGCTGCATATAATACAGATCTTAACCTCATTTAGAAGCAAAGTTGTTTAAAGCTATATTAAGGGATTGAGTTACCACTTCTGCTTAAATGCAAGTGACAGAGTCATTCACAAGGGTAATAAAAATAAACAAGATAATATAAGAGAGAGAATTGCACCTACTGGTAAGGAAGTAACTGAAAAAATAATGTGGATCTTTTATTACCGCTCTTCGGAAAGCAGGATGAGATCCAATGTCCACATGCAATTCAATTTAAGAAAATTTTTCAAAAAGCCTTCATTGAGGTCTCCTATAAAGGAATATTGTCAAAAATATCAAAGCTTTTACATATAAGTGATTTTGTGAGGATGCAGAGAACCAATATGATCTGCAGGACTCCATTAGAAGGCTTTTGGCTGTAGCTCTGCTTCTACCAACAACTACTTTACTTTTGACAAACGACTACTGTATCTGAATGTTCTTCTGTGTGAAAGATGTGTTTGGTTCTTTTTAGAAATATCCCTTCTTTTCTAGACCCATTCATAAAATACCTACAGAGGCTAAAACCCAGGACTGATGTTTGGTTTGTAACCTACAGAGGTTTCCCACAGCAGCTAGTGGCTTTTTTTTTAGTGCAGAGAGGCTTCTAGGTCTGACTGGAAGCACCCTATCAAAGCTGCTTGAATGAAGCCTGTTTTGGTAATGCTGGTATTGCGAAGTATTCCTGTATAGCACTATTAATCTTGCACTCAACAGCCATTTAATTTTTTTCAGGGTTTATCCTAACAGACTCTGAATAAACTCCTGCAAAATAATTACTACAAAATGATTTATCTAGCATGCTAACCAGTGAGCATTGAGGATGTTCAATAGAGAATTGTTAAAGATTCCTTGTCTGACACTATTCATTGGAAAGTGAGGAATGGTTGGGCAGCCTTTATAGATTACAGGTATTAAAGCACCCACTGGCTTTAAAAGGATAGTTCTGTTAGACATTTCAGGCTACAATTCCTCAAGCAAAGCATTGTCCCCTTTCTGACACTCTGATGATGCTATGATGTTAAAGGTGGAATGAATTGCTCTCTGAAGTGCCTCTTTTTCTCTCTGTTGACTACAGAGGGACCCTAGAGACTAGCTTTGACATGATGCCTAACTTTCAGATAGCTGAAGTCACAAAAGATGAATACTACCTTGTCTAACTTCATACAACAAAGCATCCAAATGTCTGAACTAAATCTTGCCTAGGGAGATTGAATCCCATGATATCGTGAATGGGATGACTGGTTTATTATACAGATTTTATTCCCTGACAGCTCAGTTGAGGGCTAGACTGAGAACTGTGCTGAACTGCTTGGGAATTAGCTTTGCAAGTTGGAGTTCAGGAGGAGACTTTTTTTTGTCTCCTAGCCACTGAAAATATTTTCTGGCCTTCGTTCAAACGCCAAAAAAAAAAAAAGCAGCCAGCATCAGCAGAATGTATGTGTGTTAAAAAACGAGGTCTCCTATATACTGTTAAGACAAAAAAATAAGGAAAAAGGGACAAGTCCACTGCTTGGCTTTTAAACCAGAAAAAAAAATGTCTTCACTTCATCTAATGCCTTTCTTACATACTCTTTGTGATCACTTGGCACTTAGTAAGCCCCAACTACAGCAAGATTTTTTAGGCAAACAGTGAAGCTCTGCCAAGACCAAGCTCTCTGCCTCAGTAACTTTGGAATGAGCACAATTTTCTAAAGAGGGGTCCCTAGAGACAGCGCTCAATTATACCAACACTGTCGCAGGTTAGGCAATGCCCAGCATTAACTAAAAACTCAAAGCTGACAGCAAGTCTGCTCTTTCCTGTTTCATCAGTCAAATTCCTTGACTTAAACTTGTTAGAGATGTACCAGTAAACTGCTGGTTATTGTTGCTGCCACAAATAGCCTGATTCTGTTCACTCACTACTTCTTTCTCATTACTAAGATTGATGAAATAGAATAGAAATAATTTCAAATAGCCATTTCCTCCCAGCTAAGTCCATCCCAAGTGTCAGCTAATCTAATGCTCACTCACTGTGGCCCGGCCAAAGGGCTTTAGTCACCTTTATTCATCTTTTGCTGCTTTTCTTTGTATTTGTGCTAAGAAATTCACTATCTAATTTCTTTGTCCTTTGCTTGTACTCAGTGCACAGCACAGACAACACTCATCTGTGGATACTGCTCTGAGATAGTATAGCAATCTGAATGAATGGAAACAGTAATAAACTCCTCTGCAGAATTTACAGAACAGTATCACCGTGGGCTTGCAGTGTAGGGAGAGTAATTTTGCATGACTGACTTCCACTTAGTGGCATCCTGCCTGGTCATGGCACTTGGTTTCATTTTGGCAATTACCCTAATTGTCCAGGAAAGAAAAGCACTCTTTACTCGAAAAGTCAAAAATAATCTGAACAAGAGAATGCCCTGACTGCTATTATACTTGAGAAAGACACTGCTGATGTCTCGTACTGCTAGTGACAGAAGCAGCAAGTAGAAGCACATTTATTATGACTTACATTATCATGAGTTACATGAAGTCACAAATTTGTCCACGTTCCACAAATCAAGAATTAAGACGAAGACTACTTGCGACAATATAAACTTATAACAAAGTGATAATTGCCCTAAAGGTTTTGTAATGAGGTTAGATATGCAGGAATGTTTTATGACCAAAGGGAAAGAGAAGAAATAGGCTTGTCCAAATGAGAGAAATTGCCTGATTTCACTTGGGAGCAGAGGAAGTCGGAGGTGCTCCAAAGACTGTATTAGAAGAAAACAGCAGACAAACCCCGTAAACATGGAAGACCACTGCAAAGCACTCTGTGCAAAGATGAGCAGCTAAAACATTTCTTGGAGTAGAACTTTTTTCCAATATAAGATAGGAAAAGGTTGGCTTGCATTTCTCATTTGCCTTAATCAGTTTTAAGTTATATATTTAGAAAATATACTCTGTTCAAAATGCATTTTGCAATCCAATTTTTTAAAAATCAATGCAACTTTATAGTAATATGTATCATTGCAAACACTAAGCATCAGCTCCAGCCACCTTTACCTACAATGAAAGAACAGCTGTAACTCAGACCTAACTCTTCTGCTTTCCAAACAGAATTCTTCTGTTGGCTGAGAAGAGCCCAGCAATGACAAACAAACTGAAATCCAAACCGGTAATGTTCCTATGAAACCTCTTGTTAGAAACCTGCTTTTCCAAAAGCTTTGATAAATACATGGGGACAGATCTTCCGCTGATGCAAGTAGTCAAAACTCCCAACAATTAATGGGATGATGGGCAACGTGCTTTACACCTTCCACTATCAGAAGCTCCACTCAAGTAACTTCATAGTTACTTACTTCCTTTACTTCAGGGAATAGTTTGCATGTAGTAAATGCTTCCATTACCTTGCTGTCTAGGCCACTTGGCAATTTTTTTAGACAGGTGAGACACTTTACTACTGTTTTGTTACTGATGCGTACAATAAAAGTGCCTGATGAGTTAATACTGTTGCCAAAACTTCACACTTAGTGTTTCTGATCTTACAGTGATTGCTCTCTTTTTGTTATGGTTTCATTAACATATGTTCATAAACACATATATATACACTGTTATTCCATGAGGTGCTTAAAGAGTCAACTGTGACTTTCTATAGATCCATGGCAACACTGATATTGCAGAAATATTGAAATTCCATCCTTTTCCTATCCATCTTTTTTTGTACTGTATAACACGATGCTGGATTTATGCAGTTGTTGCTACAGCTCTAAATGACGTCTTAAAAATCCAGTACATAATTTAGGGTTAAGTGCACAGAATATTCGCTGCTGTAGTCTCCACAAATTCATTTACTCTAGATCGTGGCTCAGACAAATCAATGTAAACAGCTTAGATCCCAGTATACCACAACTCATCATCTCAGAGAAGCAGACAGATTGCCTCTCAACTCTTAAAGTTTTTAGGTATCAAAATAGTTGCTTTGTTTATCTCTATCCACATCAAATGAAAAATCCACCATTTATATTCTTTCGGGAACATTCTAAGTCTCTCTGTAAGAGCTGACTAAATTGTATTTCCTCGTAGATCTAAAAAACATTTCCAAACCTCTGATTTCTCTTACAAATCTGCTGATACTCCATCAGTCATGCCCCATGAACAACACGCTTCGATCTAGAATTGGACTCAGCATCCAGCTGACTCATTTAAGTGCTTGCAACCTCCCAGTTGTACAAAACTTCAGCACTTCAGCTGGCAATCATTTAAAGGAGGTGGGGGGGAAGTATTCTTAACATTTCTTTCATTTAATGAAATCTGACTGGTAATTTAAGATCTTGCCATCCGTGTGTGACTTCTGGATCAATATGTCTTACTAGCAGGGCTTTCAAAGGCTCGATTCATAAAAGCCTGGTATGTCTCATTTATGGTGGTACTCCGTAAAACTGCCTCCACAGAAGCACAGTGCACAGCCTGCCCTTTCTCCCCCTCACAGGTGGAAGGCATGCCTCTGTGCAATTCAGTAACGATGGCATTTTTGAAAAATCCTGGGCAACTAAGGAGTATCGTTCCCGTTAATTTGTGTTCCTAAGTCACTTGGTAGCTTTTGAAAGTTCCTCTCTTTCCCTACATTTTTCATTACTTCAAAGTAGAAGAATTGCAACATTTTTATGTGTAATGATCCTGACCGACATTCTGATGCGCAGCTACTGGTTGAGTTTCCAAATACAGCGTAAAGGTATCTCATTTGTCGAAAGGGCACGCACTCCTTTTCAGAAAGCTTCTGCCCCCCTATTTCAGATTCTTAAATTTTGCAGGGAAAAATCAATGCATCTGGTTCAGTCAGCTGGTATTTCTATTTACGTATTATGGATTTTATTTGGAATTAAAAGGTTGAGGCTTTTTGGTTTCAGCTGTTCTATTGCAGAGCATCTACTTCATTGCATCCACCACTGCTGGCACTGACGTGCCACACCTCTCCCACGCCAGATACAGTGCAGAATTATTAAACCATGTCTGTGCTTTGGTGCAGCAATTGGTTTGCTAAGAAAGCTGCCTGCAGTACGCCATGCAGAAACAGAACAGCAGGACAAAGCAAGCAGGGCTCCCTGAGGCAGAAAGAGGAAGGTTTTGGACAAGAAGAAGGAAAAGCTGGACAGGGTCTTACAGCAAGACTGGGGCAGATCTGCAATGAGATCTCTCGGACACAAAAATAAGCTGAACTTGAATACTTCAGAAACCAATCCCTGACGTATAGAAGTGCACAGAGCCAAAATCTAAAGACCTCTTCACTGCTGTAATGAAAGAGGAAGAATTATACCTTTTCTCAATCTTGTATGTGTTGCACTGCTACAGACCAGTGATACCTCAGAATCCAGCATTGGCACATATGATAGTTTTGCAGGCTTTAAAAAAGTAAGATTCTTGCTGCTGACATTATTTTCTTTTCTACAACCTGGAAATTTTCTTTCTTTCTTTCTTGTCCCATCTTCTCCTCATTCTTGTTCTTCATCTTCCAAAAATTATTTTGCTCATCTATGCTCCTCAGGCTCTGGTGAGTCATGCCAGAAAAAGGGACTAGCTTCTACCTGAATATCCCACATATATAGCTTTACATTTGATAATTTTCAGTATTAATGGCTTAATCCTTTTGTGTTTGTGTTTTCACAATTCACTGAATTTCCCTCAGTCTCACTTGGTTTCTTTGCCAGTTCAACAGACCATCCATCTAGTTAGTTCAGTCTGGTTGATTGAGTGGCTATCTGATTAAGTTTGATTGCTCTAGTTAATTAATTGGATTGTAAATGTTTATTCCAATCACTTTCTAACTGGTCAAACTCTTTAATCATTTCCACTATCTAGACCAATTATTCCTGCCCAATATCCTGTCATTTGTTTCCAGTGTTGCCGGTTTATTGTCATCTTTGCTTTCCTCATCTCTCCCTCACTCGTTTATTCTTTTGCTCACGCAATCTGACCCCTACCCTTTTTCCTTCATCATCTCCCTCTTCTGTTCTGACTTTCTAAGCTTCACCACTGTCTCTTACCTCTTCTCAAAGACCACTGTAATTCTTCACAAACATGAATCAAGTTGCATAGCCAGGTCTTAACATCTTCAAACATCAGTCCTGCTTAAATAAAAAACCTTTCCTACAGCTAACAGGGAAGTTCATGGATCTATATAAAACAAAACTCAGAGTAAAACTACCCCTGACTTTGTTTTAGCAAAATCAAGGTGCTGCACGCCCTCAGCTACTGGCTAGCAGTCTTTTGAAAATGTAGGGGTTTATTATGAAGAAAAAAAAAGGGAGAGAGAAGCCGTCACCTACTTACACAATGGAATCAGCTTGCATAAATCTTTGAATCTGGAGTAATACTGGTTTAAAATCATTGGGTCATCCATAAATCATCATTTTCCTCCCCATTTCTCAGGTGATAATAGTGAATCCTATGATTGTTTCAATAAATTCAAGCAGTTAAAACATCACAAGAACTAAATGGCAGCAATTAATAGTAATAAAAATAAGTTCAATTTGGGGAAAGCAGATTACAGAGTTCATTTTCTTTCATTGAATCAATAGCTCCCCTGTTGAAATAAGCCTTAATTAAGGGAGAAGGTCAGGATAAAAATCATATACAGCATTAAAAAGATAATGTATTGGCCAATTCTTCAAGGTGTTAAAAAGTACTTAAGACACACAACTGCCAACATTTGCAGGGTAACTGAGGGATTTGCTGCGCCTCTCAAACAGTTTCCAGTACCTCTTATGAGCAGGACCTTCTCTTTTGATTATTAAAGCTTTGGATTTTAAAGGCTGAGATTTCTCAGTTCTGCTTCTTATCCTGAATCACCTAACCTTTTTTGAATTAGAGTAGATGAACCTGCCCACTCTGGTAAGACAGTAACTTTGTCTAAAAAACACCCACATTCGGTCCTGCTGTGGCAGATTCCAGCCCTTCTACCTTCTATACAAATGCATCAATTTTAATGACCAGTTTTATGAGCATTATTACAGTATCTAAAACATTTCTTTATAGCTCCCTCTTTATACCTTAAAAAACTCTGAATAGATCATCTGTTGATTACTAAATAAAACAACAGAATACTAGGTGCCATCCACCAGCACGCTGGCATGGCAGACCTATGAAAACCAAATGCTCTAGATATTCAGGTTCATTTCCCTACTCTCCCTCGCCTTTGGTGAGTACACTGATGTTCTAAATAGACTAAATTATTTAACATAACCATCACTGTCTAAATTTGGCTCCACAAGAGGTAGGTGTTCACAGTCAGCAACAGAAATGCATAATCACTAATTCATTACTGTAAGAAGCTACTTTACCACTAATTGTATTGCGCCTTTTCTAGAATTTGCTTAATTTTTTTATTCCTAGTGTTACTAGAACTTAATTTCTAAAAAAATGAAAATAAAAAATGAAAACAAAGATAAGCCACGTAAAAAGTGCATTAGATTTCTTTGACTTAAATGGGCACAAAGCACAAGTGAACTAATTTTCACTCAGGAATTACCTTAAAATTATTTGACTTCACTACAGCCACCACAGTCATCTGTAAAGTAGTATTTTTTTCTGCAACACAGGATCCCTACAAGATTAAAACACTAGCCGGTTAGAGATGATTTTTGGCACACAACCTGAAGTCAGAATAATCAGTCATACCTCATGGGGGAACAGAGGTGAATGGGGAGGATGGCTGTTGCCAAAGCATTTGGAGGCAAATATTCTTAAAATAGTAAGGCTTTTCCAAATGCCTACTTAGTGAAATTAGATCCACAGGAAAACCAGCTCAGTGGAACTGTATAAATAGCATAGGCAACTCCAAGGAAGATGCAGCCAATCTACCTAATTTTATTCTTTTTTTAAATGAAGGATACTCAGAACTTCATCCAAACATCCTGAATCATTCCCACTGACTTCAATTAACTCTGCATCTATCTGCTGGCTTAGTAAGCTCCTTAACCATGGAGAAATGACCTGGATAGGCCAAGCAAACATCATGATAAATGTTGATCCTAAACCTCAAATAGAGAGAACTACTTCTGAGATTTAAGACTACTTTTGGGTTGGTTTTTTTTTTAATAATGCACAATACTAACTGTGCTCGTTGTTCTGTTACCCTGTTCCCCTGAATTTCTGGGCAGTGGTGGATCTCCAGACCATATAAGATGACATGGTTGCTTCCAGTGAAGGTACATGTCTTTTCTGCACTGCCTCATTACAACTAAGCAAATAACTAATTTTAAAAAAACTACTAGCACAATTAAGTTATTTTTTTCATAAATCTTCTGTAAACATCCTGTAATTTTACTCAAGTGAAACTTACTTTAAAATTTTTTGGTTTTTTAATGAATTAACATTAAATTAGCTGTAAGTGTGTCATGTTGGACTTGATTTTCCAACCTTCCTTTTTTTTGCAGTGAGAAGAAAACAATCACTGAAATAACCTCCCCAGGGATGTGGTGGAGTGTCTCCATCATGGGGAGTTTTCAAGAGGCAGGTGGTCAGGCTGCTAGATAATCTCACCTAGGCTCCCTTTCCCACACAAGGTTAGACCAGGTGATCTTTTGAGGTCCCTTCCAACCTCAGCTGTTCTACAATTCTATTGGATACACTGATACTACTTCAGTTCTCAGTTTGGAAGAGGTTAACTTTTCTAGGCAATTTTCCAGTAGGAAGCATCAAGAACTCGTTTTGAAAAGGGGCTTACTGGTATTTCATTAAGTTCAGTAAACCACAACATCCTGTCGGCAAATTAATTTATAAGACAAACTGCAGAAAGCGAGCCTACGTGGGAAAACTGAAATGATACATATTCAGGTTTTGTGTGAATACACAAAACCATCATTTTTGTAATGATTCAGATACATAAGTAATCCTCTTTGTGGAAAGCCCTTATTGATTTCCTGCACTTGATTCATAAATCTGTTACTAGACCATTTATCAAACAGAATAATGAAAAATTCTATCTGGCAGTTGCTCATAACATGTTGCAAGTTCATATTCTTGCTCTTCTCTCACTGTCTCTTTTTTCAATAAAATCATCTTCAGGTCTTCAAATTTTTTTCCTTTGTTGACAGGCCCTCTGCTTTGGATTATGGATTTTGCTTTTAGTACAACCTTAACTTCAACTTTCAGAAATTTGCATGTGTATTGTAACCATGAGATCATTACGGAGCTAACTACTTACCAGCTCTGAAGGTAATGAGTGTATTTCTTTGTACTTTCAGGATCTACTGAAAAGAGCTATTGCTGAGTGGACAGAAGCATTAACTTCAACAGCACAGTGTCTCTCCTCTCTCCAAAATTAATGTTTTTTATGTTGCTTACTGAGCTTGAAAACTTGAAAGCTAAGTGCTTCTTCTTGGACAGGCTGAGTGTCTGAAATAACTGCTGTTAACAGCCTCAGAGCATCATTAAACCTTTAACATGTTATAGGAGCATTTGATCTCCACACCCCTTACTTAAAAAGTTACTTAGAATTGGTAGATTGAACATTGCTAACTAAAACAACATCTTGTCATTTACTTGTGCTTACTATTAAGTACTTTTAATTAAGACTTTTGGAAATAAGCTAGCAAATTAATTAATTTACAACTGCAATAAAAATTCAGTAAGAAACCATTAAATATCATTAATAAGTCAATATATTACTTAGGAAATGAACTCTATTTTTATTACTAGAAATTACCATCAACTATAAAATGCCACTGTACCAATTACTTCACTTGTAGAAGGAACAAATTCTTAACTGACGTTATTAAATTAATATATTACTTCTCTGCAATGTGTAATTTTTTTGTTTTGAATGCTGCACTTATTTAAATAGTAAGTTGTAAAAAAGAAAATTGGACAATCAATAGTTTAGGCTTTACACACTGACAAACACAATCTTCTTCACATTTAAAGCAGTAATTGAAAGTCAATTGGCTGTAGGATGATGAGCAATGCTACCTGTTAACTATCCTGATCCAAAACCTATAGAAGTCCAAGCAGCCTTTCTATTGCCTGCAGGGGCTTTCTGATCGAAATTTAATCCTATGGTTCAGGAAAACTTTCGTAACAACAACAAAAAAAAGCACTTAGCACAGGTCAAGTGCTAAAAACTGCTTAAAGAATTAAAGCCAGAGGATGGAGTGCATGAGAACCATGGTGATAAACTACCGTGATGATAAGAGATCCACCAAATGCATTTTGGCCAACCCTGAGCATTCCCCCTCTTCCCCCCAAAACTAAATGAAACCCCTCAATTTGTAAGGCCTTTCCATTTTTTTTCCTGTCAAACTAACTCAGTTAAGACCGATCATATGATGGGAATTGGGAAATGTGACGATATTGAAGTGACAAACTGCTTTGATATTCTAATCTGCTGCACTGTTGAATGAAGAAAGGGAACTGTGGAGCACAATGAAGACACTGCAATGATATGAATCTGGAATTTTAAAACTCAGAATTAAAAAAAAAAAAAAAATCATAATTTTATCAGTATCTGATTTTTTTTTAAATTCTCCATGAATTTCCAAATAGGCTGTTATTTTTCCAGTTCAAATGTAATAAAAATCCTGTCTTTTCCATGATTAAAGAACTCACAACAAGGAATTCCCAAACTCAAAAGCAAATCCCAGCCTCAAATTTCTACCTTATTCAAGCCCATGTTGGCATCTAATTTAGATCTAAACCTGTATCCACTGCTGGAAATCACAACCTTATTTCCTAAGATTGTCTACGCACCTTAATTTATTTTTAAATGGCATACATAGTCTTCAAAAAGCTTAGAAAAATTAGGCTGAAGGCTTGCTACTGTTTCTCAGCTGTTTCCTTCCCAAATTCACCCATGTTTTAGGTGCTTCAGTGACATTAAGGTATCCAAGTAGTTAAGCTGCCTAAAGGCTTCTTACAGCTGTGGAAAAATTGAATTTAGATTAATCTTTTTTTATTGCTTTCACTATTTCCTTCAAGCCTAAGGTGCCACCCTTGGCTGCTCATCACCACCACCCTTCTCGTAAAAGGACACAGTACCCCATCTCCAGCTGTGTGAAAAGGCTTAGTGGTTTCAACCAACTGAAAAAAGAACAAGAGGTTTTATTGCCTGGTGGTATTATTCATACATTGCGTCCTGTAAGCAGAGCAGGGGAGTAGCCAATTGCTACAAATCTGTAAGCAAAATGGGAGATCTGTTCCTTTTTTTGCTCACAATATATCTTAACAGCCTCAGCAACTGACACCTGTCATCTGCGGAATGGTGCCCAGTATTGGTAGGAGCTCACTCAGCCAACATCATCCTTTCACTCAGCTGACGGTCTGTCACCTATGGCTCTCCTTCAAGTGCTCCCAAGAGAAGAATTCATGTACTTTCATCAGAGCTGAACATCTCCTGTAGACTGTCACAAAATTTGTTGCAATGAATTCCCAAAGCACCATGGATTTGAATTACTTCCGTCCCATTCTCTTTTTTGCTTGGGAGAGTTGAAGTACTTTGTTTTCAGCCTTCGAGAGACACCAAGATATGTTCCATATGTCAGCAGTGGAGCAAGGGGCATTCTGGCTGAACGTGCCTTGTGCTTTCAGCACAAGGTCAGGCTTGTTCCTTGTTGGAGCTGAGATCACCTTTACGTACGCACAGTGTAATAATCCCCTTCATACAACTAACCTTTGTGGAGAGCAATGTAAATAACCAGAATAATGTATATTCTCCAGCAGATTGCCCTGTCCTAGACAGGTTGAAAAGGACACACAGCTCAACTCAGCGGTATTCCAAATAAAAAAAATGGACAAAAGTTAATGTGTTAAGTGCTATAAGTAATAATATTCTTCACTGATACACCACCTAAAGAATTCATTATGATTCACAAGCCCCGTAAAGCTGGTAGAACTAAAATGCAGCTGCTTCTGGCAGGAAGCACAAAACTTAGATACTTGAATTGATAATGGAGCTTGTCGTTTAAAAAGTAGCCCCCATTAAGATTACCCATTATTTAAATTCCATGGACTACATTGAGCTGTTTGGGGTTACTCAGCAATAAAACTGCTATGGAACGTTGCCAAAGAAAGGTTACTTTATTAGAATAAAGTTTTCCACAGCTGTTTGAAAAAACAACTGTGAAATTTGTTACCAGGAGCATCAAAGAGAAGGCTTGCAAGCTATCTATCTAGGAACCCCTCATCTGTTCCACTTTCTGCTGCAGAAAGTGAAGTTGACAGGATGGGCATCTGGCAAGCTAGGATGAATACTGCTTTGGTTCTCCCAAAATGGAATTTTCCTAGAAATTATTTCCAAAGAGAAAAAAAAAAAAAGCCCAACTTGTTTCCTTCAAGAGTTTATAAAAACTCCTAAGACAACATTCAAAATAATCTTCCCTGGAAGAGACCCCTTTTTTATTTACTTATTAAATGATTGATTTGACAAGGAGCTTTCATCCTGTGAAGGTTCTGTAACAGCCAGAAATCATGCTCCTCTCCAAAAAGGCATCAAAAGACTATGAGCTAGAAGCAATATAATACTCCGCATTACCTCTACTGCAGTTCTTCATCGCAAAGGAATCCACAGCCGCTATGCTCTTGTTCCCATTAGCAACATACTCCAGTGAGATGCGAAATGGTTTCTCTAGATGTCCAACTCTTCTTTGAAGCAACACCCATCTGGTCTCATCACACAGCAAGAGGAAAGAACAAAGGAGAAGAGTGGTAAGAAAAGCTACTTTACAAGGCTCAAATCCCCCTAAGCAGCAGCTCCACACGTGGCTCATCATACTGTGCCTCCCACCCCAGCCCTCACTCCCCTCATGGTACCCCATGGTCAGGGCCTTTCCCTTCCATGGATTTCGCAAAAGCAAGCTTCTAAGCATCAAGATTTCCACTCAGCTCAGGTGTGGAAGACCCAGCGAAATGGTAGCTCATTGCTCTCTTCTGTCACACTTCTGTGCTCCTGGGTTTCTCACAGATGTCTGCCAGCTGTTTAAAAGAAACCTAACTTCCTTCGCAAGGCAAGCTGTGAAATGTGTAGTGCACGTGCACACCCCCTCTCAATATCACTATTCCTGCTTCTCAGCGACAAAGTCCCTTAGTCACTCAGGCAATCCGCCAGTTTCCAGGGCTTGCACAATAGCTGTAATTCCCAGCACTGTGCCGCTGGCTGAGGTAACATGCTTTGCTTCTAACGTAGCTGGCTGGAACATCCACCCGTGCATGAAGCACTACAACTAAATTGTGCCATTTCTCCTCCTTGTACCCCGTCCCCTGCCCTGCCTCCAAACAAACAAACAAAAAGCCCCAACAAGTAAATCACAGAACTAAGAACTGGATTAGCAGTTCTAGAGACTACCATCCATACTCCAAGAGTGTTTCAACTTAGTCTGCTTGTTGCTATGAGTAAATGAAAACAAAAAGTCTGTATGAGCTTAATTTACTCTCTGAGATGCTAGAAGACATCATGGCCTGGCTGTCTTTAGTGTCCACCTTCCACCCTGGGTCTGCAGGGTCTGCTGCTCCAGACCCTTGCCAGGCAGCACAAGGACTATTCCTAGACTCTCAGTTCTTACACATCACCCTCTGATTTAATTTTTAAATGTTCGGTGTCCAGCAAGACATGTCTAAAGGTAGACATTAGCAATGTAGTATCTGTCTTTACCCTAAAATACTGGAATTCTGATCTGCAAGGAAAATTTTAAGGAATAAAATACTTGTATGATAACATGCTCTGGCCCATTTCACCTTTCATCCTTGGGCACAGGCTGCCAGTAAAGACACTTGTTGACACTGCTTGTGAAGAGCTGCTTCCCAAGAGGTGTGTGTTACTTCAGCAGCAATTCACAGCCCATCACTCACTTCACCTCAGTTGATTCAGGGCCTGCTCACTAACCATAAACATGATCAGAGACAAGAGGCTCTGTAAAGCCACTCTCTGTCACTACTAATCCTCTTTTTCAGAAAAAAATGCAGCACCAAGGCAAAAAGATCTCTTTGTAGCATACTGTAACTGGTCAGCTGGAGCCAAACAAGACAACAGGCGTCTAAGAAAGCCTATTAGAAAATGCTCTTTACAGCTCCAGCTGCAAGTTTTAAAATATGAGAATAAAAACTTACTGTGTCTCCTTAAGTGCTTTAAAACACCAATAGTAGGCATTTTTGAGGAACACAGCAACTATTTCTAGTTGGCATAATGGGTCAGGGGCAACATATTTTTCATTGCTCTTTCAAAAATGTTTCCTCATCAGGTACCACCATCACCCCCCGGTGTATGGGTTTGTGTTTGTACATGGGCTGTGCACAAAGACACATTTTTCTTGGGGAAGGGAGCCCACTGGAACAGATGTTCTGAACAAAAGGAACTACACATTTTATCTGGCATCCATAACAAGAACCTTTTTCTCCAGTAGGAAGCCAAAAATTGGATGTCATCAAGTGAAGACACACTTCTGAAAGGAAATATAACAACATAGGTGTATGACATTTGCAGGAGCTGCCACTTGTGCCTGCTACAAGCATGGATCAATCCCAAATTGCAGACCCTATACTGCCACCAGCTAGGAGACTTTTTTTTGCTCCAGAGGCTGACACACTGTTTATCTCATCGGGGATACAACGGTGCCATTACGCTCCACTGAACTGGACAAAACTCCCAGCAGGCAAGGAAGCTGCCAACAGAGAAGTGAAGGTCCTAAAGAAAAGTCCTAAGCAAGGGCTACGTACAGATCCTGCCAACAGCTAACAAAGTCCAACTTGCAACTCTGAAAAGCAAATGCTGCTTTTTAATGATTTCTTCCCCCTTTTCCAGCCAGAAGAGTGAAACTAGACAGCTAAGTTTCATTTTTCGTTTACGGTTATTTTCATTTCCACATCTCATCTTCCAACTTCTGTGTTTGAGATTCCTGCTTGAGAAGGGGATGTTGGCATCCCCGCTCCTTTTCCATCCCCTCCTCCAAATAGATAAATCTGCTGTTACTGAAATTAAAATAAACCACTGGGAGTATTTTAAATGCCTAGCTTCTGTGTGCATTATTTCTTTTGATGTCATCTCAAGTTAGGTATATTATAGGGATTAGAGGATACGAATTTCCCTACAAATAGAGTAAAAAAAAAACCACCCTACATTTAATTTTGGTTATGAAATACAGAAGCATCTGTATGTCATGAAAATTGTTCTCCTCAGCTTCGGAAGACTGATGGATTTTAATTCCAAGTACACTGAGGCTCTCAACAATGATTTCCATTTTTGTGCTACTGCTAACCCTCTGGATAAATGTGCCAGGAGTTTTAGGAATTGCTTTTCTGAGTTACTGATGCAATAACTTTAGTTTGAAATTCTCAGGCCTCTCATAGTTTACCACAGAAACTTTATTAACTCTCAGAGCTGTTGCCAAGCAGGTATTTTATATCATCGCAATGCAAAACTGGAAAAGGCAGACTGACTCAAGTCCGGATTCATTACAAAATATATTCGTATTTTGTGGTACAAATTCCTACAATAGCTTGTCTGAAACTTAAAGATTCATGTGGAAAGGAATTCCAAGTATCAGCCTCTTTCTTCAGAGGCACAAAAATAAATGAGCTAAAGATGGCACTAACTGGTGGGTTTATCAGGGACACTAAAAATAGCTGCCGGGTCAGTAGAAATACCTGTGAGCACATTCAGATGGGAGACGATTCTGCCATCATTCCACGGCAGAACAGGGACTCTGATCTTCAGACCTCTCCATACGATACCCTGTATTTAACAGACCCATACTCATTTGCAGATCCTGTACTACAGGCTACCTGGCAGCAGCAAGATCTACTTCAGCATAACTAATATGGATTAGCTGTTAATTAGTAACAGCTTTATTAAATTTCTATTAGTGACCTATATGTTGCAAGTATAATTTTAGAAAGTATTTAGCAAGGTAATCGAAAAGCTACTTCAGTCATCTTTTGAGATAGATGGGGAAGCACCATATGTGGAATGTCTTCATACTGAAATCCTGCTTAACCAACCTGACAGCATTCTACGCTGAGATGACTGGCTTGGTGGATGAAGGGAGCAGTGGATATTGTTTATCTGGACTTTAGGAAGGTTTTCAATGCTGTCTCCCATCCCATCCTCACTGACAAATTGATGGAAGTACAGACTTCATAACCACAGATGTGGATTGAAAACTGGCTTAGAGGGTTATCATCAGTGGTACAATGTCCAGCTGGAGGCCAGTCACTAGTCATCTATCTCTGAGCCAATAGTGGGGTCAATAATGTTTTCTATCTTCATTAATTAATTGGATAATGGGACAGGCTGCTCCATCAGCAACTTTACAGCCAAACTGGGAGGAGTGGTTGATACACAGGATGGTTGGGCTGCCACTGAGATGGGACTTGGCAGGCTGGAAATTTGGGCCAACAGAAACTTCATGAAGTTCAACAAGGGCAATGCAAAATGCTGCCTCTGGGGAGGAACAACCCCACGCACCTGCGCAGGCCAGAAAGTGGCTTTATAGAAGATTACTTCTGGGTCCTGTTGGACAAAATGTTGAACATAAGCTAGCAATGTGTCCTCAAAGAGAAGGCAGGCCAATAGCTTCCTGGGCTGCACTGGGAGCAGCAGATCAAAGAAGTGATTCTTTCCCTCTGTTCAGCACTGGGGAGACACGTCTGGAGTACTGGGTTCAGTGCTGGACTTTTCAGCACAAAAAAGACACGCGCTTACTGAAGTGACTCCAGTAAACAACCACAGAGATGATTAAGTGACTAGAGCACCCAACATACAAGAAGACTGGGATTGTTTATCCTGGAGAAGAGAAGGCTCAGGAAGGATCTTATAAACACTGATAAGTGACGGGAGGATGGAAAGAAGACATAATCAGACAGTGGTATCCCATGTAAGGACAATAGGCAAGCAAAAGGCACATTTGCTTGAAAGGCAATGAATTCCATTTAAACACAAGAGAAAACTTGCTGTCTCTAAGGGTGATTGAACACTGAAACAAGGTGCTCAGAAATCTTACGGAGTCTCCATCCTTGGAGATATTCAAAACCTGTCTGGATATGGCTCTGGGTAACCTGCTTTAGATCACCCTGCATCAAGCAGTGAAGTTGGAGTAGTCAATCTCAGAAGTTCCTCCCAACCTCAACCATTCTGCAATTCTGTGAAACTTAGGTCCCAAAAGCAAATTACAGCAGATAACAGACTGCTCCTGTTATCCTTTGCATAATCTCCAGGCACTCCACAGAGCGATGAATCAAACTGGTGAACGGACAACTGCAAGGACAAAAGCATCAGTTACCATGCACACAGCTATCATCCCTGCACAACCTATTTTTACCATAATATTGGCAATAATAACCATGATGATCTCTCTAGATACTACATCAAGCAATATAAGAGATCACAGTTTAACATCTTAATTTAATCCCTTATTCTGTAAAGCAACACACTATATTGTATTGTTTCGGCGCTGCTCAGTATCTTGACACAGCAGGCCAGATCCATGCAACAGGACCTTCACTGAAGTTACAGTAAGAAAGAAGTTGGCTCAGCTATCTAGAAACTGTAATGTACATAGATTTAAACAGAAACTATTAACACCATGGTCTTCAGACACAAAGTAGCTCAAAAATCCTAGATCCAAATATTTTCAGATTCTAAACAGGTTCAGACATGGATATATTATTCAGAGAGAATTTGTTGCTTAAAGAAAGCCTGGGCAACACCCGGAGTTTCTCTTACGAGGCAGTATTGCTCTTCTCCAAAACAGAAAATGCTACTGAAGGGCTGAATTTTCAGACAGCCTTCTCCACCTGTTGGAGTGGGTCCAGAGGAGGGCCATGAAGATGATTAGAGCGCTGGAACACCTCTCCTATGAGGACAGGCTGAGAAAGTTGGGCTTGTTCAACCCAGAGAAGAGAAGACTCCAGGGAGAACTTATTGCAGCCTTCCAGTATCTGAATGGGACCTACAAGAAAGCTGGGGAGGGACTATTTACAAGGGCTTGTACTGATAGGATGAGGGGTAATGGCTTTAAACTGGAAGAGGGTAGATTTAGATTAGATGTAAGGAAGAAGTTCTTCACTATGAGGGTGGTGAGTCACAGGAACAGGTTACTCAGAGCAGTTGTGGATGCTCTATCCCTGGATGTGCTCAGGTTGGATGGGGCCTTGAGCAACCTGATCTAGTGGAAGGTGTCCCTGCTCATGACAGGGGGGTTGGAACTAGATGATCTTTGAGGTCCCTTCCAACCTAAACCATTCTATAGTTCTATGCTCACTCACACCCATAATGTGAAGGTATACTGGAAACCACCTTGGGCCCACAGCCCTGCAAGGGTTAGGTGTTAGATCCTGAACAAGCCAAAGTACTTCTCTGTAACCTAACTTTTCTTAAATCTCCCATCCATGACTCAGTTTGCCAGGTACCAGGTTTTGTTCTCCTACTTCTATTTCACATGTAGTTACCCACTTTCAGAAGTCATAATCCGTTTTTCATGGAAATGTTAACTTCTGAGAGATATTTAGACACTCTGTGGTTGTTCACGCAGTGTGTAGCTTCAGGAAGAATACATTCCTGATTAATTCTAATCAATACACTCGTGTTTTAGATGCCATTTTGCACACTCCTTTTGGTAATGCCAGCATAGATTAATTGCAAGAACAAATCAGGATAGTCTCTTAGAGGCAGTGAATTAAAAAAAGAACAAAAAAACCCAAAGTGCTAAACTCTCAAGTAAAATCTCAACCCAGAACACTTCCATCCTGCATTTGTCTGTCTTCATGGATAAATGATTTTGAATCCAATTTACACACACATACTCATTGAGTGCTCTTTCAACCTTCTAAAGTGTTTTAAAATGCTTGATTTCAGCAAGCTTTGGGACTTCAGTCTTGATATCTCATGTACAGCAACCATCTTTGTGACCATTCCCCAGACATCCAGCTACATCTGGAAGGTAGAATTTATTTCTGTGCCGTTAGCCAGCCTGATATCTCTGTTGCCTCCTCTGTCTCCAGTACAGTGCACTGGCAAAGGTCCCTAGGCACAAGTTTCACCCACAACACTATCCCAGCCTGACTCTGATAAAGCCACCCCTTGCTCACATTTAGAGGCCAATTTGAAAGCATAAGTCTTCAAAATACAAGCAGTATATGGAAACAGTTAGCAAAACCCAAAGAACCAACCCTTAAATCCCATTGCCTTATATATAGTAAATGAAGGCTAAACACCCTTGAACTGTGTGGGAAATGAAAAGCTCAATGGCCCCTCCTGGGTCCTGATTCAGCTAGTAATAGGAGGTTGAGGGAAGACAAGAACTTCATACCATCCCCTCTTCTTAAGAAAAAAGCTCTCTGAATTTAAGCTGTGTTTTGCTCTCTCATTTCTCCACGCTACAGAAAAAAATTGTGGAGTTTAATAGACTCCTCATACCTAAGCTGAGTTACAATGTGATTTTATTTCTCCAGGTCCAGGCTCCCTCATCTAAAAAACTTCTTTTGCTACCAACAATTATCATGGCATGCCTGGGAGGAAAATGCAATGTATCTCGGCAAAGACTTACTTTTATCTCTTTGGTAAAAGATCCAATGAACTTTTGGAAATTACAAAATTAAATAGCAGTAATAGCAGCTGCATCAGAGTATTCACATAAAAATCCACCTGCGGCACAATAAAGGCAGTGTAAAAATCAGATGCTGATTTTTTGAGATTGAAACCTCGTTAAAGGTAGAATTAAAAAATCAGTAGGAGTCCAAAAGAGATTTTTTTTTTCCCTTTACTAGATGAATTGATGAAAGAACATAACTTCCACTGTCCTGCGCGCCTTTGCACAATTATACAGGAGTTTATAACAGGTTTTAATCTTGCCACCATACTGCTCCAGACTTTCTTCTTCTTCAGCAAATAACGGGCACCACACAAAAGAAGAACCAGATTAGCCCTTTCAGGATGCAGCAAACAGAAAATTAAAAAATGTTTTCAAGAAGATACCAATACAATTCTAAGAGACAGAAGGAGAAGATAATAAAATGACCCATAGGAGGCTGTGTAAACTCCTTTCTCATTAGTTCAAACCATATAATACACTGTCTTGTAATTACTTTTAATTATCAACTTTAAATTAATTTCAGTTTACTGATCTTAAAATTACTTAAAATGCACCAGGGCCTGATTTTGATGCATGGGGATACAACCTTGAAAAGGATCTACTTCCTAAACTGGCAACAAATAAAGTTACTGTATATTAATGCAAGAGATTACTTCGCATTAAAGGAGATAATTCTTGACGTGCAATGCAGATAGTTCACCGCACAAGTTCTTCTGGCTCATGGGTCATTCCACTTAATAATAGCAAGAAAAATGGTATACATTTTCCTCTATTGATTTAATGCCTGTTGTCTTTATACCCTTTTCTATGGCCTTTTGTATAAGCAAGACATAATGTTAGTGATAGGCTAAATACAGTTAAGACCTTTATTTGTGTCATTGGATTAGACCTTTAACATCCCCATGACTAGTTCCAAGAATGCTTCCTCACCTTTCCCTCAAAATACCTTTAGAAGATGGCTTCACAAAAGTTTTGCCACAAAAAAAAAAACAAAAAAAGAAATAATCGTAATGATTTTCTTTCCTTTTACTCTGTAAATACTTTTAACACAAGACTAGTAACACCACCCCACCTCAATAAAATGCTCTATAATTCTGCTCAGTTTGACCAATGAGTCAGACACAGTGTGTAATTCCCTTGACTAGAACAGGAGACCAATCTCCTGTCTGGAAATTTTGGCTCCAGACAGCAACGATGTCACCTCACAAGTGCTGGGAAGGAAGCTAACTCTACCCTCTATTTAGGATTCCAGTGCTGGCATCTTTTGTACAGCTACTGTACCGAGAATTGTACAACTGGGGAGGTACCGCAACATGGCAGAAATTGCTTTAGGTTTCAGTGAGACATAAGTAGCCCATAAAGGATATTTTTTATTATATACTTATTCTTGGATAACAATGAAAGTTTGCAATTAATCCACTAAGATGTCATTGTTAATAGGATCTCTACAAGATAGAATTGCTACAAGACCACAACATATCTACTCTACACAGGAAAATTTATTAAAATGGCAGAAGATAAAACCTACAGCAAAATATATTTTCCTGTTTACTTCCATAGAGTTAAAAATACATTTTTTTTTCTTTATTCTGTTTCCTGAGTGTCTCTTAGAAAAATCACAGTTACAGAGATTTTGCTTTACTAACCCGGTTAAAGTAAATTCCCTGCTCTGAAAATCTGAAGACTTACATTTGAGTGCTGTGAAGAATTGAATCAGGTAAGTATCTGAAGAACTGCAGCCTCACAATTAAATCTAATTCTTGTGATTACAAAGGAGAATCTTTTAACGGAATTCAATACAGACAGAAGCCCTGGAAGAAAGAACACAGGAACTGCAGCGGGATTCAAAGACAATGAAACTATGCTGTATGGTGGAGGGTAAACATCTTTACAACAGAGTAATCCAGCACCTTTCCACTGGAACATAACCCATTACATGGTGGGGTTATTATTAGTTCACTTTTCCTTCTTAAAATGTCTGTGGAAAGAGTAACCCAGATACCTGCAAGATGATTTTTGTTACTGATCATTCTGAAACGTAAACTTAATACCACAGGCATGCTAAGAAGCTTGTCTATGCAAAAGCTCTGTTGGCCAAGTGTGGTTGACACATGAGAAGGTATTGTTGTTTTTTTAAATGACAGGACAAATTATTTTAATTAGCCACTTCATCACAGCCAATAAATAGTTTTGAGTTTTTTGTTGGAGCTCCCCACTGACCTGACAATCACTCCAGTAAGAGACTTCCACAACTGCAAACGCAGTAGAGCTACACAAATTGCCCAGAAGAATATCCTCATCTGGCAATGAACTTTCCTTTCTGTTCCCCAGTTAAACCATGCAAGGTGGAACTTTCTTCCACCTCTTGAGAAGTACAGGGTTGCAGGCACTTCTGGGATGCTACAATTAGTAAATTTATCCAAGATGTAGCATCAAAACTGATGCAAAAAGAACAACAGCTTAGCGCACTTTTCTGATGCGCAATGGCTCTTTAGTGTCCCCTTCTCTTGTAGTCCTCTCTCTATTTGCATATGAGCTTGATTACACTTCCTTTAATGAAACTAACTCTGCCAAAAAATGAGATTTCACTGTATGAAACCAAATGGCAATAACTGCTGGCAGCATGTAAGCCAAGGCAATCCCAGGAACACTCAACATTCAAACCATTACATCTTTAGATGCTTATACAAACCTCGCAGGCCTTAGAAAAGAAATCAAACATCTCATCTTTCAGGTGGGTGAGAAGGAGGCATAGGAAGGTTATATGACTCATTTAGTCAATAACTGGATGGCAGAACTAGGATCAGAGATGAAAAATTCTGATTCTTATTCTTGTGTCCTAATGCACTGCAACATGCTGCTTCTGATGAGGGTAATTAAATTTCATGCTTCAGAGAGTAACTTAATTGTCTTTGAGGATCAGAAGGAAATTCCACCCTTCAAACCCAGTGTACAGAACTGCCTAGGTGTGCCAAAGAGTAGTTTTCATTTTTTATTTAAATATTGAAAGTAAAAAAAAATCTAATCTTAATTACAGTCAAGTACAGTGAAGGCTTCAGAAAGACAAGATGCCTTTGCAAAGAGAAGAATAGCAGCAATGTATTCTGAAATAACTGAGTTCTTAATAGCCATGTCTAGGAGACCAATTAAACTGGGATTTTTACCTCAGAACTCAGCAACAGCTTTTCACAACACAGCTAAACAGAAGTACGAACATTGTGTCTGCTCACCATCTATATAGTGGAATAAAAGCCACGAAAGATTTCAGGTTCAAAGGCTGAAAGAGTGCATGAGAGAGAAGGTTTTATTTAAGACAACCGCTGGGCTTAACTCTGTATCTTTTAGGGATATGCTGCAGTTATCTAGCAGCTTTAATAACCTAGACTTCAAAATAAGGTATCAATATATCCAAACAAAGATTAAGGACTTGATGAAGGACCATTTGGATCACAAGGTTCAGAAGGATTTACAGAACATCTACTCCATGCGTTCCCGCCCAGTACAACACAGCGCCTAACCTCCTGTAAGAGGCTCCTAAAGCACATTCATCAGGTCAAGCACCATAAAAAGCTGCCTGATTAAAAAAAAATAGCCTGACTGGATTTCAGAGATTCCAAGAAACCAAAGAAGCCAGCAGATAATCCTCAGCAAATGCTATCTTTCCCATAAATTCAGGCTATTCACAATGTTTGACTGCAACACAGCGGTTGGGCTATGATTCCACCGTGCATAGGGTGCAACATATGCAGTGCAAAATAGGTAAGCAAATAAAAATAAAACACGGCGCAAAATAAATAGAAGTGAAAAGCCTCCCATAATACTGTACAATACGGAAGATTTCTATACATAAGCAATGTGAGGGGTAGCATGAAAAGAAACTGGAGGAGTGAAGATGAAAGAAGTGTTTCCTGATGAACAACTTCCTCTTCCAATTTAATTTTTTTCCTTTAAACAGACTTTTGAAAGAAACAACTCATTAGGAAGGATCTGAATGGGGGAAGATGAGGCTTGGAATGCAGAACAGTTGTGCCCATTATTGCTTATCTAGCAGGTATAATAAGAGTCACCTTGTTGGGGAAGGAGGCCTTTGAATTGTATGACTCAACTTCGAAAAAGATGTTTAAAAAAAGAGTAACGAAATCAATCACCTGGTCAGTGTACTTAAAGAAATGGAACTTAGGAGGCCACCATCTACTCATCACAGCCAATGTCACATCAGAAGTCAGACAGACTGTACCACTTAACAATTGAAATGTCAACTTTAAAGAAAGAGAAACATCACGAAAGTGATATTTGCACAGCTGTCAACATAGCAGCAGTCACAGCAATGTTATCATAGTTGATAACAATGTCCTTGCTATCTTAGATATGAGAATAACATCTCCTGTGTAGGTCCAAATAGATGAATTGCTGCCTACAGTCAAGCCTAGCTTTTGCCACACATGTTGAGCCTGTTTCTGTCCCACTGATCTAGTCTCCCTCATTTAGTATTGGATATTTTTGAGAAAGAACCGTAAGAGGCCATGCTGAACATCCAGAAGGGAAGCCAAGAGAAGCCGACCACATCTGTTACTGCCTGGCAATACAAGTTTGAGCCGCTGTCTGGCATCTCAACTCCCCAGAACTTGGAGTGCCGAGAGATGCTTTATTTAGCTCAGCATACATATGCCTGTTAGTCTCAACATTTGGCATACACATTTCCTTTGAGCATAAATAAGAAAAGCCTTGACAAGGAACATACATAGAAAACAGACTCCACAAGATGTTCTAGTATAATTTACTGGCTTCTCACAGTCAAATAAAAAGGTACCTAAACCAAGGCGCTCATTTCCTCCGGTTAATAGTGCCAGTGAAATCAAAAGTGTTTTTGAACAGGGATTTTAAAACAGCATGAAAATATGATGACTGTCTTTATTGTCTGATGATAAAGAAAATGCCTAGGCCTTTTCCCAAATTCCTAAAACACAGCAGTCCTGCCAGTGCTGTTTGTCTCAGTATCACATTAAGTTTTCAAATTCAAGTAGTGTTTCTTTTTTTGAAGAAAAAAAACAAACAACCACAACATCAATAACTGCAATTCTATAACATTTTCCAGGATAGCTCTTGCTTTTAAAATCATAGAAACATTTAGTCTAGAAAAGACCTTTAACATCATCAAGTCCAACCACAACCCTACTCTACCAAGTCCGCTGCTAAACCGTGTCCCTCAGCACCGCATCGACACGGCTTTTAAACACATCCAGGGATGGCAATTCAACCAGCTCCCTGGGCAGCACATTCCAGTGCCCAAGAACCCTTTCAGTGAAAGAATTTTTCCTAATGTCCAACCTAAACACAATTTAGACACCATTCTGGGAAGGGGACCATACACTGCAACATCCTGGAAAGCTCAGAAACATGAGCTCGGCCTCAAAGAGCTAGTCTTGCTTGCAAACTCACCTGTATTAGGCAAAGACTGGAAAGAAAACCATTCCACAATTCTTTCACAAGGCAGAAATGGGGTGAAAAGTCCCTGCTGTGCTCTTCCAGTGTGACTTTAGAAACACTGTGACATTTCTGTGAACTTAGGTGTAAAAAGGTATACTTGATGCCTGAGGATATTGTAAGGCTCAATAAAGTTAACAATACCCAGCTCAGTGAAAAAGGCCAAATTAATCCAGGCACCATTCCTAGGGGCTGACTCAAACCTTGTTTTGAATACATAAATCAAACGCTGAACAAGGATGAGTTTTGCTGTATGAACCCGCAGCAACCTTCGAGCACTCAGACAGCAAAGGCTGCAGGTATGCAAAGCATCCGTGCAGGCGTACGTATTGCCAGCTCACCTGCAGGCAGCGTACACTGGGTAGCAACACCAAGACTGCATTTCCTGACATTAATCATCTGGTTTTATGTCATATCAAAAAGATTTTTCAATGCACTATTTTCTAGGACCGTTTCCTTGCTGTTCCTCCCCTCCTGAACAGAATGCAACCATAATCCAGGCGCCGCAGACTGATGGGACAGACAGTAAAATTTCCAGCCCTTTCTTTCCCTCCTCACTGGTTTCCCACATGGGCTGCCTGAATACTTGCTTCACAGTAGGATTTTGCCTTTTTCATCAAAATTTAGATTTATTGACTCTCAAAGTCTCACAATGACCTCTGATTTTCCCTAACAAACATACTCACAAAGCTCTCAGGCTCTGTATCTGCCAAGAACAATCAATACTGTTGAATAAAAACCAGCCTATGGACCACAGCGGCCCTTGCCTCTGTACAGCTCAAAGGTTTTATGCAGTTTCAGCTTGTTCTTGGGTGAACCAGCTCCTGGGTAATTAAGAGTTCAGATGCTTCTGCACAACCTTCTTCACATAGGTAAACTGCTTCAGGATATGCTGAAATCTAGTCACGAGCAGGTTAAAGCTGCTGGAGCCTGGAGGACATGCTGAGCTGAGCAACGGGCTGGAAGGAAGACGCCTTTACGCTAAAGCTTTATCAGAGCAGTCAAGTAATTCTGTTTTAGTCAGTAACTCCATTCCTGCCACAGCCCTACCAACTAGATCCATGTTAGGCACTGCCAGCTGCATCCCAGCTTTGCCATCAGCCCACGCTAGGATGACTTTCTGCTGATTAAATGCATTAATCTGACATGACGACAAACCCTTCTTTTCTGGACAGTAGTTCAGCAATGGGCTGAATACAAGGATAAGGAAAAACATCAGGTAAAGGAAGGTACGTTGAGAAAGGCTACGGGTATACTTGAGCTTCTGTTGACTGCTTGAGGTTTTCAGCCTTTAATAAGGACTGCAACAGCAGTTTAGCCTTCATTGCAGACCCAAGGCAAGAGAGGAAGGGAGGGGCTGCAGAACAGCCACTGCCCTGGGGCCTTCATGAATTAGTGTGGACCACCCCCAGTGCCCTGCTCATTTACAGCACATGTTCAAGAGGCTCTTCTCTGTATGAACTAATGTAAAAATCAGTGCAGAATGTAAAAGTAATGACCTTTTGGCCTAGTTATATTTTACATTCACTTGTAGTTTAAGTCATTGAGAATAATAGAGAATTAGGATGTCTGGTCTTGTTGGTAAAGTGAATTTAGTCGAACGAGCATTATGGCCTAAGAGCAGCCTTCCCCCCTCCCTTTTCTTCTCCTCTTAAAAACTGAGACAACAAGCTAAAAGCCACAGCAAATTCTCTTCATTAGTTCTATCTAGCAAGTGGCTGTGTTTGAGATTCACATCTACAGAAAAGGCCCAGAACATGCCACAAATCCATCAACATTTCCAAAGGCGAATGAATAAAGTACTTAGAGAGCAGAGCAGCTGTTTCAATTATAGCATTAGCAGCCCAAGCCCTAAGCACTCAGTGGTCCTGGAAGCCCAAGGGTGGGTAGGGAACAGAGCCATCTCTATGGGTTATAATTAAAAGACCAAGGCCAATTGCACATTCAGGGCAAACAGGCAGCAAATGCTTTGGTTGCAGTTGGTCATTTGCTGTTTCAGCCTTCCAGATTTTTGTTTGTGGTTTGCAAATGTGAACAAACCCCCTTCAGAGTATGCCAAGTACAAGCAACTCCAGCATTCCCATCCTGCTGTTTACATGTTTTACAATTTCTACTTCAAGAAAAAAAAAAAAAAAAAAAGATTTAGGCGCCGCCTTCTCTCCCCTCCTACTTTCACAGGGACAAGTTTGCATCCTGAGGCACTCAGTGGATGCAAAAAGTTCATTTCCAAGCAGGTAATGTCCCATGTAAATCATCGATCCATTGCAACAAGACAAATGGTAAATCTATGTATTACATTTCATGCCTGCTGATGCAAATCATGTAAATTCAAGAACTTGCCTTATAACTTTTGTTACTCAGACATCTCAGTTCTCAGATGGCAATGATTATACAGAAAATAATGGAATTGGCTCAACAGCACACACAGAGATTCCTCCCTTGAGGGAATTTCTGTTCATCACACTCAATAGAGTGGACAAACAAACCAAGTTCATTTTCACTAAACTCTGACTATATGAGAAGTGAGTTTTATTCCTCTGAACATATTGATACACTGGCATTATGTAGTTACTTCTGGAACAAGATCTGTCAGTATTTTAACAGAGCATTATAGCATAATGTAATCCCCTGAGCTTGAACATGAGGTGCCAGGGAAAGGCACTCTAAAGTCCTCAACATACCACTAAATAAAGCTTTGTGATGTCCACTTATTGTGAAAGTGGGGAAGCAGAGATGCAACGCACAGGAGTCCACCAGAAGACTCCGCTAAAGGCTCACAGTAATTGCAGGCTGAGGTCAAAGAAGTGGATGGGGCAACCTGTCTGAGCAGCAACACTTTCTAGGATGGATTGATGGGGCAGGCCCTCTTCTGCTACAAGCCCTGAACTCAGTCTCCATAAACATCCCACTTCAGTTAACTCAGACATTAATTCTGTCAGTAGAAGAAAGATTTCTTAACCCTGCATCCACACAAGAAAGAATAGCTTCCAGATATTTTGATAAGCTGATTTTAGATGAATAGCTTAGATAATGACAGTAGGGACTGGAGCATCTAACATACAAGTAGAGGCTGAGAGAGCTGGGATTGTTTAGCCTGGAGAAGAGAAGGCTCAGGTAGGATCTTATCAATATGTACAAATACCCTGCTTTGGCTCTGCTTTAAGCAGGGGGGCTGGACTAGATGATTTCCAGGTGTCCTTCAACCTCAGCTGTTCTGTGATTCTGACAGGTAGAAGATGCTCCACTGGCTACAGATCTCTGTTTTCACTGCTGTTTTCTTTAACAAAGCGTGCTGAATTACTGGTGTTCCTGAATTAACGGTACTGGAGGTTCAATGGTAGCCACATCTTCAGCTTTTCTCTTTCAGCTATAGACTTAGAGCTTCAGCTGCATGAATCTAAATTGCACTGACACAGGATACATGAATAAGAAAATGCATATTATTATCAGCTTATTCAAGTCATCTGTGCTTTGCTCCTACAGATGTAGGCCTTGTTTTCAAAAGCTAAAAGAGCATCAAGAGTTATTAAAAAAGATTCTGTCAAATGTTTCAAACCTCTCTCCTCTCTGAAATTAATTTTGGAGTGAAATAATCACTTTCGTGTTAAAATAGTAAGGCTCAAGCAGCTGCTCCCTGGAGGGAAATCCTTCAGGCCCTATTAGATATTCTGCTCTGTGCTTGGTTTACCTTCCACTTTGTTTTTCCAGTCACTACTCCCCATGAACAGAGGGGGAAGGAAGAAAGGAGAAAAGGTTATTTTTTCCAAGGAGAAAAGGTTATTTTTTCTTCTTACTTTATGCTTGCAAAGGGCAACATTCAAAACTCTGAGATGTATACACATCTTTGCAAATAGGGCATGGAGAATATGTGCAGACCAGACCAGGCATATCCAGGCCAGAAAGTTCATCTGTTGGCAATTGAGTCAAAGAGCAGGAGCCAGGGAGAAGGACAGGGGGAGCTGGGGAGCCAGAGCACTGGCAAGCAGCGAGTCAGGCAGAGTACAGACAAACACATGGACGAGAGGAAGACGGCCGAAATCATGCAGCAGCTCTAGCTGCCTCAGACACGATGCCCCAGAGGCAGTCAAGACTGTGACCATATTCTTACTGTAGTTGTAGTTTGTGGTTCACATGAGATGGGAAAACAGGTGCTCTGTGAACACTTTGGGATGAAAACAACAGCCTAGCAAAAACAAACAAAACTTTGTATTTAAATACTTGAAGGCCAGCATGGATTGACTCTTCCTCTATGCAAACTTCTGCCTCAGTCTTGTATTGTTTTCCCTTTCCTTCAGCCCTTGGGATGTCAGGGTACAGCCACAAGTCTACAGCAAAGACTCTCTGTGTGCTACTGAGCATTCTCCAAAGGACACCAGGCAACCTGTGAAACGTTCCAGGAAGAACGTCACTGAAAAAAAGCAGAGTGATCTTTTTAGGGTGGAAAACCGAGCTGCACAAATTACAGTGCAGAGGAGACCTCAGTTGTTGTTCTTTTCCTGAGATAATCTTTATGAATAATCCTGTACTTATAACCTTCACAGAAATATGTTACTATCAGAAAGAGCACGTAACTGAAACTTGAAGGTGTGAATTGGAAATCCTATCTAAAAATGCCTGAGGAAAAAAATACTATACCAAAAGGAGTTTTAATAGTGAATTTCGACACTATCATTTTCTGGGAAATGGGCAAATGGAGACGGGGACCCATGAGAAAAGAAAAGAAAAAAAGAGTGGGGACAAGGTGAAGACAGCAGATTAAAGACAGGACATAGCCTCCTGAAATAAGCAATCTGTGTAGAAATGGGTGAGAGACTAGTGAACTTCAGTTCATCTGAAGACAGGAAAAAAAAAAAATTCCATTACAGTGGAGAGACCAGAAAGGCACAAACTAATGCCCCAGCTCTTGCAATCCTAGTGATTGTTCCCAGTCTTAAATTCATTACTTTAAGTCATATGTTTTAACTCAGCCAAAAGCTAATGGTGATCAAAAGCTGTTTGCTTCTAACAGCTTTTTAGATTCACAGAGTTCACTAGGGTCAAAGCCTCCTCCCCACCTCCTTTTTAATTATTTTTATTTTTTAAACTGTCAGGTTTCTAGATTACCAACTTTGATACAGGTTTTCATCCTCTGAATACAAACTGGACTTGGGTGTAGGACTACCATTTCAGCTGTGTCTCTAAATTCTACTGAAAACCACCTGCTAAAGATGAAAAAAGAAACAAACGAACAATTTTTATGCACAAGAACTACAAAATTCACTTGAGTTCAATAATCCTTCTTTTGTAAACTTATCCTGAAGAAAAGGTAATGACAATATGTGGATTATGCATCAGCAACGAAGTCAAGATGTCAACAGAAAGGTACGTACAGGGCCAGGGCAGCTGAGGTGGCAGTCAGAAGTCAGGTGAGGCACACAGAGAGGAAAACTTCTAGAGAGAAAACAGTGACACACAGAGACCTAACAGCAACAGACAAGGATGCTGTATTCATATTTATGTGATGCCTGATGAAGTACAAAAGATGAAGATTCATATCCTCAACTCTACCCATTCCTTCCCCACTTCAAGGCAAGGGTCTCTTGAAAGTCACGCTGGGAGTCTGCGCATACTGTGAAGACTAAATCCTTCTCTTGCCACTAAAAATTACTCTAGTAGTTTATGGCTGAAACATACTGGCATTGGAGGAAGACATCCCTGAATAAATGGAACATTTAGTCTCCAAAGAGGCTAGTTCCACTTAATGCATTAAAAATAGATAAAAAATGCCAGAAGCATACTAAATGTCAGCAGTCCTTAGAGTCATGCCTGAAGAACAATGAAAATGGGCAAGACTCTGCTTCTGACCAGATCTAGGAGTACCACCAGCTATGCTCTATTGTACCAACCACCACAAGTGGTTGACAAACTCCACAAGTATTTGTACAAGTTTCCCATAAAGGGTCAAATTCCGACCTAAATTATTCTTATCTGAATAGATTTACCTACACTTAGCCCTGATCCAATAACAGTTTCTTGATGGAGCCTTTGGGATGCTGTAACTAAGTTTTCTCCTAGGGTTTTTTTTCTTATGCATATTTTCTTCATCTCTCTTCACTTGCGAAGAGCAGAGAACTAGCGCTAAATCATTTATATTCTGCAGAGGTGGGTATCTGTGGGAGGAATGTATGAAAGCAACAGGTGGCCAGAACAGCACTTTTAGATGTTCTTTCAGCTAAGCCTGCTAAGAAAGTGCGTTGCAAGCTGACAGCGTACAGCAGCTGTGTCCAGCCGGTGCTAGACACTGCAACTGGAAACGTTCCGCAAACCTGCCAGCAGCCAAACTTAACGCTCATTTGAAAAGTTTTCCTTTAACAAGCCCACCAGTTACCCACCAGGGATTCACTGGCCAGTTACTGGAGAAAGAACTTCAATGCTATTACTCAATCTTAAGAGTCTGGTGTGGAATTAGAGATGAAGTCACCATTACCAACAGAATTTAGTCTTTCAACCAAACACATTAGAAGTCTCAGCTACAGATGCATCCACCTTTCTTTTCAGGGGATGACAAAAGGAAAGTTGAGCTGAAACTCTTCTGGTGGTGCCGATGTCCCATCACAGAGAGAGTACGGATGAGAGAAGGAATTCTCATGTTTCAAACCATATGAAAACACACGAAAACAATGCTGGGATACAAAAAAAGAACTAGCAAACAGTCAAAACCAGTTTTCACTAAAGCCTCTCTATTTAGAACTGTGTCACTCTGTACCAGAATGAGAAGCAGGTATTTTCAGTAAAAGGGAAATTCTGAGAAAAGAAAAATCACATCACAAATTTATGCCTATTCAGAGGCTCCTGACACATGAGAATTCCTGGGTTCCAAAAACTTTTATTAAAGAGCAAAAAAGAAGCCTTGAATCTCAGCTTTGTAAGAAACAAGCAAAATTAAAATAAGTAAAATGATACATCAGTGGGCATTTAGCATTATTTGAGAGTTCCTTTGGATCCTTCAGGATTCAAACTTCTACTAGTAATTACAATTTCTTACTCTAAACAACAGATGACTAAATACAGGGTATGTTCCTATAAAAAGCACCAACATAATTTCACAGAAAAAAAATTAAAAAAATCACATGAAACTTCTAAAACAGGCAAACCATGAAACTGGCAAAACCTGGTTCAGGTTTGGATTCCACTACATCAGAACCAGTATTATTAGATGTCTATACGCTATTGCGTTATAAACAATAATATTTTCTTATAATATTTTTATAAGTCCTGATACAATACCAAGTTTTTCAAATCACATCTCTTATAGCAACAGCATGATATGGTCTTTGAGAACATTATGTTGTTGGTAGCTTTGTGATGCAGTTTATTAACGGGTGAACTTTGGCCAGCGAGCAGGCTTTGCTCTTTTTTATTTTTTCCAACATCACTTCTCAGGGGAAAACAAACTGCTTCCTGTGGCAAGGGCATTTGTACTCTGATCAAAATTCTGTGAAAAGATAATTTTCAACGTATTGTTTGCGCCCACCTCTGCTCAAGAACCCATGCTGTAGGATAAAAAGCCATTTCCTGAGCACAAATTCAGGCTCTAGATCACTGACTTGTCCTTTAACAAAAAGCTCATGTGGAAAGCTTCAGTATCATTTGCTAGCTTGCCAAGATACCTTTTATGACATTTCTTTGGTGCTTTTCATCTAGAGTTACAAAGGCTCATTCCAAATGGGCGCTGGGTATGAGGGTCCTGCTGGGTTAAGAAAAGTTTTCACTTTTTTGCAGTCCTGAGGAGATCTTTCTTTCTCCTTGGGGGTGCTAGTTGATGAAAAGCTCTACATGAGCCAACAATGCATGAGCGCAGCCCAGAAAGCCAAGCCTATCCTGGCCTGCATCAAAAGAAGTGTGGCCAGCAGGTCGAGGGAGCTGATTCTCTCCCGCTACTCTGCTTTGGTGAGACTCCACCTTGAACACTGTGTCCAGCACTGGAGCCCCCAATACAAGAGGGACATAGACTTGTTGGAGTGGGTCCAGAAGAGGGCCACAAAGATGATCTGAGAGCTGGACTTTAAACAACCTCGTCTAGTGGGAAGTGTCCCTGCCCATGGCAGGGGGGTTAGAACTAGATGATCTTTAAGGTCTCTTTCAACTCAAACCATTTTATGATTCTATGATTCTTTCACACACTGTTGGACTTCACACATGAGTAGGCGTCCAGAGGGGTGAACTGCCCTGTGCTCAGCAGGAGGTATTAGTCCATTGGGGCACCTCAACCTACTTAAACAGCTTTGAGGTAGGTGTGGGTGCTAAAAAACATCACTCCACAGGTTGTCCCTGGTCCATCCTGTCTCTCAGGCAAGATGCATAATAACTCCTCCCAAGTTCCTTCTTGATAAGACATTTCAGAGTTTCCCCACTGTTATTTAGATTTCTCAATGGTAAATTCTCATTCTGTTTGCTTAAAAGAGTATTAGAAAAAAAATATAATTCAGTAAACTACAAGCAAATCTGGTGACAACTAAAACAAACTGCCAATTGCAGTTTGAGTTCAAAGCAATTACCTTTGGATCAGAGATCTTATTACATTTCTATATGAAAATGAAATACTTATTATATGTTTAAGTGATGATTTAATTGACCAAAACCTTGAAATGCTTATAACTGAAATTTTTTTTTTAAGGTTGGGTTTGGTTTGGGTTTTTTTTGCCTTGTACATAAAAACATGCAAGTCTTCAAACCACTGCATAGACAGACAAATATTTCAGCAATTCAAGTCTAAGTGTTTGTGCCCTACCCTTTTGAGTGACTATCTCAGGGAATAATAGCAATGAGGTTTAGATTGTTAAATCCTGCAAAAATTGACAGAAAAAAACATTTAATATTGAAAAATATTTAAAAATATTAAATGTGTATTTATCAAAACATCACTTCGAAGATGAAAAAAGTGCATTGTCTGGCTCCAGTCAAATACACGCAACAAGCAAAATGTATTGATTTTGCAACTACACCAAAAGACATCTTAAATGATCTTCAAAATAAGTAGACAGAAAAAGAGTGTGGGAAGAATTCATTTCCATCAAGAGCGTGGTAATACCTCGATGTTCTAACCAAGTCTGAGGCACCTCTGTGTGGAAAACATGGTAGAGACACTATTAGGATACACTTGCTCCAAAGTACTTCAACTATTTGGAGGAGCTGAGAGGAGGCTGCAGGTCTCCTTTCTCTCACAACACGGTACTGTCAGAAAGCTTGTACTGGCATCGCCACTTCTCACATTTTCATCAGCCATCCTGTTCCAATTTGAAAATCTATTCAAACTGATGCTCCTATTTCCCCAGCTTTTATTTGAAAGGAGAAAATAATTTGCAAGGTTTCACTTTGAGAAAGCTTTATGTCTAAGCTCTGGTACAATATTCTCAGCCTACCTCCATCATTTTCATCTTAGTTGTGTTGGATTGACAGGCCTGGCTGTTATCTTCAGAGCAATTGCAGACTAGAGGCAGCACTACAAGTATTTGCTCATTGCCCACCAGCCTGACCTAGCCATGACATTAATAGCAGCTTTTATTCAGAAGCAGAAAGCGAGGTTGGTATCCAGCATCTCCTTATTTTCCTTGACCTACCCACTCACGCTGCAAACAAGAGTGCCAAGTAACGTCAAGTGAAGGGGAGATTGCTGTGATTTGGGCATCAAGTGCAGGCTTCTCAAAAACAGGCATGGAGATGTAGTTGAACTTTACTCCAGATACGTCAGGGATGGACACATCTGCTTCAGTGGGACACGAGTCAGACAAATGTTCATACTTTTGAAAATCCCACCTGGGTTCATTAAGAGTTACAACAAGTTCACTGACTCATTTCAAAACAAGCTGAAGAGCCTTTGGAGAGAAAGAATTATTGATCCATGCAACAAATGATCAAGTGTTCAAAATCTTCCCATTTTCTTCACATAAAGAATGAAGTATTTCAATTTACTATTTAACGCCCAGTTATTCTAACCTAGTTCATCAGGGAACAGCACACCACCTGATCCCAAACTTCACCAAAACACCCACGATCAGCCAAATCAATCCATTAACTGCAGTACTTCCTACATCTACATGGCACTTAAGTGTCCACCCACACACCAGAAAACCAGCATTGGTCATAGCCTTCACACCTTCTAAATCCCTGAAAGATCATTTGCAAACTATGACTTACAGTAGCAGTATCTTGGAGTTCTTCAGTTTAAGGCACTTAAGAATCGGACCCTTCCAGCTCGCAGCAAAACGTTCTTGGGGAATGAAGTACCACATGTGATGTTACGCAGTGTGGCTGACAATGCAAAGCACTGACAGGATGTTAATTAGCTCTAATTGAGCCAGTGTCCTAACCTCTGTCTGACGCTAGTGTGTGCTTTCTTTTAAAGCTTTACTGTGAGAAACCCAGAGCCAGTCCCGTAAACACCTCTCTCCGTCAGATTCTCTTGTAATTAAATATCAGAGAGGGCACCTGCTGGGCATGTTTCCCTCTCTACAATCTGTGTTCAAAAAGCCTCTGTTGTTAATCAGCACTGATTGCCAATCTCTTTGGTAATTGGTGTATCATGCTGCAAATCACAGCTCTGGGAGACATACAAAGATTTAGTAAAGGGCATGACCATAATCCTGGTTTCTGATCCACGTGGATCCACTCCAGCGCCACAACAGTTAGTTAATGCTCACAGTACTATAATTTGACAGAATGAAAGCAAATTTTGTTGCTTTACTAAGCATTAGAACATGTCTTTCTGTAACACATCTTGCTTAAATCCTCGGGGAAGTGTCCTAAAACCAGAAATTTAATACTGTCAGTGTCAAACTCGGTTAGTGAGTGAAATGTGCTGCAAATACAGCTTTTGAAGCCATTGATTGGACAATGTTTCTCTGCTCTTTTCAAGTTTTGATTGCTTCATGAAACTTTTACATCTTTTCTTCTCTTAGAATAAGTGGCATACATTGAAGTATTCTTTAGAAAAAAAAAAATATATTTTTTCCCTCCAAGAAAACAGTTTTCCCTCTAGTAAATATGTCCTGTTACCTTTAGTTTCATTTTAAAACAGGAAAAAGAAAATACTGAAAAATTCAACTTCAAAGGTGTGCTGTGGTTTTGATGGCAAAATCTGCAACAGTACAGCAAGAACATAGCACAGCAAAATAAAACTGGTTGTTATTGGATTTTTAGATTTTGCAAGCAAGAGGGTAAGACTGCATGTTTACCATCTTTTCCCAAGTCTGCCAGAAGCCCTAAAGCCAAATGCTCAATTGGTATCTTCTGTTCTACCAAGCAAAGGCTGGAAAAAATGTGCTGTACAATTTAAATACCTAAGGGAGGTTACCCTAGAAGAAAAGATCACAAGTAAATCCTTAGATTAATAATGTTAACGTGCATTTCTACTTACTGTTGGGGAATTTAATTGCACAGTCTTAAAGGAAACAAGAAGTAAAGCAAAATTAACAATAATGACAGATAGCTCTAATTAATCATTCCACTTTTTGAGTGACTTTGATCATGAATCAGTGCTCTTATTGAGGCAGGAGAAGGTGGGAACATTTTGTCCATCATCCCTTTCAACACAGACATAGAATTCATCTACTCTAGTTTGTGGTCCACAATGAGTCTGTTCCATGCAACTACACTGAGGCTGCTTGAGGTCTCAAAGGTGTTGATAGTAAGTGTTTCTCAAAAAACGTTCTTGCCCAAAACTCTGAAACACTCTGCTGGCTAACGCTATGGACAGTCTGACTAAAAAGAAGAGAACTTTAATTGAAAACCCCTTTTTCAGTTTAGAAGGTCAAATAAAAAAATCCCACCTCAGTCATCACTGTGAGGGCACTCCAAAATGTACCCCTCCATGGTACCTGCTTCATTATATATAACTTATTAAATACATGCAAGGAGAAAGCAAGCAAGGGGTTGGGAAAGGCTCTGTTGATTGGGATATTCACCTGGAAGTCACCAATCCCTGTCTCAGCGAGCGTTCAGTATTGATACTGCTGCCAGGAGAAACCAGAGCTGCAGTTCCAAGACACACTGGCATTGGCTGAGACCTTCTCTAAAATATGAGTTAAGTTTTGCCCCATCAAACGGCACAGATTGTAACTTATGTAAATACTGCTGGTTGTCAGAAGCAGCTCTTTATTTTATTTCTGTCTTTCTCCTCTTCATCATTTTCCTTCTCTTCCTCCTCTTTCCCTGATGTTGATGGGGTAAGGAAGAAGAGAAATGGTTCAGCACTGTGGTAGGATCAGGCTATAAAACTGTCTTCCAATCTATTTTCTTATTAAAAGATAATTATGACATTGCCTTTATTGTGCTCTTTTTACAACAGACAAAAGGTTGAAGGCAAAAGAAAAGTTTGGTCACTGACTCATCTCTCTGTGAGGAACAAAGAAGCTACAGAAGGTTTTTACTAAGGGGTTTTGTTTTGTTTCTTTCCTCTCTCCTGCCTGTCTTTCCTTATAGGATCAGGCCTTTCCTCATACTAGAAGGCTTGCTAGGTGGTAGGTTATGACTCCACCAAAGCTATAACCTTGCTGTACAAGCAGCCCTGAGGGAATATCAAGTCAGGAAGACATAAGGCTTATTTTCAACTCCTGACAAACATGGTTTAGGAAAAAACATTTTGCAAAAGATATCTTGCCATTCATCTGAAGGCTGAAGAAGCTGCAGCCGAGGCAATTATGATAAGGAGGTTCTTCCAGACCAAAAGATAAGGAAATAAAACCTTGGTTTTTCTTTTCTCTTGCCTCAGAAATACAATTCTCTCCATCCCTTTAGAAAGTGTGAGGAAGGAAGGGTGGGCGACTGGAATTCCCTTTGAAAGTAGTAAACAAGCAACACATTTTCTGCACTCAACACCTTCAAAATGCTGAGCTAATTCAATGCCCATCATGATCCCTGGGTGCTGCTGAGGTGACATGTAATGAAGGCAGAGGAGGCTGAAGAGATAAGGAGGGAACTGCTGCTAGCACAGCAGTGACAAGAAGGCCTGCTGCCAAACTGGTTGGTGGAGGGGAGGTTCCATCAGCAGCACCAGCTGTAGGCAAGCACAGGGAGGCCCTAGGAAGGAAGAGCGGCTCTCAGGAGAGCCTGTACTTGTCTTCACACTGCTTGTCCCTGTATTGTCTCCAAATTTGCGTGGTACAGACATGATACCAAATGCTGGCTCTACTCTCTTTTTAGATCCAGTTATAGTTCTCTAGCTCTGAAAAGGAACAGCCCAAGATTCTTCTGGAGTTCACGTAACGTGCCTTGAGCAAGTCTGTAATGAAAGCCTAACACCTTTGTACATAATGATGCAAGAGCAAAAAGGTCTATACTACTTTGCATGATTTTGTAAAGTATAGAGAGAGAATGATCTTATTTCATTCTCCTCCTGAACTTTTCAACTCCTGAGAAAATGACTCTGCAACTAGCCTAAACAGAAGTGAAGTGTCTCAACTGCTTTTACCACAGTGCCACATTGTCTAGGAGACACTAGCTGATAAAAGGTATGAATGGGTCCCTCTTAGGATACTGCTAAAGTTAAGCTCCTTTTGCATGGTGAACTTGAGTACTAAGGAAGAATAGTTTCCATGGGCAGTACAGGGAAATTCAGAAACTGATCTAAACACAAAGGAAGTCCAGAGGGTGTCTAAACCTGTGTGATTTATACCACCACTTGACCTTGTCCTTGAACATATTAGCAAAATCTAAAGTGGAAGATTCTCCAATGTGAAGCATTCTACCCTAACACCCTGGGCTTGTTTGGTATCATGATTAAGTTGCCAACTGAGCAAACTTTACCAACTGGTAATAGAAATATAACAAAAATCAGAAGAATACAACCAGAAATACAGGATAGGGGATTGCTACAGTTATATGTCTAACTAGTCTGTCCTCTGCCACAGGTTACACCTTCAGAAATTTCTTCTCCTTTGCACATACATGACAAATTTATACCCAGTTATATACATTGAGGGACACCGCAGGTGGACTGCACTGTCTCTGATACTGGCCTTATCCTTGTGACAGAAATTGTTTCATCTTGCACAGAGAGCACCAGAATTCTGGAAAGCCACTGAGAGCTGGGGAGAGGTATACTATCTCTCCCACCAGCCCAAGAGCTCTGGAAAGATCAGGACATACAGGCCACAGGGTAACACTTAGATCAACCTTTGGGTGGTCAGAATTATCACCCATTTTTAAAACTGAGGCAGGATTTCTTAATGCAGATCTACTTCAAACTTTTAAAAACTGTTTCTCAGTCAGTTTAGAAAAATGTGGGTAAGGCAGAACTTAAAATAATACAAAATAGGTCATAGTAATACAGGGTCAGCAAATACGGACCTGGGGTAAAAAAGGATGTGCAAATTTCACTGGAAGTCCTTAGACAAACTGTGGCTTGGGATTTTAGTGCTAAAACATTGCCAAGTCCCATTTTGGAAGGGTACGAGTGGATGGTAGCAGCACAGAATGGAAAAAAAACTTCTGATTGGAGAAGAATCACAGACACCTCCAAAACAACTCAGTTTTTCAATCTTAAATGTATATAGAGAGATTTATTCTAATCTAAATCTAAACTTGCGTTTAATATGTCATCTGTTTCCATTGTTGCAATCTGAGATATTGAAACAAGGCTTCTAGTTTGGCCTTGCCATTGCATTAAACATGGCAGATTCTGCTTTCAACCATGCTATCATAAAAAGAGGGCCAATGAACTTAACTGATTCGAATCTGGCTTTAGACCTATTTAACAACATACAGAGCAATGACAGAATGGTTGCACTTCAAAATGTAGCATACCTAAGCTGAAAAATCACGCTATTTAAATAGAATTAAAATGATTAACATGGTTTGATCTCTCTGTCAATTAAAAGGAGATATTTTTCCTCCTTTAAGTGAGAAAGCCAAGATAAGATCATACGACACAAACCTCATTCTACTTTTCAAGTGAGACTCTGTTTCGCTCCAGGAGGGATTCCAAGCAGCTTAGGTGGGTGTTTTGCATATGAGGAAACTGCAGCATTTAGCCTGGACCAGAAAGAGAAACTCCTTCCATACAGCTCTAGGGAAAACTGATATTACCTCAGAGAAAACTCTCATGTAGTTCTGAATATCCTTTCTTTCAAGAGATTTATTGCCTTTCATACTTTTGTTTAAAGCAGAATGATCACAATTAGCCCCATGCATTTTTCATGCTAATAAGGACAAAGAATTAACTACTCACCATGCCAGCAGTCAATTTTATGTGAAAGAAAAGGTAGTAACCATTTTGAAGAAATCAAAATGTGAGTTACAATGCCAAAATTATAGTGGAATAGCTCATGGATGCAATCTCAGTCAGTCAATTAAAAATTACAAGGGAAAAGATAGAGGCATTAGAGGTGTCACTAGCATTTCCTCAAGCCCTGTCTACCTGAGCTGTTGTTCAAATGAACTCTACATAGAGCCAGCCAAGATCTTTTTAAAAATTAATTCCTTTTCAAGACAAACTCTTCTGTTTAAGCAAGAGCATTTCCTATAAACACAACATTCAGCTGGGAAATTTAGATTCCAGCAGAATCTTTTCTGACGGAGAAATCTTTCTTTTCCCCCCACAAAAAAAGACAGTAAAATGAAACTGTGGAATGGCAAAGCCATTGGATAAGAGCTGAGGAAAAGAATGATGTACTGAGACTTTTGTGATGCCTATATTCACCAGAAACAATTAATTAAAAGTTTACAATGAGCAGAGATACCATAATGACTTATTAATATTTTCAAACCTCTCATTAATGTGAATTTCCGTTTTGGGGAATTTTGGGTGTAGATTCTCATCCAGTCTGAGTTTTTCCATGGCAAATAGTTGCCTCGGGCCAAAAAAATGTACCCAGGTTAATTATTTTCTCTGGTTTGTTTTTCGAGGTTTTTTTGGATACAGGTTTTTTGGAAAGGCAGGAAGCTTGAAGCTGTGCAGAAAGATTGCCTTTCTGGCAGTTTTTCACTGTCCTAATGAAATTTATAGAGGATACTTTCTGAATATTCAGTGTCACATAATAAAAATCGGCTCATACATGTCTCAAATTGGGCTCTTAAAAATCGTTGAACACTTTTGAAGCCCCCTTTTTCTCAGCTCCCCAGTGGAAAATGGCAACATGCACAGGTTTTATGACCAGATTTATGACACCATAATAAAGATAATCTCCCCACTTGACTGGGCTGGTGTAGAAAACAAATCAATATCTGAAGAATTCAAAATTCTAGTTGTGAGTGTGATAAGAATAAAATCCCTAAGGAAAGAATAATTTAGTCTTCTGAGCAAAGCTTGAATCATTTCAGTAAATAAACCACAGATGCATTAACTGAACAAAGACAGCAAAAAAATATTGCATAACTACTCATTATCTGAGCATCATCTATCTGTGCTGAATCAAGTATGTATCTTGTACTAAAAATACTATGATTCATATAATTAAAGACTGTACCATAATGAATATAATTACAAGAGGTAGAATTAAGATTGGACAGGAAAACATTCTGGCATTTCATAAATTGTAAATGTTTGATTTTATCCTTCAGTAATATTCTTTGAATGTGCATATACATGTAGAGTAATGACAGAGGAACGTACAGAGTTTAATCTCAATTTTAATTACAAGGTTTGGAGAATAAGACCACATTGAAGGGGAGGAGAGGTCATGAGATCTCACAGTGGTTTTGGTCAAAATGCGAGATACCTCATGCGTGCTGCCATCTCAGAGTAAAACTGAATTAAAGCAGTTTTTACCTTTTGGATGCCTGAAAACCAGTGAAATGCCCTTGTTTTGCTTTCTTATGGGATGAAGCAGACTCAAAAATAAAAAGCTGACTTAGATTTAAGGATTTGAATACAGAAAGATCTGAATGTATTTTAATAGGCTAAGATTAGGGGCTCCACTGATGCTACCTAATTAAAGACATGCAAACCCCAAAGCAAACCAAAATACCCATCTGCCAAGAAAACCCTTTTCAGATGGCACAACCAAATAAAAGAATGGTACAAAGGGAGAGAATGGAATCAATGCATTAAACTTGTCATCTGCTTTGGAATTATCTTTTTAGAGTCAGGGAAAAAAAATATTCATGCATTTTCCAGTTTAAGTTTTAAATTTCTCTCTTGACAGTTCAAAAAGTCTGCAATAAGACAACACACAGGAGGAAAAGATTTGTTCTAGTCTAAACCTCTGAAAGTAGACTTTTCTCCACTTTTAAAGACACACAACTTTTCAATTCACAAGGCTGTTACCTGAATCATAGAATGCATTGGGTTGGAAGGGACCTTCCAAGGTCATCTAGTCCATTTTCCCCTGCAGTCAGCAGGGACATCTCTAACTAGATCAGGTTGATCAGAGCCCCATCAAGCCTGGCCTTGAACATCTCCATGGACGGAGGCTCCACCACCTCTCTGAACGTTCTGCCAGGCTGCCCAAGCTAAGCCACCACAGTGAAGCAAGTCTTCCACCAGCAGAATCCACCCTGTGTCATTAAGGGATTATCACACTCAATTTAAAATACCAATCCCTTTTAAGGTGCACATTTGCAAAAAGTAACAATTCTGTTCTTTGACTACAGAACATCAGAAAACAATGGATGGGGTACATTTACCAGAAAAATGTTATCAAAATAACCAACATTTCCTGTCTTGCATGTGGCCACATAAAACAAGTAAAATGTAACCAGGATTCCCTCTTCCTGAAAGTGAACCAACCAGAATTCTCTCCAGAAGGTCTACCCTATTCTAAACAGAACACTAAACCACAGGGATAAAGAAGGTGGTTGAGCATTTTTCTTGCACATTTCTCCCAATAAATCCCGTAAGGAACAATTCTATGTGGATCACTTCACCTGCTCTTGGGTAAGGGTGCTGAATCAGAGTACCCATCGAACGGAAATCACAGAGGGAAATTTTGCCAATCGGAATGTAATTCTGGAGCTTGGAGGTTAATCATGCTGCTACAGGTTGGAGAGAAGAGCAGGGAGCACATCTAACCTTGGGAATATTGGCATTTCTCCTCATTCTTTAAAACCCATTTCTGTATGTTCCCAGTCTACCTTGCCAGACTTATTTTCTTTCGGTTCTGTATCTTATAACTCTTGCTCCACTCAAATACAAATACAAACTCAAAATATTTATTCACGATGTCTCCTATCCCCCTCACCACCAGTATAAAAGCCATCCTGTGCTGCAGATCTTGCCACTTGGAACAGGTCTCATACAGCCACACCTCATTACTTTTCTACATCTGCTCAAACAAGATCTGAAACACAGTCACTTCTGTGCTAGGTATGCTTTTCAAAATTGTATCACTTAACGTGCCCAAATGCTTTAGGCTACAAGAAGTGGTCCAAAAGTTATAAAGATGCACTCTATTTATTAGTCTAAATACAAACCACGGCTAGCTGAAAAACAGCATGCAGGTTGTTTTGAAAGCTCCCACAAACTCTTTTCTTTTTCTTTCAAAATCCAGTATTTCACAGAAAGTTGGAGTACAAAACTACAACTTTTAGCTCTGTAGGATACATTTGTGTCTCCCTCCAAAACTCATGTACTAAGATCAAACCTTCACAATGATCCCTTTCTTTCAGCGGACAAAATTTAAGAGGAATTTATGTTCTTCTGTTCATTAAGGTTTTTAGCGGTATGAGGCAGGGGTTGCTTTCAGATCTTATGAACCAAAGACTCCTGCCAAACACAACAGACCCATCGGCTTAACCGTGACATAACTCACAAAGGCAGGCCAGTCTCTGACACGGAGGGCTGCGAGTTGTTAGAAGACAAAGTAGTCATATATCTGCCCTCATTTTCATGAGCTACAGCTGTGGGGAAACCCTGCTGGAGCTTGCAGCAGTAAAGGCAGGACCCTGCCTGGCAGAGGAGGCAGCAGAGCCAAGCGATGCACTGACTCCCAGGACAAAGGGCCGTCAGGTTCACAGTCTTGTTTCATTCCCTGGCAGAGCCCTACTTTACTGCTTAAAGGACAGTCATGTTCAGACACCCTGCTCGCAGCCTGTTTCTGTGTGCATTTGGTACTCCCTATTTCTTCTTTTTGAAGAAGTGGTTGAACCTTAGGTGCCCACACCATCAATGGTAAGCTGCAGATTATGCCCATTCTTTGGGAGGTTTGAAGAGACAGCACTTGGTTCAAAGGTTGGGCACTTGGCTACAGAAACCCCTGGACTTAGGAGAGAGTCGGATGCAATGACCTGGACACGGAGTTGTAGCTAGAGGCCTGCTGGCAGCAACAGCCTAAAACCAGCATACTAGATGCTTTTGCATTCCTTCAGAACAGGCTAACGAGCGTTCAAAAGAGATAGCTTCAGATATACCTGCAGTAAATTAAAGAAGAGGCAAATTCAGAGACAGGTAAACACCTGGTACAGGCAATCAGAGACTAAAATGTGTAAGACATGCTCCTAATTAAATGTCACTGCAGAAATGGAATGAAAAACCAGGGACTTGGGGTTTGTCTGACCAGTTCATTTGCTGCACTCTCAAGGTTTAACATTTCTGCATTTTCATTAGACTAGTAACATTACCAGCTGCATTGAGGTTCTAATAACCATTGTATAAAACATGGGCACTAATCTCAAAATACACTGAGACATGCAGAACTCGGGAACACCAATGTAAACCCAGGGAGACTTTAGTTAATTGTGTGTATTATTTATGTATTTGTATCCAGAGTACTTGGGAACAAAAGGTGTCATACGCTTTTTTTCTTCCTTGATATACTGACACTCCACATAATTCTGAATATTTCATGGAAACCAACAACAACAACAAAAAAATCACAATCACTTCTTACTTTTGCTTGTATGTATTTAAGTGCACATGCATTTCTCCTGACACAAGAGAAGAGTGATGAACTTTCCACGCAGAATATAAAAACAACATAAATGGCACAGTCAAAGAGCTATGGACAATTTTCCATGGTTGATCATTAGCTGATTTAAGAGACAATGAGTTGGAAAATTAATCCTTTTCAAATTTAAAATATGAACATAAACATGGGCAAGTACTTTACTAAGCTGTTCTGTGGATTTGCAAATAATCACCGGTTTAGCATCAGGATGTTATCATCTATTTAATGCCAGGATGAGCACAAGTGGGTTTTGTTGCTGTTTTCCTTCCCTCCTACCAGGAAAAAAGATGGCTATGTACATATCACAGTTGACTAGAATTTAGACATCATAGTTTAACTCATGAGTGTGTTCCCTGTTAGTAGGAGTGAAGAAATAGAGAGGGAGCCCAGCACTCAGGTGGGAGCTCTCGGGGTCATTTATTTGAATGTCTGATGTGAATTCAAATGACAAATCCTGAAGAAAGAAATTCTCATTTCCAAGCGCTTCTGCCATCCCTATCCCAAAGCATCACCAACACACCACAAACAACAACAATACATTTTCACACCTAGGGCCCCTAGTTCCTTCTACTGAGATAACTCTAATGCCGTGGAAAAGTAATAAAATCATATCTTGTGCAAAATGAAAATATAAGTAGTAAAAAGCTTGATTAACCTCCATTCATACTATCTTTCCTTTTAAGCAACAGATAGTGCCCTAATAGCTACACAAACTTTCATAAGGAAGCCAAGACAGAAAAGATACCACCACTACCCAATACGGCCTGTTCTTTACTAATCATTTACAAAAGACAGTCAGAGATGAACTCAGGGTCAAATGGCACAACATTTTGAGAAAACACGTTTGAAAGCAAATTTCACACAGCTCAGAACTTCCTGCAGTTGGCTTGACCTCCAAAACATTTACCACAATACATCACAGCTTCAGGTTTAAAACAAAGACTTCTGAAAACTGTAAAGCTTTTTAAGTGCTCCTATTTGCAAAATGGACGTGAAAATTTCTTGAGAGGCTGTTTCACATCCTAGCTCAGAGTTCTTCAATTCCTGGACACAGAAGGAACCAGAAAAATGGAAATAAAACTTCACTTTCTCTTAACAAAGGTCAGTAGCAAACCCTAAACATCTGCAAAATATAGAGTTGAGTTTGCACTCAAGTTTCATACTCAGTCAGGTGACCTGACCCTGTCTGGTCAACTTCAGCCACAACTGGTCATAGTTGCTATTAATGTACCACAAGGTACCTCACTATAAGTAACTAGGTAAGTGTCGAGGTTTAGATTCAATCCACCAGACCTACAACAGACACTCTCTGTTAACACCTCTTCCCCTCACCGCCCCACAAATAGAGGAAGAGAAAGAGGATAAGGGAGAGAGACTTACGGCTCCTTCCCCTCTTGAATGGGAGAGGAAGGGAATGAGAGAGAGACTTCCGGATTAGAAAACTAAAACAGCTTTCATGAAGTTGATAATAATATAATGGAATATATACAAAACCAGTATCGAACCCAACTTACTCCTGATGGCAATTACATCACCGTCACCACTGAGGCTGTGCAGGCACTGGCAAAGTCCCAGAACAGGCTCAGCAGCAGATGGGAACCGGTTCAGGAACATATGAATCAAGATGGTCCAAGAAGGGAAGGCCAAAGCGAAGGGTCCAAGAAGGCAGAGGACCCCAAAGGGAAGAGAAGGCCAGCAGAAGGGCTGACAGGAAGGAAAAAGGGTGAGACCCTTGTGATCCCTCAGCTTTATGCTGAATATGATGGAATCCCTCGTTGGTCAGTTTAGGGTCACCTGTCCTGGCCGCTCCTCCCTGCAGGTGTGGCCTTTCACTTTCTGCACCCCCCCAAAGTGGTGCACAGGAGTTAGCAGTGACCTTGGTCTGCACACCAGTCCTTGAAAGTAACTCTCAACATCAAGCGTTGTCACTGCTAGAAGCAGACACTGTCTGCAAAGACATCCTGTTAGCTTCAGAAAGGGCAGTTAGTTAGAGAAGACTTAGCTGAAAAGTAGAATCACTGAACAGAATTGGTTTGGTTCTAACTCAAACCAGGACAGTAAGTTACTTCTCCCATGATCATCTGGCAAGAAAAAATACAATACTAACAGAGTTCAGGAACATCTGGGTATAAAGGACCCACAAAGAGACAAGATTCCAACACTTCAATTGGTTAGTGACATCAGCAGCCACCGTAAGCCCCTACTTCCCAAAGCTCTGAGGAATCATCACTTCAGGAATATCTCCCTATGCTTCTTCCTCCTTAATTAAATTTAAAAGAGTAACTAAGAAATACAGCACATGGAACATTTTGATGTCCCTCAATAAATCTACTGGCCATTTTAGAACAGTACTAAGGTACTTAAAATAAGGTGTTTGCTCCAGACTTTGTACATCTTCAGTCAATAAGGTCGTTTTAAAAGAGGAAAAAGCCCAGAAATATACATCAGGAGTCCAACTTTTAACCAGATTCAGATTCTTTGCCTAAAAAAGTCGTGTTTCAACAGTACAAACAGAATTTGAAAGAGCAAATATTACGCCTGGGTTTTGACAGTTAAACTAAAAAATAAACCTAAAATCTGCTCTGAAGTTTCCAAAGCACCCTAGACCCAGTTCCTGAAAAATCTTAGGATATGTGATTATTAAATGCTAAATACAGAAAAAAAACCCCAACATTGATTTTAAAAGGGCAGTCACAACAGTACATCAAATAATGACTGGTATGAGACAGTTTTACATGTTCCACACCTCATTGAGTTCTAATTTCAAGGCAATAGAAATTACAACAAACAAGAGGTGGGCTACTTTGGGATAAAGTATTTTATTTATGGAAGACTTAAAGAATTAAGTGTTATTCTCACGAGAGTATTATTCAACTGCATAAGGTAGTGAAATAATGCTGCTGAATTTTGGTCAACCTTACTGGGAGCAGAGGGTCTGTAATACCCAGCAGGAAGGATCCTCGGCTATATCACTTTAATAATCCTGTTTACAATAAATTAGGCTTGACGAAAAGCATAATAATGCATCTCCTATAAATGAGATTTTAAAATGTTTACTCTGTAATCTCCAGGGAGCCACTAAAATTATTGCTGTTGCAGGCCTTGTTAAAGCCGGGTCCAGTTCAGTAAACCATATTATTCTGTATATGGGGAGAATTACACCACTCTGAAAGTCATTTTTGCCTTGGGGATAATTAAATGCATATTGTACCTTAAAGTTGTAGCACCAGTAAGCCTTTGTATATTGAACTCCTTTAATTAGAAGGCAGTTTACATATTTCTCAGCCCCAGTCTGTTGTCTTAAACATGCTGGTCAAAAAACTTAAAAGATGGCTAAAATTCTTCCTTCCATTTTTCACTCTACTTAAATAACTGTTTATAAATATTACAATGAATCAGGCCACCATTGCCAGAGCCTTTCATTTACAGACGGGAGTAGTTTCTACTTCAGGGCAAGCCTTATAATCCTTCTGTTTTAGAAAAGTTTGCCACATGCTAAATACTCAGTCACTGCACATCAGGGAAATGCTAGTAATGGGCCAGGAGAAAAAAATTGTAGCTTCTTGTTCCTATTAAGCTCCCTCCTAACAGGTGACAGAGTGAAATCTATCTACGCAGTCCAGCCTCTGACTCCAACAATTTGAATTATAGAATCATAGAATGGTTTGGGCTGGAAAGGACCCCAAAGATCATCTAGTTCCAACCCCTGTGCCATGGGTAGGGACACCTCCCACTAGACCAGGTTGCTCAAGGCCACATCCAACCTGGCCTTGAACACCTCCAGGGTTGGAGCATGCACAACTCCCCTGGGCAACCTGTTCCAGCGTGAAGAATTTCCTCCTAGATGGGTCTTTTTGAAATCTGTATGGTTTTGCATTATTAATAGGATATAGTTACATTAAATGAAACAAGAAGGTAAAGACATCTGGGATATGCATTCAAACAAGTAATGTGGAAGTGTGGTGGAATTTGTTTTCTCCATCACCCTTGCAGGTGAGCACGGATCATAGGAGTTCACAGCCCTCCCCTTCAGGCTAGGTACTTTGCTCACATTAGCATGACTTGATTCACGTCAACTCCTCTTCCTTCTCTTTTCACACAAAACATTTATTTAAAAAAGCATGAAAGTATTTTTTTGGAATGCTTATCTGAGAAGCCACTTGGGATTCATGACCATAAGCAAGGAATGTAAAGAAGCTATTGAAATGACATTTCAAATTAGGTACCAGTTTCACCATAGCTCCTGGGATGTGTACAAATGCAATCTACAAAGGTAGCAGAATGTAATGCAGGTAGGAGAGACCTGTCCATCAGAGCCCAGGGAAGCAGCCCCAGGCTGACAGGACATGGCTACAGCAGGAAAGCAGGGGAAAGAAGTGACATGCTGCCTATTCTACTATTAAGCCAACTACAAATATATTGAGACCCATCATTTTGAGACCACCAAAGGTAAGCACCACAGAGAGCGGTGCTCATTTCTGCTCTGCCCTGCTGCGGCACATTCCTAAACCACAAAGATAGCTGCTTTGGATTAACACAGTCAGGGAATTTTAGGAAGGCTGAAAAGAATGATGGATTGCCATTTATATGCTGCACGATACTTTCAGTTTAATTGGACACGTGTACTTGATGTTTCTTTCAAATCAGCTGTAGCTGTAGACCGATGCAAATGGCCAGCAATCTGATCGGAATGCAAATCAAAGAGCTTGAGATGTTCACATTGAACATGCAGATTTGGCCCATTAAAGGGGAATTCAGAGGGAGTCAATAACCTGATATTGATGTGTTCAAGTGGTTGGATCCAAGACTTTGAGACCTTATCACTACCTTCAGCAATTTTTGGAGAAGGTAAAAACAGGGATTGAATGGAAAATGAAGTAAAACAAAGGTAAAGATAAGCAGAGACCTATGAAAGGAGAACCAGCTAAAAAAAATAATACTGTCAATTCTGGTGTTGTCATTCAGGCATGTGGGGCCTTAGGAAACTCCTTCTCCTTTTCCTGCTTGGATTTCTGGTATCTGTAGGAGGTGACTAAAATGCTTGCAAGCTTTATATCATTTTGGTGTCTAGGCAAGAAGCTTACCATTTTAATGGTTATTTGGAGGGACAGAAAGTCAAACACTTCCTGGCAGTTTTAGATCACGTGTCTTTTGTGTTTGTAACCAGAGTCAGCACGGTTTTAGATATCCTGCTAAGTCATTACAGCTTGAACCAGGCTGCACTGTGAGACAGAACATACTGCACAGAATGGAAAACTAAACATTTTGCTGATGGTGTAGCCTACTACCATATGAAAACCAGTAAGTGAAGACTTATATAGAATGATGTATTTCATGTATCATGTTTAATGCCACATCTCCCTGATTATGGACATTTACACTGAATTTTGTTTTTTCCCAGAAATTAGGGGGGTTGGGGTTTTTTAAGTGAAAATTTAATATAGGAAGTGTAAAATGCAGCACAGTTGGAAACTATAAACACTGCAAGTGTTGCAAAGTGCAAAGAATAAGTGAATGAGCCTAACTTTGCTTTCCTTTGCTGTTAATATAAAACAAGTTTAAATTCTGATCAATGAATAAGGGCATTTATCACATCTTTGTTAAAAAAACCCTAAAAAGCACAGCATCACAAATGGCTGCATCTCATAGAGGTCAACTGCTTGCCGACTTTTCCTTGAACTTTGAACCATGCACTTTCCCCAGCACAATAAATATGTGCACGTATTGGAGTGTGTCCAGAGGAGAGCCACCAAAATGATCAGGGGAATGGAGCATCTCTCGTATGAAGACAGGCTGAGGGAGCTGGGGCTGTTCAGCCTGGAGAAGAAAAGGCTTCTGGGAGACCTTATAGTGACCTTCCAGTACCTGAAGGGGGCCTACAGGAAGGCAGGGAAGGGTCTATTCACAAGGGTTTGTAGTGATAGGACAAGGAGCAAAGGTTTTAAGCTAGGAAAAGATAGATTTAGGTTGGATATTAGAAAAAAAATATTTAACATGAAGGTCATAGAGCACTGGAATGGGCTGCCCAGAGAGGTGGTGGAGGCCCCATCCCTGGAGACATTCAAGGTCAGGCTTGATGAGGCTCTGAGCAACCTGACCTAGGTAGATGTCCCTACTGTGTAGGGAGGTTGGACTGGATGACCTCTGGAGGTCCCTTCCAGCCTGAAACATTCTATGATTCTAAATGGACAGATAGCTGGAAAACAAAATTAAAATTGTCCTTAAATTCCCAAGTCCTTAAGCAGCACCTGAAACAACTGTAAACCTCAGCCTAATTCTGGAAACATTTGAATTATTACTTAATCATAAGTATTCGTATTGCCACAGCACTGTATTGTCATTCCTCCTCCTCCCTCCATGTCACCCCAGACCTCTGGGACTGAGATCCAGAAGGTTCAACAGTTTCATTAAGTCTATATGCATGTCCTCCCATTTCTGTGCTGACACAGAAGCTTTAACTTTGTTAAAGCTCACGTTAGGTCTTTCCAGATGCAGTTATGTGTTGACAACAGCAGAGATGAAATGCTGGGCTGCACCGTGGCAATGACATCTAATACAATGCTTGAACACCATGTTGGGCTGCAGTCCACAAGGAGCACTCAACTTAGCAGTTTGAGGGTAAGAACACTGCTTTGCTGATCATTTAATGCACTTGGTCTTCCATCAGAAAGGAACAAGCAACAGCGCTGGCACCAAGTACAAATGGTTTCTGTTATGATAAGGAGAAAATATTGCTCTTGGTTGCATGATAGATTTCAGCCAGGCTTTCAAATCTGAAAGCCTCATTTGTACCCAAACCAGACCCCTTGGGCCATAAGCAAGCCAGATGCTTGAATGTGAAAATGAGCAACTGTTGAGTGACACTTTCTGTACACAGCTACTTACTAATAATTTAGAAAAGTGGATGTAATAGGTACATAGTCATCTACATCTTCAAAATACTCTGCCTTGTCATCTCTTGTGAATTCATTTCAAGTCTTGCAATATTTGATGTCTTTCTCAATGTCAAATAACTATTTATCTCTCAAAGTTCCTAGTCATCATTGCTTCGGAAAAAAAAGGTTTAAAAAATGTGAGGTTAGGTTTTAAAAGCTTGAGGGAAATTAACAGAACTTGCCAACAGTATTATTTTCAAGCCAGACACATAATTTATGAATACTATGGAGGGGAAATATGACTAGCAAAAAACAAGAGAGAAATTTAGTATGAAAGTGCATGCTTCATAAAGCTCATGGTCTATTTAAGAGTACTAGGTGCACAAAATAAAGAATTTGAGCAGATAATCGTATATAATTACCAAAACCAGAGTATCACTCTCCATTAATAATCATCATAAATTACAGATATTTTCATGGAATCATAAAGGTTGGAAAACACCTCTAATATCATCAGGTCCAACTGTTAACCCAACACTACCATGACCACTAAAGCTTGTCTCAGAATGCCATGTCTACACTTTTTTGGAACACCTCCAGGGATGGTGACTCCACCAATTCCCTGGGCAGCCTGTTCCAGTGCTTGGCCTTACTCTTTCAGTAATGAAATTACTCTTACTCTTCATTACTCTTTCAGTAATGAAATTTTTCCCAATATCCAATCTAAACTTCCCCTGGCACAACTTGAGCCTATTTCCTCTCCATTTTAAGACAATCTGACGATTAACCTCCAACACAAGCAGGCATTAGTTACAGATGCTTGGGTAGCTCCTGCCCCTCCTTCTTCTCCAGCTGCAAATTGAAATGTGCTAGTGAAGCAAGTGAAAAATAATATACGTGTTTGAAATTCATAGTGTGGGAATTAACTTTGCTTTCATTTAATGCCCCAACTCTGATCACTTCTGTAACAACGCAAGAAAGAAAACCAAAATTCTGCCACCACCCCTGAAAACATCTTTATAGCAGAACTTAGGGCCAAGAGCACCAATTTACAGCTCTAGAGCACCTGTAGCTTAAAGCATTTCCCGAAGACTTCTAAGGAAAAAGCATGACTAAATCAAGCCAGACCCTCCCTGAGTCATGGCTGCTAAGGCCTGAGACCTGCCTGCGGGGGCAACAAGATCACCGGTATGCCGGTAGTTACCCAACAGAGTTTGGTATATTCGATATAGCAACCTTTGTCTTAGTTTTGAAGGTAACTGAGGCTGGAGAAAGCATTTATCCAGTGAATGTCTCCCCTCAGATGGCAAGTTTTTCAGGCAATTCTCCTCAAATATGCTTTTGTGATGGCAATCCACACACACTGTATGAATCTCAATTCAATTACACACCATGGGATCCTGCTGGATGAAGAATACCAGGATTCCAGAGAGCAGTACAGGAAAAACATTCAACCCCAGCAGACCAAGCGGTTGAGGATTTGATAAAACACAACGATTCCTTCTCCTTCACGATGACATGCTGACCCTATGGGTATTTTCTCCCATGCCTCCATCCTACAGATCACTCTTATTGATAAAATTGCAATATATGGGGTAGAAGGGAACATAAATACAGAGCCAGCAGCAGCAATATCATGCTGAAGCTAATCAGTAACAGCACAGAGCTTCTGGGGCTTTGTTTTGCTTTGGTATTTTATTTTTAAAAAATAAAGCCATTCTCTCACTGCAGTTGCACAGGAGGCAGGGAAACTGTACCTTTTTTCTCCTGCAGCAGGTCTTTTTTTGGAATTGAACCATTTGGATGATTCCCAGCCAAGAGGTGGCACAGGTCCAGTACCATAACTCCTGAGTCCTGCCTAGAGCTGCACTCCCAGAGGACAAGCACATCCATGCATTCAGATGCGGATGGTGGTACCACAGCTTCATCCACTATGGGCCGCAGCCACAGCATGTGCAAAGTCCTGCTCCGTGCCATCTGCACACCTTTGCAGGCCCTTGCTGCAAAGCCATGCCCCCTCAGTTGGGCTTGCTAGTGAGACTCAGTGCCATGACCCACGGCTACACGGCATTCAGCCCCAGAGTGAGGCCTGTGGGCGCAGAGCAGTGGCAGCCCTGGCACAGAGCTGTGTGGGAGCCTGGATTGTCCCTCTGCTCAGTTCGTACTGAAGCCTTTAGTAAATCATAGAATTATAGAATGTTTTGGGTTGGAAGGGACCTTAAAGATCATCCAGTTCCATCCTCCCTGCCATGGGCAAGGACTCCTCCCACCAGACTAGGTTGCTCAAAGCCCCATCCAATCTCATCTTGAACACATCCAGTGTTGGGGCAATTTCCTGGGCAACCTGTTCTAGTGACTCACCACACCCTCACAGGGAAGAACTTTTTCCTTATATCTAATCTAACTCTACCCTCTTTCCGTTTAAAGCCATTAACCCTCATCCTATCACTACAAGCCATTGTAAAAACTCTCTCCAGCTTTCTTGTAAGCCTCCTTCAGATACTGGAAGGCTTCAGTAAGGTCTCCCTGGAGCCTTCTCTTCTCCAGACCAAACAACCTCAGCTCTCAGCCTGTCCTTGTAGGAGAGGTGTTCCTCATAGGAAGACCACCAGGAGGGCACTTGAAAGGGCATAGGAGAGATGAAGTGTAAGAATGAAAATCAGCCTTGCCATCAACTTTTCCAGTGAATCTCTACATTACAGTAGTATTTGCTTTGATTTCACAGGCAGGCTGATTTATCCAGGACTGGTTAGCTCTGACAGAGATCACAAGAGTCTTGGACTTTGACGTGTCCCCTGACATTCCACACTGAAGTAGAAATTACATGTCAGAAACAGGGACTCAGGGCCTGCAGTGTGAGATTGCCAGGGCAGAAGTTTAGTGTTAACAAAAATAGTCTTGGAATGTGAAATCCACTTTTTGGTACAATTACATTCTCTTAATTTCATTGAAAACTTTGGCATTTCACAAATATTATCTCTCAAACACATTCACTGGATTAGGAAAAGAGCAAATTATTGTTAATTATGTTATCCTGACAATATAATCACCAGACTTACATTTCTGTATCTTCTATTTAATCAAAGTGTACGAACTGCAATAAAAATATCCTTCTCATGCAACTAAGAAGCCTCTCCTCATTTCAGAGCTGCTAGCTTTTAAGTATACATTGAAACGTTTAACAGTATGAAACTGTAACACGTAATTGACAAAACTAAATATAATTTTTATAGCTAAAGTAGTAGTAAATAAGCTGATATTGTGCTCTGGAAGTGCAATATGTTTTTTTCTACTTTCATATCACCTGAACATTAGATGTGCAAGACTATTGATCTCACTAGTTCTGCCGTCTGCCTCTAGCATACAGCTACTGCACAATACGTGGGAAAGAGATAAAAAATAGCAATGCTATAACATATTAAATAATTGTTACAGCATGACAAACCAAAAAGAGATCAATCTTCTCTGACCTCTGCAAGATATTAAATTCCCTGCATTTATTCCCTTCCCACGAACTGGATGAACCTAAACTCAATGAACTCACAGAAAGAGATTCACTTTGAATATTGACTTGCTAAGGATAATAAAGACCAAATATGAACTACCTCAGCTGCAATGGGTAGCTTCAGACTTGATCTAACTTTTCTGAAACTTCATAGGAATTTTGACTCTGAACAACATAAATTTGACACCCATACAACATTTAGGAGAACACAGCTGGGGATACAAAACAGAGCTTTAGCTGAAATGAAGAAATGAAAATCAGAGGCAAGGGTTCCATTTTCAGACAACAGAATCATAGAATGCTTTGGGTTGGAAGGGGCCTTTAAAGATCATCTAGTTCTGACTCCCCAGCAATGGGCAGGGACACCTTCCACTAGACCAGATTGCTTAAAGCCCCATCCAACCTAATCTTGAACACATCCAGTGTTGGTGTATCTACAACCTCCCTGGGCAACCTGTTCTAGCAACTTGCCACCCTTGATCATAAAAATGTTGAAGTCATCTAGTCCAATAGACTCTAAGATGATGTGCACCATGCCCTTTCCAGGAACAGGAATGGGGTTGTTGAGTTCCCCAGGTCCTCCACTTTCTTGCCTTTCCAAATACTGGTATAACACTTGCTATTTTCAGCCACCAGAATTTTGCCAGCCTCCTTCCAAAATACTGTAATTTGTCACAGACATTATATGCCAGCCCCACAAACACATCAGTCTACTTTTTTCTGGATGTTTGGGCACATCCAGCTCCATGGATTTGAATACATCCACCTTCTGTAAGCAGTCCCTGACTTGTTGCCCCTCTGACGTTGGCTGTACTTCTCCTTTCCAAGCTGTACTAATATGCACATAGGTCAGGGATCAGGCTTTGCTTGTGAAAACTCAAGTGAAAAAAAAATCCATTACTTTCGCCCTTTCCTTTTACCAATGGACAAACACTTTCACTGAATTTCCTAGTACTAGAAAGTACTAGAGTACCGTCTTGTTAGCTTTCATGTTTGCTACTCTATCATCTCCAGCTGGGCTTTGGTATGATTTTTGGATTAATTACTTAGGTTCTCTTCACAAATACCCACTATTTTGGGTTCATAATTTGACTTGAAGGCAAGAACTGACATAAGCTTAGAACATAACTTAACCTGGAGGATTTGTGTAAGGAACCTAACCCCTTAAAACAGTCAACAGACAGTGAGGTTGGAGTTCATGGAAGTGGTGTGAAAGTCTCCAATAGCATTGCTAGCTGGCCAACCAAAAATTCAGGCAGACTTAGCAGATATGAAGGTGTGGTTTATAGTGTCTCACAACTATGACTTCTGTGAAACAAAGAAAGTAACTCCTAACTCCTCATTTCAAAACTACATGCAAGTGCTTGAACATTCCCAAAAGACACTGCAGCCAAACATTTACACTTTGGGTGGTTCGACACCACATATTCATTAGCAAGGTCCTTATGTTCCTCAAGGCTGAGGAACTTGAGACAAAAAAGCCTTGCCCAGGATCATCCAGCAGGTCAGCAGCCAGGCTGGACACAGACCTGTGTTCTCTTCCCAGCTCAATAACACTGGAATGCTTTGCTTGTATGCAAACCTGAGAGCACAATATATTATTACAAAACGATGAAGAAAGCAAGTGGAGAAATGTTTGCACACTAAGGACACAATGTAAAGTGAGACTACATATTCTGTAGCTCTTATGGACACACAGACAAAAAAAACCCCAAACCACCAAAATGAAAAGCAATTGTGACCCTGGAGTGGCATAAAGCTGTGACATACCATGTATACATCTAATATGACAAACAATCTCATGACCATGGAGTAAGATCCCCATCAGTCAGACAGAAGATGCTAACAAGCATTAAGAGCTACTTGAAGTTAATTCAGTGTGTTAAATGAATCCCAGGAGGGGTCTGTGAGTCAGATCCCCTTGCAGGGGAATCTCACATGAGAATCTGAAAGCCAGCGGCATCGGCACCGTGACAAAAGTTGTATGGTACAGAGAGAGTAAAAAATGTATGGAGAGCTCAAACAGACAATGTCAATCAAGCAGCAACTGGGGAGAGAGGTGGCAGCAGTGCATACAGCAATGCTCTAGTGAGTCATGTTGGAAGAAAGGGAGCAGATTAAGCTGTTAACTCACTTGCACAGACATTTACTCACTCATAAAACCAACACGCAGCTGTAACAGTTGTCACAACTCAAAGCCTCCTTCCACAGTAACAATGATTATTCATACTTCCAAATGTTACAAGCTGGGAGACAAGTAATGCTAACAAACAAGCTGCCAACTGGCATTAACACTACCTGGTCAGAAAAGATCTTTAATAGCATCTAATGTTAAAATTATTTAAAATAATTTGTTAAGAAGACGTTGGGAATTGTCTGGCTAAAGATGTTTTCATCTGAAAATAAAAATGTACAGGAAGAAATTTTTGATAGAAACATACCACTCTCAGTCTACCTCAAAAATTTTTTTCATTTCATGGAGGAATTTCTGTTAGCAGAAAGAGGGATCAGTACGCACCTCATCCCAAACACCACTAGAACAGAGAAATCCTAGCTACAAGCCAGACAGAACAGCATCTCATGGCTGACACTCATGGGGAAGCGAGTGGTCTAGGCTGTGGATCTACTGTCTGCTCCAGCATATATCCCAGGCTGTTCTGCAGGACAGAAGAGAAGGGCCTGACAAGGAAACGCATACCTAACACATGAAAAGGTGTTGGCTTTGTTACAACATAAAAGAATTAAAGGTAAAACAATGAATTAATGACAAAGAAAAACTTTTTCCTAAGATGTTATTTTATTAAGCTAATTCTTTCAAAGCCTACAGCAGTTTCTAGCTGTAGAAAATACTAGGTTCTATCCTATTTTTTTACCCTAAGGTATAGAAAAGCAGACAATCCAGCATCAACTTAACGCAATTTTTTTTGAAAAGCCTATTCCACTCCTGGAAACACAGTATTAGACCAAGAAAGATCTGATCTAGCCTGTGCTCCTGATAACTCCCAGAGCCAAATCTCAGCTTTCACATTTGAGCCAGTTTTCATGTTTCGCCAACTCTCCAAGTCCACATGGAAAAACAGGACAAGCCATATTGCACATCAACACAATCCTACCACCTGTGTGCTTGGATCTGTCACAGGATGCTGGCAGCCTGCAGAACGTAATACGGAAAGCTCAGTGTCCTCCAAAATTGCTGCATACACTTCTGATTTAATGCCATGTGAGGTATCTGCATACTATATGCTAGAAAAGAGAAAGGAAACTGTAGAAACGAAGGACACTTAATTTAGCAGATCACAAGTGGACACATCTCCACCGATTCAGTCAGGAGCAATGAATGAATGAATCTCCAAAGGCCTCTTGAGATTTGAAGAATTTGTATGTAACTTCAGGACATCAAAGTTTTTAACACCAGCACTCTGTGCTGTGAAGATTCAACTTGTGCTGAAGTATCAAATAGAACTAGAAAGCTGGTAATGGTGAGTGAAAAAGAGCTAAAGAACAAAAAGAGAGCTCAGCAGCTCAGCACACTTCAAAATTTCATCTTTTACAACTGTGCCTCCACACCAGTGGTATTCCTCTTTCCAGAACAGGGCTTGCGTGCCACTTGTCCCGTTCAAGGAAACCTGGATTGATCTGGCACTTATATCAACAACTTCTGAGAGAGGTGGATGTCAATAGCTGTTACAATAAGTAGAGATTTGGGTTACTCTTACAGTCTTTATAGCAGCAGAGACTATGAAAAGAATGTTTAGGATTGGTCTCTTAATTTTAATTACTGAGTTTTATATGAGTTTTAATTACTGAGTTTTGTTATTCTGATGGGGAAAAGAATCTCTGTGCTAGTAAAAGGAGGAGTACAAACTGGAACAGCGAGGACACATGGTTAGCCAATGATCCCAAGTCTGACCTATTCCTCCCTATGTTGTAAAACTGTCAGCACCTGAATTTACACCTGAAGACTACCATCTTGGCATGCAAGGCAACAGCAAAGGCTATTGAGCAATGCTAAGAAGAGCACAACCCAGCAAGCCAAGTGAGTGTTTTCAACTACCAGGAAAATATTCTATCCATGTTACCTTACTGACTAGCGCTGGCAACCTCTATTCAGACTTAGCAGGAGTCCACCATTACCACTGATAGTTTGTTGAAGGGATTAAAAAACCTAGAGCAAGATAGAAGGATAATAATAATGAAATATGAAATTGTCACAGGCGTATCTTCCAGCCTGTTCTAGTCTGTCTGAAGGCACAACACACCTCCAGCCTCAGCAGGGGTGGTGCAGAGTACTATATTCTTTCTCTAGGAATTAAACATTTCAAAATACCTATAGATGTCATGCTTTGCTCAATATTCAGAATTAGGTCAGGTTTCACTTCATGCAGACAAATGTCTCTGTTCCTGTTTTCCAATTAACTCTGGAGGATATTTTAAGATTTCATACCTGCTCTGGACAACAGTTTATGCTGAACTGTGAAGTGATTCCATCGTTTGCCACAAAATCTCTCATTACAATATTTGCGGACAAAAAAAAACAAAACGGTATAAACAATGTAATGACAAAAACTCTTCAGGGTTCAGAGCGAGAGTTCAGCAGGACAACGGCTCAAAAATGAAGAAGTCCAGCACACACACAGAACTGACACAGGCCTGCTGGGCTCTGAATACAGAGCTGCTAACAGTCCCCTAACACTGCTGGCCTTCTAATCAGCTGTCTGTAGGACATCAGAAAATGTGTCATTAAAAAAACTTATTATTTGATAAAGTCCTGCAGATTTTCACATGAAAGGTGTTGCTGAAGCATGAAGCATTAAATTATATATGGCTAAACCGTGTCATATATTAGCACAACTCCTTTTTTCCTCTAGCACTTCATCTGCCTGCCTTAGGGAACGTTGCACACTATCTCCCTTCCATGTCCAGGATAAAGTTTTCCAGCAGCCAGCATTTGGAGTACCTAAAATCAACGTCTATATCCACAATTTACTTGCCTGACTGCTGCTGCTTGAACTTAATATATTGAAATTTGCTTTCTGAAATTTCACTTAGAAGGTAAAAATTGCAAGGGAGACCTGGGAACAATTGCCAATTTTGCTTAAAAAAAAAAAAACCAGAAAGGGGGTGACATTTAGGTAAGTGAGCTATTTCCACATACTTATTTCAACAAACTTATCTGCCACATGTTGCATATGGTAAAACAAAAAGATGTAAAAATACTCCAGAGATGCAGCCCCCGATTCTACATATTTCAAAGCATATTAGGAAAGCAAAATACATCTAGAACACAGCTGCATTTCTGGCTGACGATTTAAGACTTGACTGAAAGACTACTAAATGCTATGGACAGATTCATAATCAAGAGGGCTTGAAATGGGCACTGAAAAGACCTGATGCTATCTTGTTGAAGATGTAGACCATAAGATACCCATTTTTCTAAGCATTAAAAACCTCATGCTCCACTTAACTGAAGCTATTCACACCTGGTGACACTCTTCCAGTTGCCAGCCTCTAAGTGTTTTACACACGTTGCTGAATCCAGCCTTTCAGCCTGCATACCTGACAGGTTATCGTCTACGGCAGAAAGCAACAAATACATTTTCAGCCACTATCTGATCTTTTAAAATCCGTTTGTTTTGATTCAGGCTGTATCTGCTCCACGTGTTTTCTGCAAATATCATTGTAAACTAGAAATGCTCATGGAAGAGCAATTTTAAAAGAAACAGCAGCGTATTCATAACAAGCCCACTTTGGTCTCTGTTTTTTTGGGGGAATATTGAACACCACAGGAAAATTTCAATTTCAAAACAGAAAAATTGAAGGAAACAAAGGGAGAAATACAAAAACCTTTCTTAGGTTATTTTCTGAGTCAAGCTGCTTTACTTCTAGTCAGCTGGACACTGATAAGCAGCTGTGTAATATGCTGTACTTGCATCACAGATTGGGCAGCCATGTTTCCTCTACAAAATTAAACCGCATAGTTCCGTCACAGTATGTCTTCCGTGCCATGCTAATTAAGATGTCCTCGTTCATACCAGAGCTCCAAGATTAACCTGCCTCAGATGAGCAACCTCATGGCAAATCAACACTTGAGTTACTCAATCTGCAACAGTGCTTCTCAACAACGCCCATCCTCATTTCTCCAGAACTTTTGGGGCTTGTCTCTTGACAGCACATGGGACTGCAAGTAAATTGAGTGGCTCAGATCTTCTGCCAGGCAATGGTGAAGAGGAAAAAAAACCCACTGTAATTTTGAGTACAGAGGTAAGATATCTGGGGGTGCCACTGTGGCTTGCAATCTCAATGGAAGAAAAAGGAACATTAAGTACTTTTGTTTAATTAGAAAGTGTTTCACTGGTTTGCTAGAACCATTTCTGTCTAGCAATAAAGTACTTAGCAAATCTCTTTCAACAAGAAGCCTTTCGAGAATACATTGATAAGGATATGCCATAATATCACTAAGATGACAATGATACTGTTAACAAGTTTAATGTAAATACAAATGAAGGAATGGTGGTGCTGATAGGGATTAGACATCCTACTGTCTTGACGCAACATCATTAATGCACAAACATGAGCAGTACATAAGATTTAAAAGGCAAGCTTTACGCAGTGCTTCTTTGGAGCCTTCTCCAAGACATGTATGTGCAGCGACCCATTCTGTCGGGCCACAACAAAGATGAGCGGGGTACAACACTGAAGTGTTTCCAGAAAGCAGTAATTATAACAGTAGAATTAAACCAAGGTTAACTTCATCTCTTGATTTCTGCTAACGTCAGCCTAGGTCTTCTGTAAGGTCAGAGTGATTTGTCAGTCAAAGTGGTAAGATGCTACTTTGACTCCATCTAGTCTTGGGCCAGCCTGACAGCCTGACAAACTGAAGAATCTTAAAATAAAATACCATTTCTTCCTCCTGCATTTTATATAAGCTAATGCAGAAACTGGAAGTAGGACCTAATTCCCCTTAGACTCAGTTTTCTGCAGCTTAATGGGGCAAACAAAAAACTGGGAACTTGAGTGGCGCACCACTTTTGGAACAACTGTGGTGTCTAAGACTATCAATCTATACACCCAGAAACGAAGACACGGAGAGAAAGAATTTCCCCCTCTCACACTTTCACCCATATTTGAAGCCAAATTCCTAGGTGCAAGTACATATCAATAATTTCATTCAGAAGTCAGAAAATTGAAACTGAAATATGCATTTAGAGGCAACTAGACACAGCTCAGAGCTGGAGACTGTTTCTTGGGAGCATAAAGAGAGTAAAGTGGTGGACCATCTGGCTCTCAAGTCAAGGGAGGAGGGTAGACAAAGATGGGAAACTTCTTTCTCTAGGAAGAAAGCTAGAGAAGGAAGGAGAAAAATCAGCATGCTAACAACACAGAAGTAGCTTTCTGCTTGCAACATGTTAATACAGAAACTCTTGATGATATTTCAAAATTTCCTCCAAATTGTTGTGAAGACAACTGTGACCTCTTGTGCAAGGTCATAAAATTAATTACAATGTAAGAAGGTAATGAAAATAACCAGCTTTCCAAACACACATCCCTCCTGGGTAAAGAGAGGGGAGTGAATGAAACAAAGCATTTAATGAATTCAAAAGTTTTAGGCATGGTGGAAAAAATGCAATTTGCACTCAGAGCACAAAATGCTGTTACCTGCTAACACATGAGGTCTGTAAACTCAACATAAGAGACCACCCATTATGAGATATATTCATCAAGTCTCATTTTCACACTGAAATACCTTCTTCCATTTACGCACAGTGAAAATGAAGAGATTCACATATTCAGCCACTATTAGTGAAACCTGAACTACACGTGTAAGTCCATCAAGTATCCTAGAGACAACCAAATCATCATTCTGTGAAAGTATTAAATTTAAAGGGTAGAACTGATATAGGCAGATGCATAAAATCTTAATTCTGCTTACAGAAGAAATACTAACTGTGTCTTTCTTCCCTCGCCCTGGTAATACACACAATTCTCATTTGAAACAATAGCTGAATATACAATAATAATTTGTAATGTGAAATACTGTTAATGTGTTTCCTCTGAGAGTTTCTTTTCCAGAACGTAGCAGAAACTACTTTTATTGCTCAAGTTTTCATTACAGAAATGCCATCGTACATATATCTTTGGTCTCCCATGTACCTTGCTACAGAGCATGACAAGCTAATGACAAGGCTTTTTTCCTGCCTCCCCCGCCACCCCGCTTTTTTTACTATCATCAGTGCACTAATATTTAGATAGATTTACTTTGGAGCAAACAGTAAATGACTAGGAAGCTGTTTCCATTTCTCATTCTCATTCTGATTAATGAGCTGGAGGAACACTCCCTCCCTTCCTTCTCTTTCTGTAGTTGAAAGCATATTGAGCTTATGCCTCTTCTACACCATTAAAAAATAATTTTAGAATCGCATTCCCTAGGAGATGGATGGGACTTGCCGAACACTGATGGCTTTTCCAAAAGGGAATAAGGATCAGCAAAGCCACTCTTCAGCAGTCATTCCAGGATGAAGGACATAAGGTACAGCACCAGACTGTTGAAACAGAGTTAGAAAGCAAAAGGTACACATTCAGGCATGTGTGTGTGTGTGTCTCTCACACCCTCAAATTACCTGCACAAGAAATGATGTGCCTAGAAACAAAAAAAATTCCTCACTCCACATAAAGTCAAATAAAAAAAGACAGAGAGAGAAAACAGCAACTTTTTAGACAGTGAGAGAGAAAAGGCCAGTTCCTGTATTTAGTATAATGCACATAGTATAATGAGGGAGAGAAATAAGACACAACAAGGAAGATCATATACAGGAAAGAACAGACATCAAATATAGCTGAGTTAAGTACCGAGAGTGGCCCCAAAAAAAGACGAGAGAGTCTTCTGGGCTACACAGGCTGTGAAAAACAAGTTTTTGTGGCGTTTGATATCTCCAGTTTTCAGGAACACACGGCTTTCAAACCAACAGGATGACCAAGCTTGTTGGCCTCATTGCCAAGTTCTCCTCCTTACAAAGGCAATCTGTGGAACTTCAAATCTGAATAACTTTTCTGGTCAAAAAGGGGAACTGTATAAAAAAGCAGCCAATAAAGGCTACGTCTTTGACCCTCAAGAACATCCTGAACCTTCCACGAGGATTTAAAAAATACTTTACTAAGGTAAAAAGGCATCAAAATCCAATTTACACCTACATGCTGAAAAAAACCCCACAAACCACTATAACTAGGGCTGTCACAGACAAGTAACAAAAAGCAAGACACTTTCAGATAGATAATTGAGCAACAGCTGAGTAAAGAATGACATTAACCTGCAGAAGCTATTACCGTGGCTTGCTGTGCCAGTACTGAACAGTTACATTACAATGAATGCTGTTTGTAAAACAATCTCTATTATCAGTCAGTAGATAATAACTGAGCACAATCATGGCATAAATTATTACAGAAGACTAGAAGCAGAAGTTATTAAGAAAAAGTCAATACTGGGGAAAAGCACTCGTCTCAGTGCTAGAAGGAAAACAAGTTGGTAAAAGGTAACAAATTTCAGATTTTGTTCAGTCTAGCAATTTGAAAGACAACTTCATTTTCACTCAATAATTAATAAACTTCTCCTACGCCAGAGTGATTTTTCTCCACAAAGTAACTTTGCTCTTAAGTCTGAGAAAACATGGAACTCTTTCGCTTTGCTATACACTTCATTAAGTTTGAAACCCCAAGCAATTTGTGAAGTAACAGCATAGTTGCATTTTTAAAGCAAAGTATAGATAGGCATTTAGCAGCATGTTTTACTTCACAGAATCACAGAATGGTAGGGGTTGGAAGGGACCTCTGGAGATCACCTAGGCAGGTTCACCTAGGGCAGGTTACACAGGAACGTGTCCAGGTGGGTTTCGAAAGTCTCCAGAGAAGGAGACTCCACACCTCTCTGGGCAGCTTATTCCAGTGCTCTGTCACCCTCACAGGAAAGAAGTTTCTCCTGATGTTGAGGTGGAGCTTCCTGTGTTCAAGTTTGCTTTATATATCTGACCTGCAGTATTTCTCTCAGAGTCAGTTCATCATTCAATTGCACTCCCTTACGATGCCACACTGCTGTACCGCACAGTCACACACAGACACTCAAATAGTGGTGTTACTTCTTGTATAAAGAGTTTTCCTATCAGCACTCATGGTGGTGCTTCTCAAGTCATGCAGCTTCCATGGCATGCCATATAGTGGCTGAAGAAGACATGCTGTCTCATCAGAGTGATAAAAAACAATCCCTGTGAATAAGGACATAAAAATTTTGTTGCATATGTACTAAGGCAGCAAAACAACAGCCACTGTAATCCTGAAAGGATAGCTGAGAAGGTATTTGGGGTCAGGCCAAGAAACCAATATTTCATCTAGCTCGTCCTAAGGGAAAACACTTAATCAAAATCAAACTTTTCCCATGAAAAGTTCTGATTTCATGGAAGATACAATTTCTAGATAAAAGAAATCATGCAATTGTCCTAAATTACTTCTGGCTTTACAGTTAGATACAACATGCTTCATTCCCACTTTTGCCCCCTCCATGACATCCCTGAGACTCCGTTATATTTTAGGGCTTCAATCTTTTCAAATGGCAGTTTCCTTCCTCAGTAAAGTCCAGCTTCAAAAGAAAGGGAGAGCTCATTTCGCCGGTTGGCAACACCTCTCCCAGAACACAGGCAACACAGAACATGTTCTGTGTTCTGGAGCTAAACTGCAGCTAAGCCTGCAGCTCTGTCAGAAAATGAAAACTAATATGACATTCACTCACTAAGAAAAAAAACAAAGAAAAAAAAAAAGAAAAAGGGAAAAAACCCAACAAAACCATACTATTCAAGTTGACTGCGGAGGCAAATAACTCAACTAAAAAAAGCCATCAGGATTTTGCAATTTTAATTTCCCTGCTCATTGAAGCTTTCTACTTTAAGGCAATTAAAACCAGGCATCAAAGGGACATGGAATTGGGATTGGGTAGTGATTAATTTGAGAAAGAAATGTTTACCGTTCAGTTAGACAGACACGACTCAGACATCCGTGTCTTAGGAGTGGGGAGTAGTAGTGTAAGAAGGAGAGCTGGGAAGGGGGGAAAGAGAACATGGAATGAGTATGTGCAATGCCTGTCCCTGCAGGGTAGAAACATATCTGCCATGTGCTGCCCACGATGAGGGCTCAGGAGCAGATGCAGAGCTAGAATTTTCCTAGCTTATGAACAACAACTTTTGTGTTTTTTGCTCTTAACTTTGCCCCTACAAGTGTTTCTGCATCACAACAAATGCAGAATCCAGTTTTTTGTGCATATGCTGAAATTCAGTAGATTAATGCCTGCTCTCCAAACAGTGCTAGGCCACTCACCTGAGATGAAGGACATACACAGTAGTATCACTGCAGGAATCAATTCCTTTGGCTCTGAAAACCCAGACATCAACGTTCCTTCTCCCCATTGAAACTTGCACACTTCTAGTAAAAATAATGCCATAAATGCCACACAGGCCTTCTATTGAATACCAACCTCACTAATGATGTGCTAGAGTGTCTCTTTAATGCTTGACTGTGTCCATCTGTATAGTACCACCTACTTCAGCAGGGTCTTAGTATTTTTAAGAGTCCTTCAGATCACTCAATGAAAGCTCTGCTGAGGAGCTATAGCATCACTAGCTACATTTTTGTGGCCCTTTCTGTGATAGTTTACCTTAATGAGGCCAGTTTGCAAGCCTCTTAACAAGCTGATGATTGTGTCCTCTTAGCAGAGATTTTCCTCCAGAAGTGGCAAGCGGAATTGCACCAGGGAAGGTGTCCAATGCTTGCCCTGGGCTGCAGCAGGCAGTACCAGGGGCACACAAAATAAGCTGCTCAGTGCCTCCTTCTGCCTTTGGGCCCAGAAGATGTGAAGAAGAAACCTACCCGAGTCAAAGGCAAGCAGGGCAGGAGCCAGAGACAGGGAGTGAAGATGAAAGAGAACATGAGACCTGTTGAGGAGCTGGAAAGCCTGTTCGGAAGAAAAGCATGGAAGACAAAACTAGAAGGGAAGAGCATGTTGAGATAGAGGGAGCAGGGAACAAGCAAGCCCTTGGAATAAGTGAGAAGAAATAGAAGAGTTGATGGAAAGATAGAAGCTTTGTTGTCCAAGACAACACCACTCTGCCAGTTTTCAAATTTTTAAGGAAAGAAATCAGTAAAATCACACAGGATTTTTTTTTTTCCTTTTGCAATAGAATACTGGCAGCGAGCAATAAGTGCAATAAGCAAAAGAAAGCAAGACGTTATTTTAAAAAGACTTTTTAAATTGATAGTGATCTGATTGTTGATAAACATTGAAGTTTATAGCATCTCTCAATGTTTGAGAGGGGTGGTTTTACCAGGCAGTCTCAACTGCGACTGCCATGATACTGGCCATCAAAATCACCTATCTAAAGCAGAAATAGTCAGAACAGAGTCAAGTCCTTTTCAGACAGTCCAGATACTCATCCAGCCTTGACCTGGAGTAACTGCCTAAAGGAATGAAAGGAGCCCAAGTTCCCAGACAACTGGCTTTAAAAAAAGAGAAAATCAACTTGTGTCATGTGTTATCTAGAGACCTCTAAGAAATGAGCCTCTGAATAGCTTATCTGGAATGAAACAATAACAAATTGCAATCATCGTGGTTTTGATAGGGATCTGAATTGTCAGAAGTATTAGCCTGCACTCCTCACACTACAGTCTCCTGAAAGTCAAGCATTTAAGAAAGGAAAGGAGCAGAGGCTCAAAAAGCAGTCGCTAGATTTGAGGACGCTGTCTCCATTCAAACTAAGACAATATCCTGATGGATCATCTCACATTTTTATTTTCTGGTGTGGTAGGCCATTTAGCTAGACGCTTTTAGGATGTTTAAACATCTTAAAAATAATTAGGTCATCCATAGCACTTAAGGTACTGATGACAATCTTCTAACTAAAGTTGTCTTACCTCACCTCCAAGCAAACACACTGCACAGGGAAAGTTCTACGTTTTGTATTTTTCTTCTGCTGAAGAAAATCAGATTATTTGGCTTCTTTTTTAAAAAGTATATAAATGTAAATATTTTGATAAAGCCTTCATCTTAGTGTAATTTTATTCTATTCTAAAGGCATCATAATAACTGGCCGCTGATCTGAATATGAGAGACAGCCGAGTTTGTCTCATTTACTCTACTGCTTGTACTCCTTGCTAGATGAAGCAGAGTCATAAAAACTTCACTGCCTTGTGAAAAATTTAGACTTATGCTGATCTTCTGCAGTCTTATCCTCATATGAAGTTCATCAAGGATGGCAGACGATGCTGCTGGTTCAAGTCTCAGTTTAGAATAGTTTTGTCTTGTCAAAAGGAACTTTATTATGCATCTTTGTGGCCTCAATCCATCAGCATGAATGGCACGCTGAGCCAGGGATGTTCAGGAAAAGCTCCAATTACATTCAGTAAACAAACTTTACTGCTGCTATTTCCAATAGAAAATCTTATTTAGTCAGTCTGATATAGGAAGCAACAAATATCATAAGGTTACAGACTGATGTTTATAAAGAGCTGGCAACTGTACTCAGTGACTCAGAGAACTCAGTGTCCATTTGAAAAAAAAATAGATGATAACAACCCTTGCAGAAAAGGTAGGGAAAAGGCAAGTACTTCCAAACGAGATGGGGAGGACTGTTCATTTCTGTGTATAGGATACCAAACTGCTTCTGTGCAAGCTGTGAATGTTTATGGCCTCGCTATATTGATTCGTTTTAAGAACAAGCATCATATGGCATAGTGTATGGAAAACCTTTCTGTCACAGTGCACAAGTCAAGAAATAAGCTGTATAAGGCAGGTCTGACAACCCTGTCAGAAACCTGTGCCTTTGGTGTTGGTGTCAACCCAAACCCATGTTTTTGCCAGACTAGCCACTGACATTAATGGTTTGCCACTGCCAGGAAAAAAGAGCCCTTGAGACAGTATTTTGTTACAGGAATATAATTTCTACTACACCAGACGTGTGCCATAGAATACGATAAAACTGCAAAGCAAACAAAGGTAGCTATTTGACAGAAAAACGCTTTCAGGCACTAGCAATACTATTTAACAAATATGGTACACAGGTTTTAAATTAAAGCTCTGCAAAGTGCTTCACAGTGGTGTCAAACACCACAGTCCTCTCTATTCCTATGGAGAGCGAGCCTGTTCAGTATTTTCCTCAGTCACTGAAAAGAATCCCAACCCTCCTCCCTCTGCCACCTCAGCAAGCATCAGCATCCAAACCATTTCTTAGCCTTCATTTCCTTCAGTTTTCCAATAGGGAATTTACTGAGAATTTGCTTGCAAATTCCTGTTGAATATATATTTGATTTATTTTTCATATGCAGAAGTAAATTTTAAGTCAGCGGTCAAGTTCTCCCTCTTGTTTCTTGAGTGGAAAACACCTGATTTACCAGCACTTGAAGATAACAGGCACCATTTTTGGTGAGGCAGCAATATAGACACTGTTCTTTAAAGCGAGGGTGCAAAGCTGCCCTACTGGATTTGAACCCTGTGGTGGACGTCATGAAACAGAACTGAGATAATTAAAAAGTGATACTTGAGAATCTGGCTCAGAATGCAGCATCAACTGCATTACCACTACACTAATGCTCACAGCGGCTGGACAGGTCAAGGACGTGATTTTTAAGACTTGTGAGGTTATCGGCACCTCGTTAATAATTTCTCTATGAATTTGAAGGGAGGAATACTACCTTGTAAATCTTCTATAGTACTTACTACGGCAGGGTAGATTTATCTGGGATAAGACAGAGATACTTAAGCATTAGCAAGGGAGGCCCTCAAGGAAATTGCGCGCAATGACAAAACCACGCTCTAAGGCAGGACAGCCACAGAGGAGCCTGCTCGGAACTCAGAAGGTTTTTAAGGTCAAAAATAAGTAGGGAGATACAGAGAGCAATTATACTGCAGGCTAGTTATAAAATCTTGCCAAGAGCAGAACGACAGAGAGCTTAGCTTGAGGGGAGCAGAAAAATAACTAGAAACAAGGCTGGCAATATTAATGAGGCATGTTGCTTAGTCTCTGGAAACAACTGTTGGAAGCATTTTGGCTGCAGGAAAGCATTACTTGGATGCTATGTAGCAAAGGATCCTAAAGAGACTGTTTGCAATTCTGTACAGCAGAAGGGACACCTAAACAAAGAAAAGAAAAGAAAGATGACAACATGAAGTGTGCGTGGGTGCTTGGGGAAGAGGAGGCTGGGTGGTGTGTGTATGTGTGGCAGGTTCTTTGCTTGTTTAGGTTTTAAGAAATTGAAATTTATCCTGGCATGTCTACACTGATAGGAAGTGCAACATGGGTTAGCTTCAACATGGGGCTGTAAAAATTAGTTTGGGATGGCTTTTAAGAATTGAAGTAGAAGCCTCAGGTAGCGAGGAAAACAAGAGATCTATAAAACAAGAGAAACAAGTTAAAAGAATGAGAGACAGGCAGAAAAAAAACCAACCCAGACTTCGGAAAGTGAGACTAGCATAACAACCAGAAAAGAGGAGCCTGAAAATAATTCTGAAGTACACAATGTATAAAAGTTTAAAATGACAGAGCTTCATACCCAGGATTTGGACAGTATCAATGTTGGATTAGGTTGCTGAGAGTGGTCTGAAGAAATTGCTTCAGCCACAGAAGAAATAATTTATATTAACAAATACTCAAACAAGGCACTTTTGAGGGTTCCCTAACTCTGTTACCTTGGTCTGTTTGGCATCATTTCTACAGGGTCAGATGTGCCAGCCTCTAGGGTTGCATGCACAGAAGCAGCTTCCAGAGCCCAAGGAGGTCACCAACAGGTACTGTGACTATTTGGGAAGCCACAAGGATCCTTATGCCAATGCATACTGGGCATCCCTCTCACCACTTTAGCCCTCCTCTGCTACAGAGCGTCCAGCACTACATTAAAAGCAGCAGCAAAGGCTGCTCCACTGGGTATCCATAAAACTGGACTCTTACCCTGAAAAATAAGTTTATTTTTATTCTGCTGTTCTCTACACATTAAGTATTTTGCTTCTGTAGTAAGCCAAATATTGATATGTTTGACAAAAATTTTCCCTGTTTGCTACATCTATTTCAACTTGAAAATGACTTTTTTTTCCCGTCTATTTTCATAACTGTAATTATAAGTAGACTACACACCTTTAGACTTCCCGTTTGCATTTGAATCTGTCAAACACCAATAAAAGGCAGGGCTGCCACCTAATAACTGTTTGATAACATGTATTAGAAGACGAGAAAGAGCACGTTCCCCGCCCTCTACTGCCCCAAGCTGATTTCCAATCACTTTAACTGGGATTGTAATAAACTGCTAAAAAAGAGAAAAGTGTTGGTTGGCATTGGTTGGTTCAAGAGGTTATACAATATTGTTGCTTCTCAATATGATACACCGCAATAGTGAATGACACTCAAAATTCAGTTTCTGGTAATATTAATATATCATTCTTTGTAATAAATAGTTCACTTCCATATACATGTCTGTAAGAGGAAATAAACTGCTACAGTGCAATCTCAATTGACAATACAGTAAATCCTTCTGGAGCAGTTTGAAGCTACTGCTTTGTTGTACTTGAGGTTACATGCAAAAATAAGGCACGCTCTAAAGCAAACCAATGCTGCATAAAATCTACAGAAAGGATCCAAGTTTATCTCAAGAAAAAAATATAGCACTTCATCAGCAGCAAAACCACTAAGAAGTTTAAAACAGAAGTGTATCTACCCGTAGTGCTAAAGTGACAACTTAATCTGCATAATCTAGTACTCAAGTGGAATGGGTAATCAATCTTTCCACATCTGGAGACATCTGTATATCAGGTTCAAAGTGTTTCATAAAGCTTTGGAGGCCTCCATTTCAACTTACACATTCTGAAGGGTTTTGATTTAACTCCTCAAAGTGCCACAACCACCAGAGTTAAAGCTTTCTTCAGATCTAGACTTGAGACTAGACTACTAGAACCAAGGTTTTGTTAGGTGGGGATGAAAAAGTTCTTTCCAAATACAAGCATCTGCTATGAAAAGGACTGATTCTTCACAGGTATCAAGGACAGTATCTTTTCAAAAGGGAAGGAAGGAAAGAAACACCAACAATTTTTTTTCTTTCTCTTTTTCTTTCTTTGCATTTAATTTGACAGACTGAAAGGGACTAAAAGTTGGCTGGTGGATAACAGCACAGGGAAATCCTAAGTGCTCATTTTCTGACTAGAACAATAGAAGTTTCCTATCTAAAAGTAAGAATTAATGATGTCTCACCACCAAGGTGGGAGAGCTTAGTTTTTAATGAATTCATAAATCCAGATTATTTTCTTGGATTTCTGAAATGTATAGTTTAGACTGAATTACTTAAACTTCCTTATTCAGAATTCTGAGAGTAAAATGTGCTGTAAATTTTTGAAACTTATTGTGATGTTTAAAAATGAGTTTAAGTGCCCACATGAAGTCCCCCAAATACACACATTTTGGTCTTCGTTTTTCTTATGTCATAGTCCAGGCATTTGCAAAACAAAGGCTTGAATTCAGTAAAGTGCTTTTTTTCAAGGAAGAAAAAAACATTTACAAAAAAAAAGCCAAGCAAATTCATATTACCACCAACCTGAAAAAGGTACTTTCAAAGTTAGGGGATTCCAGGAAAGTAAATTCCTTCTACTAAGCCCATGGTCTGTGAGGCAGACTAGTGACTCTATTGAAAAGAAAGAAAGAAAACAGAAAAGGAAAAAAAACCAACCCTAAAATAACAAGAAAAGGAACAACACTAGTACAAGAAATAACCTTCAGACTTTAAGCCCCAAGGTCAAACATGACAGATGCTAGTGATTCCTTCATTTATTTTTGTTGACGTCTACCAATGCAATCAATCTCGAGTGAAGCTGTAGGTGCCAGAAAGTGAATAGCCTATCATGATTTGTAGTAACCTTCAAAAACAGGTGCTCCTTCTCTGTTAGAAGTGCTCTGTGCAGAAATATATATATAGCTATATGGTGTAGTAGCATTTTGTGGCTTCCTTGCTCATGAGTGCATGTTCAGATCTCAGGTTTTATTTAAGAGACACGTTTTAATTCACATATTTACACAAAAGTTCTCAGACGAATTTCAAGTTTGGTTAAGGCTCTAGACTCATCTAGAGGTCCTACTCACTGCTCAAAAAATCACATATGGCTCGCAAAGTCATTTTTTTGTGGTTTGTATAGGTATGCTAAGTCAAAAGATGTATAGTTCAGTAACAACAATTCTATGCAGGGATTCTACAATCCACATCCCCTAAGCGTGGGGTGACAGAACTGATCATGTTGATCTGTCAGTGCCTCAACCTCCCTTTGCCTCCAAAGTGTTGCAAGGATTTGTAGCAAGAGACAAAGCCCCACTAGCATAAAGCAATTACAACCTGAAGAGACACAGAAAAATATCTAAGAGAAACTACCCTGCTCTTTTTTGTCAAGAAAAAGCAGCAACACAACAGAACAGACGGTGTGCCCAGCTCGTGCAGGAGATGTGGGACAGGTGTCAGGAGTGAACTCAATCCAGCAGTTCAAATCTTATCTTTTGAATCTACATCTGAACAAGGCTGCCATTCTGGTATTCCTGCTGAAGGAGCTGATCTGAGGATCTTCCCTGGATCCCCTCTTCAGGGAGGCCTCAATTACCTTCAGTCACATGAACACTATTAAGATCCACTTGTTATATTGTTTTCTGTGGCAAGAACATGATTATGGAATTAGTGATGAGAGAGGTCTGCAATGAAAGATCAAATTGAAGTTATGCTGTCATTTGCTATGGGCTTATTAAAAAGTTTGGTTTGATATATAGTGTATAACTTACCATTAATGGTGCAGGTAGAGATGTAAAATAAGAATGGTAATTAAAATGAACAATGCTATTTTTCTCCTTGCTCAACTCTAACTTCTCAGAAATACACAGATCAAGAGAAATAAAAATAAATCCTGTGTTACAAACTCTGACCTTCCTGTGTGTTTTCTCCACTCTACTAAGCACATTTACAATCTTACCAGCTTTATAATTACAAATTTAACAGATGGGAAAACAAATAAGAGGTGAAATGAAATCAGTGGCCACAGTGACAGTCTGACAAGCACCAGAAGTCAATATTCAAATTGTGGAAGTAACTTTGCTTTGCTAAATAACCAATATGCTACATAAACATGCTGCCTCCTCACCTCCAGCTAAAAAAAAAAAAAGGAAGTCCATTAAATAGCAGCAAGAAACAGTTGTATACAGCACCATGGGAGCAGAAAACCAGCAAAAGACAGTACCCACATCTAGTGGCATTTGGGATAAATCAGAAAGTGCTGTGGTCCATGGCAGGAATCATAACAACTTTCGCCATTACAAGGGATCGATAGCACTGCGCTGATCCTCTTCCCGTATCATTTGCAGGTGCTTGTAAAACATACCCACAAAGCCAGATCGTCTAGAAACTCTATCATGCAACAAATCTAATTTTAACAGAATACAGTAATGTGTTGTTCCCCATAGAGGAGTCCTACTGATTACTTAGGAACTAAATTAGAAAAGGTCTAACCAAAGGTGTTCCAAAACCCATAGACTAAATATACGGTAAGATCTTTCTGCTCTTTAAAGAAAAAAAAAGAAAACACCAAACAAACAACCCCAAAACCCACAGAAGGTATGCAGTCCTGTCGAACTGATAAAAAAAGGACATAGTTATCTTCTGAGTGCTAAGCATTGTTGCAAATATTATGTAGAAAAGTTATTATTGCATTTGGCAAAGCTTCTGTATAGTTCAAAACAAGCATCCTTCTGCCAGCCTGTGGTGTTCCATCACTCAGGAACCATTCACAGCTATCAATTCTGGCATATTCTTCCTGATGCCCTTTCCATCCGCCCTATCCTACTGCTATGTAATGCATCTAAAATTAGTTAGCTTTCTTCCTATGCACAATGGATCAGCTGCAGTGAAATATGTCAGGTAAGAAAATGAAACAAATATGCATCTTCCACAACAATTTCTGTAATAAATTTGCCCCATTATGGGATTGGTACAGCTCTAGTCCACAGGCTTGGGCTATTTTTTTCCACAGAGAATGAGATCAGAGGAGCAAACAGAACATCTTTAGTTCTGCCTTTGAGTCTTTATGCGTGCTGAGTATCCATTGAAATCACACCTGGTATTTTGCACACAAAAGACAACGCTGTTGAACCCTGGTAACAAATAAATATTGTGTGCTTTGCTGTCTCTACCTGACTAATAAAATTTCATAGCTCTACATATATTCTACTTAAAATCAGCTCCAAGTGCTGTCAACCAAAACCTTTGCTTGCCTGGTTTCACCCTGAATGAAAGTATAATACCTGACAGCATCTACTTTTTTCTCTTGTAAATGTAGGTGAACTGTGAAGACCTTGTAAGATATTAATGTATGTAATTCAGGTTACGTGTTTGGGGTTTTTTTTTTTAAAAAGAGAAGGGTAAAAAGATACTGACACTGTTCATAGTTCAAGATATGAGAAAATCCACCCTGGAATTAATTTATTGCTTTACCACACTTCAGGTGCACTTATTTCTACAAAACATACTCTTCCCACTATGAGCTTGATTGTAAGCAATGGCACGGGCTCATGACTGCACATAGAACCCACCGGGTACTACACACACTTTACACTTCTTGTTTGCAAAACAATATATAAAGTGCAGAGACTCAAAGTAATGTCACCTGTGAAACTTTATAAAATGTTTTTACCTCCAGTACAGGCTCACCATGGAGGAATTCAATTACCTTGTATCCAGAGCTAAAACTCTTAACAAAATTTTAGAAATCTTTTGGCTATAGCATGGTCAAAGAATTCATCACAAAACAATACAATTCTTTGCAATTTCCAAGACAAAATAAAATATTAAACAGAACAGATTGCTAGCTCATTTAAGAACTTTATTGAATTCTTCTTGACTTCAGATCAGCTATTCTTGAAGAAAAGATTTTTACAAAAGTGAGATTTGCGTGTTTTGGTATCAGAGCTGGGATAATAAAATATTATCTCTCCAAAAGAAGGGCAGGGGAGCACTCGTAAATCCTGGAGTGAGGGTTCAGGGCAAATGATAACAAACTGCTACCCTTTCATCTGTGGGTACATACTTAACTACCTCTGCGTGACATTTAGGAGCACAATATCAGAGCCTTTCTACATTGCTGAGCTGGGGGGAAGAGCTACTACCTCTCATAGTGAGGAGACAAGAACAAAAGGGGGCAAAAAGGAACCAGCCAGTTGATCCAAATGCAAAGTTTTATAGCACATAAAGTACCAAGGAGTCAGCCACAGGCACATCATTACAACCCTATGTGCCACAGAAGGCTGTTGAGGAGCAAGCTGCACTTCTTGCAAGCGTATAGGATGGCCAAGCTATAGCCCAAACCACCTTCTTTAAAAGCACAGGCCCTCTTTGCAGTGGTGACAATCTTCCTCTGCCATCTGCAAAGCACAGCTGAGCAGTCCATATTGTCTCCAGCAGATGGCAAAGGTAGGCATTTATTACCATCATTAAAGTGATCTTTCCCTTCCCTTCAAGGCTCCTTACATTTGGCACTTGCCTGTGCTCCTGGGGAGTTCTGCCTGCCCATGGATCCGAGCCAGAGCTCCTCTGTGCAGCACAGCAAAGCTTTTTACACACAGCAGCGTTCCCTGCAAGTGCCAAGGAACAGTGGCATTGCCAATGCAGGAGTCACTTTGCACAAAGCATGTTTATTAGCTGTGACATAGAGCACAGCATTTGCAAAGAGCTAAGGAAGAAGACAGCTGCTGCAGCTCCTCTAATTACCTTTCCCCAGACATCAACAGTAATTTACAATTTGGATGATGTTGCTGGAACTAAGTATGATCTAGATCCACACGCAAGCTCTCCTCCTCACTTTTATAGGCCATGTGTTATACGAGAATTACAACTATTCAAACTGTTTCTATGAGTTCAGTTATCTCCTGTAAGGTTTTTTTTGTTGCACATCCTCATTTTGCTACTGGAAAATACAGAGTTTGCTGTAGATAGTAACCAGATAATCACATCTTGCTACAAGCATGAGCCAGCAGGACTTGCTGTTAGGAACTCTCTAAGCTATCACATCAAAACAAAGAACATTTGAGATGCTTAGTAAAAATTATGCTTTCACAGCAGAAGCAATAAATAAATAAAATCAGTAGAACATTACCCTCACATATATCCAATTTCAATTCTAAGTTACTCCACTACTACAAGATTTGGAAATATACACTGTGTTCAGCTCCTGTTGTTTTGCCGCTAACCAAAATCTAAAAGAATGTACAGGAAGTCTAACAAATTAAGACATCATCAACAATTAAGATTAATTGCATAAAGAGGATTAAAAATTTTGAACAGCTGCACCCTTGAAAGATCAAAAGCTTTCCTCCTCTGGCAGTAGCTCTGAACTGCTTTATTGACAAGAGATGGCATTAAAAAAAAAAAAAACGCACAAAATCAAGACAAAACTTTAAATGTTTCTTCTTTACTTGGTAAAGAAGTAGTAAAAAGAAATCATAGTGAGTTAGAGAAGCTTTAAATTTAGGATGAGTAACCACATTATGTACCTGCAAGCACTGAGAATAAAAGATGTCAACTTAGAAACTCAGTTACATGGATCCAGTAGCTTGCTCATGCTTTGTATAATAAAATGAGCACCAATCTCCATCTTCTACAATAATTTAGACCCTTGCAAGACAACCATCTACTCAGTGTGGTGTCCTGCTCCTCTCTGTAGGTGTGCAGCATGCATTTTGTGGCTCTATTGCTACACAATTTGTGATTCTTCTCAACTCAAACTGTGAGTCAAATGAGAGGATAAGACTTACCCATGTTTCTCCGGACGCTCCGCTGATAAGATTTCACTGCTGCTTTCATCAATGGGAAGGACACGAGCAATATATTCTCCGCTCTGCTGGTAAAACTTATAAACAGCCACTTGAACTATGCATTGGTCACTGCTGCTTCTCAGCCAAGGGCTCAGGATGACAGGGCTTGGCCTCTCTGATGCGTTGAGAAACAGAAATGAACCTACAACAGATGAGGCAAAAAGAAAGCTTTAAGAACAAAAAAAACACCCTCAAAAAGCCTCACAGAGTACAAATGAAGACTTGTAATTTTTATGCTGCAGCTCACTCCACAGCCCTTCCATACCTCCCAGTCTAACTAGTTTGTAAAGTCTGCCCATTTTGTATTAAACCCATTAAGATCTCCTCGGGCAGGCAACAATTCAGCTCACCGTTGGATGGCCCAAAACAAAGATTACATTTAGATTTAACTCTCAGAAGAAAAGGCGTAAAGTGGAAAAAGGAACAAATATTAGGTGCAGGGAAAAATAACAAACAATAACAATAAAACTCAATCAACCAAGAGAGTTCCAAAGTTAAGCCCAGGCAGGTGATTAAGGAGTTTTAGTTCTAAATTCTTGCTTTCATTGTACCTATTCTTCCTGGACTTCATCCCCATCTCTGCAGCCTCTCAGGTGTGGTACAGACCCAAACATTACTGCCTTGGTTCAGTGGGATTCTGACTTGAGAACTCTGATATGCATATATATTTAATAATACTTTATATCTATTTTTCTTGCCCAAATAAAGAACACAAAATCAATAGCTTTACTTTTCGTCTTCTATAAACAGAATTTTCAAGTCATTAGAATCAGGATAAAGGCCTGAAATAATTTTATTTCTTCAGCAACTCATTCTAATGTATTAATTTTATACGCAGCTAATCCACATTAAACATTTCATATTATCCAGTACATTGACTCCCTTGGCCTAATTCTATTTCAATACAATTGGAGGCTTATCCAGTGGGACAGAGGTAATGTATTTTCATCACACTGTTCCTCATTTCAGGTAAGTCAAATTACTCCCTTTTGGCAGCTGACCAATTTACCAATTTGTCCACAGAGCAAGCACACTGGGGTGTATAGCTGGTAAATGAAAGGTGCAGTTAGGTAAATGAGAAGGACCAACCCTTGAAGCAGGAAAAACAGGGTTATTCCACAGATTCTAGCAAGACTGGTCAGATAATCAAGACAACGAGATTTCACTTCCTGGAATGTCCATTAATAAAGTCTGTCTGTTAATGCTTAAAACATGCAGAGCTGACGAACAGTTTAATTTCACAGAGAGAGAAAGTAAGGCTCAACAGGGCTGTAATTTAAACCTCTTTTTAAGTGTGCATGAAGTTTAGCAGGAATAGCAGCTTGGTTTTGAAACTACCAAGGTTGAATCTTCAGAATAACAATCTTCCATATCACTGGGCATGGCTCAGCTGAGATCCAGGGTGTCTAAGAAAACCTACGGAGGGACCATGAATGGATTCTGCTCACTTTCACCTCAGTGCCTAACTGTGAAACAAGGTGCAAAACCAGCCACTTTGATCTCCTGTGGTAGTTCACCTCATCCTAAAATGGACTTGGTGAATTGTCCTCTGGTGGTTCGCATTTATCTGCACGGAACTGAGGGTCAAGAGCTCAGATTTTAATATCTCACTGTCAGATGCCGGTTTAGAACAGGGGAATTGCACTGGTGCTCACAGATGTCCCCTTTGAAAACATCTGATTTGGCAATTCATCTCAGGCCACACATCGGATAATAACGGAAGGGCTAAAAATGAAACCTGGATTCCCGTCAACTACCACATTTTGCTCCCCTACACACATTTATCATAAGCAGCATTTCTTACTTACTTGTCAAAAACAGTGTTCTTGACACCTGCAGCGCAGTAATGACATATCTAAAACTAGAAAACATTTGTACTGAAAGAAACACACAGAGATATATAAGGTACAGCCTGCTCAGATGTTGAGGTTTATAAACAGAGAGGAGTGAAATGTAGTCATAGCAATTTTTTTTCTTTAATAACAAAATTCCTTTATGTGAAATAATAGCTTTTAATCAGCTACTGAGAGAAGGTTTTGATGAGTTTAAACAAAATCTTTTATTGCCACAGTTACATACACACGGGTTTTTTTGCTGGTCAGTAAAACAAAAACCAAAACCCAGCCACATTTTTCCCTGTCCCTCCCTTTTGTCGCAAACAAAAGAGAATTAGAGCACTAAATCTTGTGCCTTTAATTGTACCATCCCCATAAGAACACTGAAATCTGTGACATGAAAGGGCGCAAAGAGACTTCTGCTGGGGGCAGAAAGACACTAAGCGTTGCAATAATTGCTGATGGTAACTTGCCAGGTGCAAGAGCCATTTCTTCATCTTACTGCCTTGCAACGGGGAGCCTGATTTTATAAACAACAAACAAACAAAGGCAGCTCTTGTTCCTTCTTTTCTTGCAGTCGTTCTAAAGCACAGTCCCTCTCATGCCCTGACTTGGGGCCAGGTTTCAAACATCAGTGAAGCCTGGTAGTAAACAAGGCTAGCTGCTACAATGAATTTGTGAGGGAGTCATTCACCTCCTTCGTTTTGGCTTTTATATTCCCACTCTCTATTTACAGGGCTCACACTTTGCAATTTTGGTTTACCACTCGTCACATGGCCAGTTCTACCTACTCAATTACATTGCTAAAGGGAATACAATTTTGCCATGGTGGGGACTAACCTCAGCACGCTGGAGGAGGACAGGAGGAACAACCCCACACAATGCTGCTGTGAAGTGGTGCCTAGAAAAATCACTCCAAAGGACATGGCTATTACACTGTGTTGTCCTCACCACTGGTACACTGTCCTGTCACAAATGTCCTCCTAGTGCATATTTTCGGGGAGATCACCTACCTGGGCAAATACTAGAGCTATGACAGATTATCTGTTTAAAAAACATTTCATTATTATTTTATTTTTTTTTTAAATGAAAGAATGTACATAAGTTTGCTCTTGCTTTTGAAAGATCAACCATCTTGTGGGTGACTCCCCGGTCTGCTGCGGTGTTCTCTTTGTGCTCTTACTGCTCATCTAGTCCATAAATGATAAGGAAAGAACATTTAGCTCTGGTGTTATTAGAACCACTTCCAAAGTTGAGATGAGGGGTACTTGCTACGAAACCACACAAGAAGTGCAGAGGCTTTGTTACACAGAAGAATTCGAAGATTCCTGTTCACGCACTACGAGCTGATCTGTTCATTACAGAGCAGACTGGTGAGTTCCTATAGTAACCAGGCTTGGCACCTACAGTGTACATTAACGTTGTACATACTCTTTTCCACAGAAGTAACAGACTCAAAACACCATTCATACAAACCCAGTTTCATGAATTTGGTGTCTCCTAAGCACAACACATCTGTCAGTCAGCTGCAGACACACACTTGCATACACAAAGACGACAGCTCGCTGACAGAGGCCCAGATCCTCTTTCATTAAAGTTGACAGGACTTACACTACTGAAATCAATGGCATCAAACACCACAAAAGGAATAATTAACATGTCTGAAGTGAGAAATTACACATTTTGAACACAAATCCTTATACTCCCTTCCCTCAAAGGCACAACTGCTCATGCAACAACCTCCCACGGGATCAACACGAGCACCATTCCCAGGATCAGATTAGAGGACACTACTTAGAGTTAAAAGATCACACAGAGATCGATTCCCCATCCATGCTGAGGGACAGAACAATATTCTGTTTTGCAGCAATGGACTTTATGGGCAAAATTAGAAGCAACATGTTCACTTGTATTTCCCTCCGGAAGGAGGGTATCCGGGTGGCACTCTATGTGAGATCGTTCTGTAGACTTGTAAGACTCTACGATTCCAGCTATAATTTCCTTGCACTTATTTTCTCCTATTAGCTCGCAGCTCTAATAAGGCTCTTGGGATCTTCCTGGGTGAATAGCTAGAAAAAGCACTGCAGCTTCAAACAAACCTCTGCTGCTATTTAGATATCAAGGGATATAAGCTGAGATGAAAGGCCCCTTCATGGTACATGCTGCCAGTGTCATGTTCTACTGCCCAGGACTCTGAGGGGTCTATTCACTTTTCAGAAAGATGTTCTCCAATGAGTTATGTCAGGAGTCTTCTGCTACGGGTTTTAAATTGGACTCTGGCTGCACAGAGCAATGCTGAGATTAAAGAGATGCAGTTAAAATAATCACATTGTAACTAGATATTCAGCCACAGACCCAGCACTTCGCATTCCTGGGTGCCGAGTTCATTGATGATCACCACGCAGAACCGTGTGGTTGCAGAGGGAACAGCATTTGGTATTTTGCACCAAATACACCTGTTTGCATTATATGACAGAAACCCTACTGCTAATTGCTCTGTGGTGATTCAGAAACTGCTGGTCTAAATGCTAATACTTCATTTTCCACATTTCCTCTAAAGGCTCACAAACTGTGGGAGAAACCTACCAACGGAACTCATCCTCTAATCATATTTTTCTCTACTTTTTAAAATACCTGCAGTCTTAACACAGTGGTTTTACTCATCCTCACGTGTTTTGTCTGATAACATCTGTGGGACTTGCTGTCACTTCAGACAAGCACACATGAAAAGATACTTATGTTTAAGCACAGGGAATTATTGCAGTTGACATAAAATGAACATTACAAGACAAATTAATATAACCTGCATGAAAAATTGCTGTTGATCCTTTGGAAGCTTGTTTACAACATTTTAACATTCATGTCACAAAAAGGGAAGGGTGGCTTATCAGCTTAGTGGCAAGATGTTTTGGGAATGATGAAGACAGCTTCAAGGTGCGCTGTTCAGGACTAATGAGGTAACAGAGATATTTGTAAACAAGAAAACTGATGCTAATGTACTATGCTTGTACAGATACATTATGAATAAAGCACCTGTCCAAAAAAAAGTTTTCAAATGAAGGGATATAGACTGGTAAAACTAAAACTCAAAACCACACCAGCAATGAAGTCCATTCCAACAATCTCTGGCCCAACATCCTTGTCTGATCTGTATGCACAAAACATCTGAAACTCATGCCAGTGAATGCTGAGGCAACCCTGAGATGTTCAAAGGACAGAGCCGTCACTTCTCCCTAGGAACTGGGCAAACTTAGCGTCCTGCTGCTAGCCCCTTTAAAAGCTGGTCATCTGACAGCTACCCAATAGCTTTGAATGCACCCTGCTAACCGCTCATATCCTAAATCCTTCCTAGTCTCAGAGTAAACACAGTATAGAGCCAAGTCAGGTTCTTCTGCTGAACAACCTCATGATGCTTAGCGAGGTCAGTGCACCCTTATAGCATCCTTTGACCTTTCTGAGGTGTCAGTCTAGGAAAGATGGCTGCAGCCCAAAAAGCTTGAGAAAGTACAATGGAAAAGAAGGTTCTCTAGGAAAGCGTTCACTGCAGAAAATAGCAACCAGCTCTTCTGGGACAAACATATGGAGGAAACTCCTCAGCTTACACCTGAGGTCTAGGAATTCCAGCATAAGATGTTCTTGTGTACCTGATGTCACACAATCAAATAAGATTCTAAAGACATGACATCAAACAGGGCAATGGGACATAAAAACCAGTTACAAAATGGCATGCATTAGAATTCATGAAGGGGAAGTTCACAGGATTTGAAAATAATATTGATCGACACACCCAAGCCAATAATACACACAGAGCAGATATCCAGATACCTGATACAAATTAGTGTCCCCATGCCAATTCAAGCAGAACTCTTCCTAAAGACAATAGTTTTGTTACTTTAACTTACTCTCTTGAAAAGCAAGGCTCAAAACACAGCTAGGCTGACTTAATCTGATCACAGTTATAAAGCAGCAATTTAACAACCCTTTGAAAAACTGATAGATTGTTATTCTGAACATAAACTCCATCTTCCTACTAAAAGGATTTTATTACCTTTCACGTACAAGTTCAATACTCTACCAGATTAAATTAGAGCTGTAAAAGCTATTAACAGTCAACGTCTGTTGGGGACTGTACAGTAGGAAAAAAAATTAAATCAAGTTTTATGGTCTTTGGAGATGCTGACTGGAGAGAACGTTTCCACTGGTACCACAAAACATCCCACAGAACTGGTCTTTGGATTCTTCATTTTACACTTAACTTCCAAATTAACTATTCAAGAAAAACTCTCATAGCAGGAGCTCAGTAGTTGGTAAAAGCCATGGAAGAACTGGGCACCACCTGAGTGACAACGTTAAGAAATGATACTGTTACACTTTTTCTATGCTTATTTATACAATTTCTCTAATTGCCTCATCAAAGCTTCGAAATTTGCTGAACACTAAGAATGTGAATAGTCTCCAGCGCTGAGTGCAGGGTGACTACATAAGTACAAGAAGATTTGCAACACGCTATACTTGCATCTGACTTAAAATTCATGAAGGTAACACAGCGTTTGAATTATTACCAAATTTGGAGCTGAACAATTCTTAACAATCTAATTATGGTAATTGGATGATATCTTATCTCTTTTGAAGTCGACCAGAGTTCTTGCTATTAGCTTAAATAGAACCAGGACTTCACTTCTAATACCTAGCTGGGTATGTGAGCATGTTTCTCTAGATGATGCAGGAGCAATTCAGCAACGCTAATGAATTCATCCAACTCTTGTGGGCATGTAATACATTTCACAAACGGACAAGTTAAGGCAGACGTTAAACAACCGCAAACAGCACGTGGCCAAGATTGGTATCAGAGCAGAGATCGGTAAGTCTTTAACATCCTATACAAGTATTTTTCATTTCCTAAATATAAAGAGGAAGGCCAATAATCCATCAAAGCAAACTAAAGTCAAATTTTGTCCTCTCACTAAGGCATCATGCGAGTTTGAATTGCCCCATGTGATTTCTCCTAAATTCAAACAGTTCACTCATAGAAAACCTTCTCCCTCTAACAACCAGTATTCACTTGGGAACTGCAGCAGTGCTACAGAGATGTGACTTGAAGTTAGGAAAGACAGGAGTCCTCACATTTCTCACATTCCAGTCCCAGAAATTTTTTGTTATCCATTTACCTAGTTTCTTTAGAGGCAGCCCTGAAGCCTTACACACAGAGGGAGCAGTCTCCTAGCAGTGACCTTCACATGGCCCTTTTACAGGTTTCCCCCATTCCTTCCCTAAACTCAGGTGTAGTGTGTGAGCTGAAGACCAAACAAACACTATTATAAAACTTGATTGCTATTTATCAGTTTAAATTCCAATAGTGTCTAACATATCTGTATGGAAAGCTGAATCCCAGCACACTACTTTAGATAGACAACAATAAAAGATGTTTTTCCTCACAAAGCATTTTACACCCAGTTTTTCAAAAGAAAAAGTCAGAAGGAAGAAGAAAACAATTAAAAGCTCCAGGTATTGCCTTCTGTAATGGGAGTTAGAGCCAGATGCTGTTACAGCTCAATTCCTAAATGACTCAGCAACATTTGCTCCCAGCTGAAAAGCACTGAACTGAAAAAAGTAGTTAGTTAATTAAAAACTTGAAATTCAATGCTGAAATTAAAACCTTTCCTAGAGAATGACAGAAGAGTGTTTAAATAATTCAGCCTTGCACAGCTGATTAACCAATATGCATCTTCTCTTCTGCTGCTGACAGAGGCAAACGGTAAGTTACTTTTGAGATCTCTGTTCTGAGACTGGAGGATGGAAGAATTTTCTGTTATTGTGAGCAAGACAGAAAAAAAGACCTAAAGGGAAAGCTAAGAAGGAGCTGGTGCTGTCACTGAAGACGGAGAGGCAGGACGCCAGTCCAGTACTTCAGTGTGTGCAGTAGTTAAGGGGACGATGCAAAAGGAAGCCTGATGCTGTGCCTCTAGTTGCCACTTTGCTCTCGAGCGTGCTTACTCCATTACGCTCAGGAGGCTAGAAGCTTTAAAATTAAGAAGTTTGACAGTACTCTGCTGCACAAGTATCTGAATAGAAATGTGCCTGGAACAGAATGGGTGTTGCAATAACCCACAGTTTAGCAACATCAGAGACCACATTAAACAAGTAGCACGTACTGTGAGTTATTCCCCTGAGAAATTAGAAAAGCCACAAGAGCAGGCACATAGTTAAATCTGTTTGGTGTAGTCCTCCTCCTTTTTCATTCTGTGCCGGGATTAAACTCATCACATAGAGGCTGCCATTATGTCAGCTTTAAGTGCACAAAAATCATAGCTCAGATCACTGGAGAATCATGAAATTGGTCCACAGATAACATAAATAAGATAAATCTTGAGGAGATGGTGTATTTTAATGTCTCATACATTTTAATTTGTCCTTGTCAGCCTCTCCTCTACATGCATACCTGTACATCTATGCACACAGCACGAGGAGACAATTAGTTGGCCAGCTGTCCCCAGAAGTATTGGGAAAGGTGATGATCTTATCCAGAGCTTGTTGAATGCCTGATAGCATAAAGTATCTGTCACCAAATCCCTTCCCATCCTGAGGCTCAGTCATCCTTCCTTCATCTCTAGTCTCCACACCACTTCACCTCTAATATACCTTTCAGTAACTCAGTTACCATTTCTGCACTACCAATTCTGCATGCTAGTTTTGTCCAGCAGACCCCCTCCCACTCATATTCTAGCTCCAGAGCTTCCTCATATTTTCTGTGCTTTCCTAAGTCATCATTGCAGGGATAGAAAGGGAGTAGAGTGCCTTGGCACAACAATTACAGATGGAAAGAAGTGAAGATAGCACCTTTTGAGGACCACACTGCTCTTCTGTGAAAACTGCACTGGCTGCTGGTTTTCCTTCTGCTGATTCAAAAAACCCCACTTGACATTCATGAATAGGAAAAAAAGCAAGCTTCACCCACACACCACTCGTCAAGGAGCAGACAAGTGAAGGGACAATGACCCTTTTCCCTAGGTATGACAATGGGTTAGAGCTTCTCTGAATGCTGACAGACATGCTGAAAAATGATGTGGCAATCAATGAAAGACAACAGGAGTCCAGGAGCTTACACATAATGACTGTTTCCTTTGCCTTCAGATCACTTATACAAAGTGCTCTCCAACAACACAGTCAAACTTCACATTTAGGTAGCATTTTATAAATTCACAATGTTGCACAAACATTAACTGATTAAACCTCTAAAAATCCATTCTTCAAACTGGAAAAGATAGCACAGAAGTGCCATCATGCAAAATTAGTAGTTTGAATGGGTTGAGTGCCAACAATATTATTTATGATGGCAACATTCATTTGAAGGGGCTGGTTTCATCTGCTTCTTGCAGTTAGCTCTTTAATTAAAACTCTACCCAATCTGCCGTGTTCGTGAAATAAAACAGGTTCTCCTTTCTATTCTAGAGATACTGGCACAGGTGAAGGAAGGAGGATGGTTCAGATGAAGGCTATGTGTCCTGGTGAGATCAGATCTCAATAGACTTGACTCTAGCCATCTTGTCTTGGTTCTGGCCTCTGGAGGGCCTTCCAGCACAAGGAAGGAAACTGCTTGCCCACTGCTGTCACTTAAAACAGGACAAGGCCTCTCTGCAGGTCTTGGTAAAACGACCTGCTCCAACAGGGCAGCTGCAGCTTTGCCCGGCCAAGTCTCAAAAGCCTCCAGATATGGAGATTTGACAGCCTCTCTGGTTAACCTGTTCCATCACTGCACCCCACTGCTGGGCAAAGTGTTTCCTAACGTCCAGCCTGGACCTCCCAAACAGCAAACTGTTGCCACCACCTCTCGCATCACTGCTATGGCTGAGAAGTATTTGGCTCTGCCTTTGTATCTTTTCATTAGGTGGTTGTAGGCCACTAGTAGCTCACCTCTCAGACACCTCTTTCCAGCCTAAGCAAGCCCATATCCTCCCACCTCTCTGAGGAGTATGTGCTGTGAGCCCCTAAACACACAGGCAGCCCTCACCTGGCCCTGACTGTTTCTCCACATCCAGCTTGATCTGTGAAAGACAGGCAAAAGGAGACACAGCAACCCAGGTGTGGCCACACCACCACTGAGCAGGCTGGGATAATAACTTCTCTCAATGCTTGATGCCTTCCTCCCACCTTATTTGGGGTTGGATGGCTGCCTACTCCGTGATGGGTCAGGTCCTCCATAACCTGCAGATCCTCTTCAGCAGGACTACTCAGGCCACCACTTCTCAGCCTGGGGGGATGCTGCACTGGCAGGTTCTGGTCCAAAGGCATGGATTCTCACTTCTGGTGGCTCTACAAGGCTCACGTTAGCCCAATCCTCAAGTTTACAAAGGTCCCTCTGGAGCAAAACACTGCCATTCACTGCATCAGCCAAACGGCCTCTCCTCTCAGTTGATCATCTGCAAATTTGACCAGTGTTTCATCATCCAGGTCATGGATGAGGATACTGAGCACTACCAGCTCCAATACTGGCTCCTGGGGTCAGCTCTGCTCAGTGCTGGCTGCCACTGGGCATGAACCCACTAAGTCCATCCAGCCTGCCTAACAGGTTGCTCATCCTCAACTCCCACATGAGAACGCGGGGGATGATGGTGCCTAAAGCCTTACTAAAGTCAAGGTGAAGTACATCCATGGTTTATCCTCTGCTCACACAGCCAGTTGTCCAACACAGAAGGACATCAGTCTGGTGAACTATGATTTGTCCTTGGTTAATCCATGCTATGTGATTCTTATCCTCTACTTGTTTTGGAATGGAGTCCAAGAGGACATGCTTCTTTTTTTTTCTAAGGATGGATATGAGGCAGACCAGCCTATAGTTCTCCAAGTCCTCCATCTTGCCCTTGAAAATGAACATACCACTAACCTTTTCTGCTTGTCAAGGACCTCCTTCAATTGCAATGATTTCTCTTAAACTTTAGATGCAGCATATCTTTGAGCATACCCAGTCCCAGGGATCTGAATTCATCCAGTTTCTCCAAGCAGTCCCTAATTTTGCATCCTCCCAATCCATTCCTTCTTTACTTATTCTGCATACTGCCAATCACACTTTTGGGCTCTGAATACAATGAGCTGACTGAAAGAATAAGAACGCTACTTTTTCCAGTGCAGCCAAGCAAGCCCTCCACTCTTCTTGCAGACAAATACCTGTGGGGCTTCAATGTGGGTTTCACATGAGTACAAATTGTACAAGTTCAAGCTCTCGATGAACATTATGGATGAAAAACTGTACAGCTCTTTTGCTCTAAAAACAAAAACCTCAGCCACAGGGGATCTGCCCAGTGAACAGGGCACGCCAATCATCTCACATGTTGTAACCCTACCTTCAGTATGCCTTTTAAATCAATTCCACTTCTCAAGAGACAGAGGTTTACCTTAAAAAAATAACAAATTTGGACAGCAGAAAGCCTAGTTATAATGGAGAAATCTTACATGAAATTCGGTTAAACAGCACTAACAATTATACATCATAAGGAGTTTTCTTCTTCATGGAACAAACAGAAAAGAAAACTTAAAATGTCTCTGAAATGTCATCACAGCCCTACCAAGCATTTCTGCCTCAAAATCAAACTCAGGAAGTCACACGCTGTATTGCTGGGGGAGAGGTGGGTAGAGGTGTATCTGCGAAGTGATACAAGGCTCTTCTGACCAACTACATTCACTTTTCAGTGAATTCAGTTACCGAAACTACCTAATGAGAGGAAAAAAAAAGATCAAATAGATTTACCATTCTGCTGGCATCCTGAACAAATTACCTTTAGTTCACTGACATTCTAATTTTCTAGAAACATGCATAGTTATGCTAAGAAGGTTATGACTTGTGTATCTATCTTGGTTACAATTATTCCATCCTCTTTTCGCTTCCCTAAGATACAGCACAAATGAGAAATTCCATTCTATTTGTTTTCTGTTGGCTGCAAACTGACAGAACTACTGTCTTATTGAAAGACTATCTCCCTGCTCTACTTTCAGCCTCAAGATAACAGGACAAGGACTGGATGGCAGGGTGAATTGGAAATGGATTGCAGCTCATAATGTGAATTTTACACAGCCCAGGATGACACTCAAGGGTTTAGAACCTGGTCTGCCTGACAGAGTGATTCCAGCTGACGGTTTCAGTGAGTCCTCATCATAAAGCCATTACTATTATCAGTACTGAAGCAAGACATTTTGGTGAGGTGGCGTAAATGAAACGTGTGGTTCCTGTACTGCAGATACATGGTGGATCTGGACCTCACGGCTGTCTCATTCTATCTGCACTAAGCCCTAAGTGCCTCCCAGTGCTTATCCCGATGGAACAAAACCACAGCGAACGTTACTTTTGAAATGAACAGGTACAACAGATAGCATGTGCAAGAGGTACAGAAGTGATTTAGGAGCCTAAAGAGATCTGGGCCATGAGTAGGTACCACTTACCTTAACACAAATATTCTTGCCCTCAGCTTTTCACTCTGACAACAGATGTCTTACCTCCTAGTGAAGCACTAGTAAAAACACCTCATTTCACAAACTGATGCATCATGGTAAGCTGGTGCAGTATTTCATGCAATATGGTATAGATGAAAGTCAAAAGCAAGCAGAGTTAGTTTAAGGCACTTCTGGGAAGCCACCCATGTTGTCTTTAAATTCACAAAGGTCACTGGTGTTCTACAGCGTGACAAGAAAGACACTTTGGACTTAGTTTTAATAAGGCTGCTTCTAAAAACCTGTACTGTAAATCACCATATTATTAAGAGAGGAAAGACCTTACCTGTTAATTCACTTTTACGCCATACCTGTAATTTTGCATTTCACCTACAGGTCTGCTTTCTGTGCATGCCTACGCTGCCTTCCTTTCCTAATTGGAGGCGTTAGCACAAGACTGCCAAAACTTATGGCAAGGGCTAAGTTATTTAAACCCAGACAAGATTCTGCTTTCTTTGACTTCAAACAAAACCTTATGACCACCTGTCAAATGATCCAAGGTTCAATAAACCCATGTTTTTTTGAAAGCATCACTTCTAGCCTTAAATCAGTCTGACAGCCGTGTTTTTAGGATGGAAAATAAACTCCCCTAGGAATAAGCTAGTGGAGGCAGCAGACACATAAGCTGTAATACAACAATGAAGAGCAAACAGAGAGTTCTCCTATTTCTTGTGACATCCAGCCACATAGGATTTACCACTATGGCTTTGCAATAACCTGAGTCCTACACAGAACAAACGTGCTACGGGCTGTTATGAAGCGGTTGGCAGAGATTCCATAAAGGTTACAGGAGATGCTCAAGCTTCACTGAGTAACCCTCCCTCCCTCTTTTCCTTTTAGATAAAGGTAAATATTGCAAGGTCATTTGCAGTAGAACTACGCTGCTGACAGCACATCACGATGGAGGCACTAATAAGCCCATAGGTATTTGTGCATATATGTCATATTTGACAGCATGCACTTTTACAGTTCCCGCAGGCAGTATTTCTCATCCTAACTGGCGAGGTTTTAATGTTTTTTTATTAAACTGGGTTTTAAAAAGAGAGAATAACATGGGGTTTCTGTTCATTATAAATGCAGAACTGATCCTGAAGGGAACATTGTAGAGACTTTTGGATCAAGGAGGCTTTCAAATCATTTCCTTCTTTGAAGGTACTTAATTAAGTCTCAGTATGGCTGTAGCCTTTGTTCTAGATACAGTTGATAGGTTTTTCCCTTTAGGATCAGTGTGTTAAAGGAAACAAACAGAACTTCTGACCCTGAATAAAGCTGCCTTCTTTTGGTGACCTTCAACACTGAACAACTACCACCCAACGTAACTCTTGCATCAAGAGAATAGGTGCAGTAGTCACTTCCAGCTCTTGGCATTCTTGTTGGAAAAGCAACTGAGTGGGAACACTGAACAGAGGGAGATGGAGACAAGAAGAACATTGGTGAGATGCATGACACCAACCTTGTCTCTTCGGGTCTGTAATTCAGCATTCAAGCACAGACAGATGAGACGGGGAATCTTAGGATCTTTGTGATTTGAGATACCTGATGTTCAAAGCCTCTGCCAGAAGCTAAGCACTTTTACATGACAGCCAAAAATGGCTCACAGTGACCATCTCTTGCTATCCTGTAGACACTGGCACCTTCCAGACTGCAACCAAATTAGACACTAATAAATGTGTCTGTGAATCTTTTTAGATTTGCATAGAAAATAGCATAAACATAAGCACTGGACCTCATACTTAGGAAGTTTAAATAAAACAAGCTGATACCAGCAGTTCTTTTTGCAGTGGCCCTTTCCTAGCACTCTGTTTCAAAGATAAAGGTCTTCACATGCTGTAGATACTCTGAGGGTGGTTTCTGAAGTCAAGTTTGAAGCAGAATGGTAAATTAAGTTTTCATTACTGCTTCATGTATGACATTTGCCTAGTGAATGTGAGAGGCATTGTTCATAAAAATAGCAACACAGTACATTTGACTAATCTTGCAAAGAAACTAATGGTAATCCACAAAAGCTTTCAGAGTGACCCTGAAATAAATTATCATCAAGTCATTGAACGGTTTGGGTTGGAAGGGACCCATCAAGACCAATGGACGGGCACGAAACCAAGTTGCTCAAAGCCCCAGAGTCAACCTGTCTTTAAACACTTCTAGGGATGGGCATCCACAGCTTCTCTAGGCAACCTGTTCCAGTGTCTCATCATCCTCACAGTAAATAATTTATTCCAAATATCTAATCTAAATTGACCTTCTTTCAATTTAAAACCATTATTCTTCATCCTATCACTACACTCCCCTGATAAGAGTCCTTCCCCGTCTTTCCTGTAGGTCCCCTTTGAGTTCTGGAAGGCTGCTACAAGGTGTCCCCAGAGCCCAATTACGAGTTATACTGTACCTATTATTTTCTTCTTTAAAATATCGTATAAGCTTTATTACTTTTGAAGGTTTCAAATACAAATGGCAGAATGCCTTTAAATGGAGGAAAGTTTTCCTTTATCTGGAAAGAGCAGACAACTAGAACTCAGTCATTTTGCATCACCACACAACCCACAATGCCAAGAAAAGGCTCTCTTGAGCAAATACTAACCTGATACAACTAGGTGGAAATCAGATGGCACCTTGTATTACAGTAAAAGCATCATCTTTGTAGTAAACAAAACATACAAGACAAACCACACCAAATAGAGTGGTGAGGAATGATATACAAAGCCATAAGAGACAACCTTCGTGGTCCTACAGAGTTCAGTCTGCAGTCCTCAAACTAAGAGGGCAATACACAGCAAACTCAATTTGATGCTATTGCTGGACATACTACAGGGTGTTCAAGGGCCTGACATCAGCCTGCTATTTGCAGGTTGTATTACCTCGTCTGGGGGAGATGAAGGCTGGTCAGTGATCACGGTTCATAAGCACTTGGAACATAAACCATTCTGAAATATAACAGCACTCAAAAGAATCAAAGTATTTCATATTTTCTAGGGAGCTTAAGTTCTGGGTAAAGCTAGCACCACCTACATTACAGCATACAGAATAATCTTGGCTTTATAGAAGTAACAGTGACAATTTGTTCCTTGGCCTCTAGAATTCCAGCAGAGCTATCAATTTATGACAGAGGTTTTCTGTCATGTGGATACTTACACAGTTGGAAACCAAGTTGCAGCTGCTATTTATTTCATGTAAATCATCCTCAAACCTTCACAGCTGGTAAATTTTAGCCTTTATAATTCAGATACATTTAATATAGTACCTTTCCTCCCCAGCCAGCTGCTTCACAAAAATGAAATCATATCTGCCTTTCCATTTTGTCCATGATGCGCCCTCTCACAAGTGCTCACTCTTTCTTCAACTTTGCAGTTATTATTGACAGAGTCAAGGTCTTTTCTGCTCCTCACACCCCCCCCATCAGTGAGCAGACTGAGGTGCACAAGAAGCTGGGAGAGCACACAGCTGGGACAGCTCACCCCAATTGACCAAAGGGATATTCCATACCGTATGATGTCACGCTTAGCAATAAAATCTGGGGGAAGAAGGAAGAGGGAGGGATGTTTGTAGTGATGGCATTTGCCTTCCCAAGTAGCCATTACACACGATGGAGCCCTGCTTTCCTGGAGATCACTGAACACCTGCCTGCCGATGGGAGGCAGTGAATGAATTCTTTGTTTTGCTTTGCTCGTGTGTGTGGCTTTCTTTTTATATTAAACTGTGTTTATCTCAAACTGTGAGTTTTCTCACTTTTATCCCTGTGATTCTCTCCCCCATCCCACTAGAGGTGGGGGGAGAGTGAGTGAGTGGCTGTGTGGTGCTCAGCTGCCCACTGTCTTTAAACCACAACAGTATGTAACTGGTCAAAAGGAAGAATTTCCAGCATCAGGTTGCTACTTGTTGATGGGATAAAAATACTGAAAAGACAGAATGCTGACATCCCTCTATTTGGGAACATTGTAATCTATTCTCCTGGATTTGTTTAAAAGGTTGAAATAAATACACTTGTGTACTATGTCAACCTATAACTTACTACTGCTTTCCCTGTTTCATGCAAAGGCAGCTTCTAAATATGTATCTATAAATTTAATATTCCTAGTGCATCGAGAGGATACATAATTTTAAAAAGAAATCTGTCTGTGTTTTTTCATTAAAGCAAACAATTTTTTCCAGTCAGCTCTCCTCACTTCACCATGCCTGCAACACCCTTGTTGACAGGAGATTGCTTTGTGCTACCTTGATAACAAGCCAATTACAAAGTAACTGAAAAAAAAGGCCTCCTATAAAATTACACTGTAGTTAATGAAGCACAGATATGGCCCCTAAAATGGAAAAGAAACCCAAAAAACAAAACTCAACAATCCAGAAACCTGAGAATTAGATGTACTAGTAATCTGGCCATAAAATGATAAAGGTTTGACATCCCATAATTTGCAAGCATCCAGTTTGGCTGTCGGGAAATTGCTCGCATACAAGTCACCTCAAATCCAATAAGCTTTCCTGAAAGTTTGATTATAAGTGAGATTATAACTCTATTATATTAATCACTGCAGAAGCAGCAGACAGAAAACCCCATACCAGACAACACCCTAATTGAGAACAATAAGAAAGATGAATAACATGTGGTAGTTCACATAGGTGCCATGGCTTTGTAATTGCTAAATTCAATTAAAGGAAAAAGAAGTTGGAGACTCTGCTACTGCTGTGATTTGCATATTGCAGTTCAAAAAAGAAAGCCTTTCAAAAACCAGACTGCACTGAAATCAATCGTACAACACCAACTGCAAAAAAGTCTGAAAAATTTGGGGTAATAAATGTCAATCTGAATTTGTAGCAAATGTGCATATATTACAAGAAAATTGTACATAAAAACCATAATAAATATTTTGCATTTCTACAGCACTTTTCATCTGAGTCTTAAAATGTGATTCATAATATATTAATTCTCAGTAAGCAAATATCATATAAGGATTTAATTTGCTCGCCCGGAAAACTGTTACATTTTGAGAAAAGGCCAGCAAGCCTTTAATGGTGTCAAGTAACACTATGAAACAGGATAAGAAACGAAGAAGCTCTTCTCCAGCCAAGGAAGATCTAGAAAGAGGAAGGCACCCCCACATCAAGACCTCAGCTATTATCTGCAACTGTCTTTTACAAAAAATACAGTTGTCTGTTGCTTAGGCAAAAGAAATAAGACTTTTTGCCATCTCATAAATGTTAGATTACAAATCCTCAATAAGGAGAAATACCTCTACACTTTGCAATTTGGCAGCTAAAGGCAGCGCACCTCCTCGACTCGTGTCCTCCCTATGGCAAGTACATAACACCCTAGTTTACAAACTGACACATCTTGCCCTGGGGAGAAAGATGGAAATGAAACAAAACATTACTGATGTTACTGCGATTGGTCATTCAGAGGAGCATTACTCTTGACTGCCAACGCACCTCAGAGATGTTCTTCAGAAACGTGCCCACCTACAAAATTAATGGAGGAGCTAAACAGACACGTAACTATCACAGCACACAAGATGTGAGCACGGAATCGGTCCGAGGACTTTCCACAGGCTAAATTGCAAAGGTAGCAAAGCAATGGTGATAGGATGCAAAGCTGAGAACCTACAGAACAAGACAGAACTAAGATGACAGAAACGTAAATTTATTCTAAGCAGAAGTACTGAAGGTTTGTCCTCTGGTGGGCTTGTCCCTCAAAATATTATTTTTTAGTATTTTCTTAAGCCTAATTTTTACAAGCCTAAACAAAAGGATGGCTTAAAATGAATTAGCATTAAGCACACTGAGATCGTTAACATGCTAAACAGCAATATGCTTCCAGGGCACCATGCCGCCTCCAGCCAAACCTCATTATCCTTCTGAACTCTAGTTAGAGAATAAATGGATTGACCTATTTATTTCATGTCTAAATTTTATTAGAGGATTAACTTATTTATTTAGCATTCAGCAATGGCAGCAGCAAAGGTATTTATACTCTGTGAAGTGGTCTAGGAGAGGTAAAGGAGGTGATGGAATGATCTTTGTTGATGCAACTGGATTGGTTGCCCAGTGAACATTCCTGCAACCCACACTACCTCTTGCATGTTTCCCTCCCTCTGCTCTAGCTACTAGCACACAGAAGCTTTCTTGCTGGTCTCACACTCTCAGTCTTAAATCACTGATACTCATTTTGCATTTTTCTTATCTCCAGTTTGGGTGCTTCTCCATCCTATGCGCACTGGTTTCTCTTTAGCTATTACATTCTCTGCCGCAAATAGTCTTCATCATCTCTACCAGCTTCTAAATCCTGCTTGCCACCATGATCCTCTACTAATTTTCTTCTCTCTCCCTTCCTTGGGATTCAGCCATGAAATCAAAGATGAATCAGATACCAGACATACACATTATCATCAATTTCTCACAGCTGCATGTTCCACTGCCCGGAATGAGTGAAACTGAAGGGAAAAAAAAGAGAAAACATGATGAAACATCTGACAACGACCCAAATTTATCTCCGTGATCAAGCTATGCTAGAAGGGGTACACAGCCTAATAAATGCATAATAAAGCATGCAGAAGCCAAAGCCATAACTCAAATGTGATCTGGCTTCCAGTACAGCAGGCCCAGCTCCAAAGACTGCCTTTGAGGAAGTACAACTGCCACGCAGTTCAGGTCTCAGTTCAGAAGCATACTTTGTGGCCTCTGGTGAGACTTTGCTTGTTTTTAAAGGCAACTGAAGCAGGAGTCTAAAAGAGGCGATGAGAAACCTGACAGTAATAGAGTAAGCAAGTGAAAGGTGATATTGGGTCTGTGTGACACTTCATCAGGCTGCTAGTACCTGCTAACCACTCACATGACCCAAGCCCTTCAGAAGACCAGTTTCTTTTACAAGTTTTTCTACATATTTTGGATCCCACCATTTTGCCTCAGTCTTCCTTCTTCCCCAAGAGTAAGGAGGATAGGATTGTTTGATCCTTGCAACTTGGTGGACAGATAATCACCATGTGCAAATCTACTGGCAAGCCGAAACAAGCAGGTCTCTCTACTACAGAATCTGCTCAGGAAAGTGGTGGTATCACAGCAACAGTTGCAAAAGCACAAGTCTTCAAAAAGCAATTTTAATCCCATACGTGATTTGCAAAAATCAGAACTAGACTTTCCTTTAAGAACTTCATGTGACAAGAAAACACTGAAAGGCAATCAGAAATATTTCCTAAAAAAAATAAATGCGATCCTATAATGAAAAAATAAATCATAGAATCATAGAATAGAATAGAATCATTAAGGTTGGAAAAGACCTCTAAGATCAAGTCCAACCATCAACCCAACACTACCGTGACCCCCAATACCTGGCCTCATCCAAAGAGCAATGATATTATTATTTTCCATTGAAAATTTTCCATTGAAATGTCCGGGTTTTGTAATCTTCTCATCAGTTTCAGGGAGCTTTGAAACAACCTTTTTCCTGTAACCTTTTTCTACAATAGGAGTGGTTTTTTAACAAATTTAGCACTTCCCTTCCTCATGAATATAGATCCTGGTAACCACTCTCCTACAAATAATATGAACCATGAAATGTTTCTCCGGTGTATCACCAGATCTGGTGGATCTTGTTTTGTTTTAAATAGAGCTGATCTTTGTAGCACATCTTTTCAAGGCATTTCTGAGGTGCACATTGCCATAACTGACTAATGTAAGAATATTCTATTAATTTAGCCATGAATTATCTGCAAACAGATGGAAAGTTTTTACAAACATGTTCTGTACTGGAAATTATTTGATGAGTGTTTTGTGTATGATATAGATTGCTCTTCAACAGCTTAGGAAGCGTGTGTCTTAGAGAACTCAATATTCTTAATTCACTGTTTGAACTTGTATGTTTGCACTGTAATGCAAATACACCCTCTGACTGGATAAGCATTAACTCTTAGGAGGCCACGCTCCTCTCGAGGAATGACTGACTGAACACGGCAATACTATGCAAAGCAAGAAAAGGTAAAAGATGCAGCTCACTCCTAAGAAGGTTAAGCTCCAGTACAAATAAGGTATTTGAAACAGAAATTTTTAGATAGTGTTTGTAAAAGCATCAAATTCTCCATTCTCCAGGTAAGAGACTGCTCACTACATGATGGTCATCTTACTAGTGGAGACCTCTCCTTTACTAGAGCCAGGGTTCAGAATATTCCTCTGAACCTGGACAGCAGGCTTTCATTAAAAATCCTCCTTACCAGGATCCTATCCTATGAGGCACTCCATGATCTACTACTGATTAAGTCCCCCTGGCCAGCTATGCAACCACAAGTTTTTGTTGCTGTCACAGTTGCTTGGGCATGGGGATTGTGCCTTTTTCAAGTGCCTGTGTCAAAGGAAAACACAAAGTTTTTGAAAACTGCTGTGCTTAGAAAAAGATTGGAATAAATGCGGTGTTCATGGCCAATCTCCCAGCTCAAAGTGTGAAAAATCATTGCTTTTCTTAGAACAAGTAAGTGTCCCCATGTACTACCTTGCTACGATTCTATGCATCTGCTCTAAGGACTGACTGACAGTGTAACTCAGAATCTTTGGCTTCACTGCTGAAGTTATCAACATGGGTGGCCAATTAACGCCAGCTCCTGTGGACAGTTCTTTGATGGAGAAGACCGAGTTCTTCAACACATTTCCTGCTATCAAATGCCCTGCAGACCGCAATGACTTCCAGCATCTGGCGACTGGCTGAACTTGAACTGCTGACCTAGATTTGAAAAAGTCCCAAACCCAGTACCTGTCTGTCCTACCAATGTTTTTATTGCTTTGAAGACAGAAAACTGGTCCTAGCAGTTGTCATTCTGCACCCAAGCACACATTTGTACCAGCAAGGAAGCAAAGAGCACTTCTCCAAGCACTTTGTTTTCTTTTAAGTTCCCCACTTGGGAAGTGATAGAGGTGTCAAACAGAAGCCTTGGCCAATTGCATAAATCAGATTTTGCTTAAGTAGCTAATGTCAACCTTGGGGGGGGTGGGGGAGAAAGAGATTAAGTGTTCATTTCCAGAGACCAGCACATCTTTTGTGCTTCAAAAGCATTTGAAAGAATATAAATCAAAGCAGAATATGAAGCGGCAAAGCTAATTCACTGCCTAGCTGTTTCATCTCAGTTGCATCTTTCTCCATCTCCTCAGCCAGGTAACACGGCCTTTCCTTGAAAGTTGCACAACAAATCAAATAAGTGGGTGCTGGAAAGAAAAGAAGAGGGGAGGAGAGGTAAAATTTATTACTGCCTAAAAGGGAAGGTGACTCATAAGAGAGGGGTATTAACAAAGTGACAGTATGAGACGAAGAGGGAGAGCTTTGAACTCATTCTAATGATCTAATGACTAATATAATCCATTAAGAAAAGCAAGGGCAAGATCTTTTTCACTGATTAACGTTGTACCTTATCCATGTTTTTAATAAAAAATTTAATATATACTGCTCCTCAGCTATCTGCATGTTTAATTAAAATGCTGAAAGCTTCCAGAAAGTGTTCATCTCACTCCATCACGTGAAGTAGTGAAGGATCCAGCCCTTCACCATGGATCTGGAAGCAGTAGGAGAAAGAAAGAAGGAAAGGAAAAAAGGAAGTATGGTATCAAAATAAGTACAAGAACGCGCACTGGCTTAGCAACATACTTGTGAACATTTCACAATGTAGGTGTGAAATCCCTAGACAAATACAAATAGAATTTAACACTAATATTTTATGAAGCAGATGTTTTAATAAAGCTAGAAATAGCATAAAATAGCTGGGAAATATTAAAATTCTGCTGTTTTGCTTCAATGATATACAAATGAATGTAATTTACTTTTAGGGACATACACGAACTTCATACAAACATAATCACAGTATTTAAAACAAGAGCTCCACACTCATTGTTTACTCTGCAACTGTATCTAAGTCTCTAATGACCTTAAATTGAAATGAAAGAGAAGACCCACCTTCTTGATGTCTATCCAAGCATTATGCAACCCCTTAAAACTGTGAGTTCCTGCTCTCAGAACAGGTGAGTCAGCATGTGTGCAACTAAGGTTCTGCTGAGCGCTGTATGAACACCTCTCCTGTTCAGACTGACCAGCTGTAATGCATTTTAAAAGCAGAATACATTATGAAAATAAATTCACCTCAAGTGAACAGTTGAGCTATTTCTGGTACAAAATAACGGACAGGGATCCAGATTTCATTCCACTTTGTCACAGCTGGACAACTTGATCATAATCTTGAATACATTCAAGCCTCTGGCCAAGACAGTGTTCAGCTGACTCGAACGGTGGTGGGTCAAAAGCTCTGTACAGACACAGTCCATCCTTCTGAGCGCTCTGCTGCCGTTAAACCAACATACTCAGTACTGACTCAGAGTACTTTAGCAATAGCAATTACAGCTACTTTTTTTTTTAAGGTGCCAAAATAGGTATGAAGCATACAAAAAGATTCCTTGCTAATGGTTTGCAACTGTTTTAACACTGCAACAGCAGCTTCTTAGTATTTGTAGGTATTTTATTAGTAAGTTCAGGCAACACTCGTGACTTCGTACAGTTTTGAGCAAACCACTGCTCATTCAACTCATACCTTTTCTGCACCCTCCCCTCCCTGTTTTTTTTCTCCCCCTTAACACAGGCAGTCTACTCTGGGATAACACTGGAATATTCTCAAAGATATGGCTAAAGGAGTTCTCTTAAGTGTTAGGTTTTATGTTCAATAACTCTTAGAATAACAGGCAATTTCCAAGAGAAATTCAGCATTATGCCAGTATTTTTAAAAGGTTTGTAGAGGTGATCCTGACATTCTGTACTCCTGAGAATCAACATGGGACCGGTTAAATCAGTTCAGAACTGACTGATGAGTCTTACAACACAGAATCATAGAATGGCTTAGATTGGAAGGGACCCTACAGATCATCTAATCCAACCAACCTGCCATGGGCAGGAATGCCTCCCAACCAGACTAGGTTGCTTGAGGCCTCAACTAGGTTGCTCAAGGCCTCAACATGATAGACAGGAGATGATTACTAAAGGAAACATTTTCACAAGGGAGAGGAGGCTAGGTCCTGCTATATAATATAGATCAAGAAGAATACAATAGGCAATAAAGTCTGCAACTGGCATAAAGGTAGAGTAATCATAAACAAAAGGTCAAATCATTGATTAAAAAGAAATGCAGTACAAGCAACCTATACTTTAATAAAGTTCATGACACGGCAGGAAGAAAAACATGACGATAGTGACTGTACTTGTTCTGGCAGTGACACTGAAAAGGATATGGTCACAACATCAGATAGTCAACTGAACTTGCAGTTGAAGGCAGGCATGGCCACCAGCTCTGGTGAGGCCCAACCTGTGCTGCTCTGACATGACAACCAGACTGAGCTGCAAGTACAGTCATGCAGAAGTTCCTCAGAGGTGGTACCTGACTACAGCTCTCAGTATCAGCAACAAGTTTTTGAGTTAGACAGCAAGAGGCATAGAGCCTGAAAGAAGTTCAACTACAGCCAGCTAAACCCTTTACACAGAGAGCTCCTGAACTTGGCATCTTTTAAAACTGTTCTTCCATACGGCAAAAATAAACATTTACAGCCAAGTGATGAATTGCTTTTCATTCAAGATAACTGCAGTAGAAAGGATAATCTGAACATGACCCTTCCACTCCCCAAACACTTTTCCTATGTCAAGATCCCCACATCAATCACAAGTGCAATGTACTTGTGCCATTATCAGAAACTTGATATTTTCACCCTCTCTCTTCAAACAACTGGAATAATGCAAGGATTTGACAAAGTTTAATGTGCTCTACACAGTGCCACTCAACACAGCAAGCAAAGCAAATGCTAGACATCTCTCACCAAGGTGCATTTTAAATAAATAACTTACTGGAATCAATACAGAGATTACTAGATCAATTTCTATACACTATGTACACAGGAGGTCAGATGATCTAATGGTCTCCTTTGCCCTTAAAATCTATTAACTAATTTGTTTTCCGCAGATGACCAAACACGACTCCAAGAAGAACAGTCTTCACAATCTACAACCCTGGACAAGGAAAGGGCAGGGGGAAGCTACCTTGGTAGGGAAATGTTTTTTACTAGAATGTGTTTGTTTTCAACAGATACCATTCAGTTTAGGTATAGATTGGGATATAAATGTAGTACCTGAGAGCACTGCCCTGCTGAGAAGATGAATGATGTTCTAGATGTCTGTGAGAATCTCCCAAACAAGCATACTATTAGTGCTGATACTTAGCTGAAGTGTTTTGTATTTTCCAACATGAAAATCTATGGCAAAAACAATTAGAAAAACTCAAAGCCTTTCAGTATAACCACAGTAGAGGTTGTCAAAAGGAAAAAGAGCAAAGTTGCACTAAAAAAAGGGGGAGAAGTCCAAAGTAAACATGAATAATGTGGGAACTTAGATTTACAATGCATAATGTGATCACTGGTCTCACTCCCTTGGAGTATCATCTGTGGCAGGCCAAAAAAAAAAGCAAAGTGCTTGTCCTCATGCAATTCAACAGTGGCTTACTGGCCATGAGCAGTAATCTCTTCACAATGTGACTTACCAGCTTTTCCCAGAAGGCTGAAGGCTCCTGCATTATACTCTTACTAACAGAAACCTTATTCTGCAAAAGGTTTAGAGAAGAGAATGTAAACTTTGATTAAGATATGCAAGGTCTAGCCTTTCGTCTGAACTTATTCACCCATTTTAATGCTTTGTTACTATATACGCTAACCTGCTGCTGCTGCTGCACATGATGGTATTCATTTAGTTTTATTGTATCTATCATCTTTAACTACTTACAACAGTTTTAAGATCCTCATACATTAAATCAAATGTCAAGATAACCACGTCACTCAAAACCTTTTCACGAGCTTAAAACAACAGCCTGCAAGCGCAATCTCTCTGGAGGCTGGCTTGAACATACCGCAAGTACTCTTCCTCACAGTAAGGCTCCAACTACAACTCCCAGGCTGTGTGAACCTCCTAGAGCTTCACACCTCTAGGTGTGCACATACAAATGCAAGTACAAATACAGGAAATAAGTAGACTAAAGGCAAGTGACTGCTAAACCTACATTCTAGGGAAGAAAAATCAAACCAAAACTCAAAACACACAAAAAGCAATCTCCCCTAAAAGGAACTTTGAAGGATGTCCTACTCATTAAGAAAATTCATTTGGGGCCTTAAGCAACCTGGTCTAGTGGGAGGTGTCCTTGCCATGGTAGAGGGGTTGGAACTAGATGATCTTTGAGGTCCCTTCTAACCCAAACCACTCTATGATACTATGAAAACCCTAACAATCATCCCAAAGGTTTTTAAACAAGCATTGGCTTGATTTCTTTACACAATCCCATTAGCAGCAGTATGGTATGGGGGAAAAGTCCAGGATCAACCTTTTTAAAATGCTGCATGGTACCACCAGCCCTGTGAAGCGTGCCTGGACACTGACGGGTAGCAGTTTGGGAGTAAATCTCCACGTTCAAGACAAGAACACTTGGAAGCCCAGATTTATAAGAACATACAGTGTGCCACTTTGAAGCTGAAAAGAAATTGTTAGAAAAGATGGGAAAATTAAGAAATGATGGAATTATATTCAAAATATTAAATTAATATTACATGGGCTCTCTGCTACTTAAAGCAACATCCATGAAAAGATTTTTGCAGTTTTCCAAGTTTAGTCCTGTAATATCCCAACCATACCAATACAGACATGCTTATTTTGAGGCCAGTGAGCTGAAATGTGGAATTGCAAATGTCAACACTGTGATTTTCTAGGCAGGACTACAATTAGAAGTGGGATTCTACCCTCCTGAATTATTAATTTTAAAAAACGTCCAATCATTCCCTTTAATAGCACTTTCTCTGTAAAGTACACAGAATCCTTTAAGAAAAGGCCACTTTTGTAAAAATGATACAATTTTTAAGTATTTTAATGTCCTTTCTCTCAGAAAATTATCGAGCCATCTAAACTATCAAAGACCATTATAAATTTTTATTAAGCTGCTAATACAGTTCCACTCAAGAACAGGTAATTGCCATTATGAGCATTAAAAAAACCAATGATGATGAATGCACTACAGACAGAAGAGGACTGACTGCAGAGACAGAGCAGGAGACCGCCTGGGAGTGCCCAGGGCTGACCAATGTAGGACTGATCCACATACCTTCAATGAAACAATTTAAGCCAACTAAAATGTGCAATCTTTTTGAAACCAGGATGCTTCCTAAGCTTATTTGACAAATGTTTCACTGGAAGCCTCTCTATCAGGGATGAGATTGCTAGTCCAAAACAGAAAGGAAGAAATGTTTTTTGCCCTCTGCTTTTGGGATATTTTAATCATGTATGTCTTTTTAGTCAAGAAAGATTACAAGTCAATCCAAGCCCTGTGAAAGGTAGCAGAGAATGGTATTTCTACCAGGGAAAGGGTTTCTTCCTGTGAAACCCTAAGTGATATTTCTGCAAGGAAAATACAAGAAAAATTTTTTTTGGGGAAAAAAAAAAATATATATATATAGCCTGCAAGATGTAGATTGCGCTACCTAAATATGTTTTGTCTCCATCAAAAGCAAATCAATGTGACTGACTGTACTCTTCTTGCATGTCCAACAATGAATTTATTAAGTTTCTACCATTTTATATGGATTTCACAAAGTCATTTAGAAACCCTCTCTTTCTATAGCATATAAGATGATACATTGTACACACAATTTATGGGGGGGTTTTGTTTTAAAGAGATACCAAGGACACAAAATCTATGAATAGTTACAGGCAGAGATTTTAAACACTTCTAAGGATAGACTTTAAGCACTTTCAATCATTCATGCCATTTGTTTTTTATATTGATTCTCTGAAAAGATGGTGATTCCAGGAAAGCCAGTTTTACTTTAGATTTTAGAATCTAAGGTTTTCTGTGTCTCTTCACCCTAACTCTAGACCCTGGCATGTTGGGTCATTAAAAAACCAACACCAACCAAACACACAAAACCAAACTTATTTCCCAAGACATTTTAGATATATCAAGGACTCATGTCCAAATTTGTGTGCCTAAAATGTGCACACCTTTGTAGATGTCCTAAAGGATGCCAGTGAAGGTTCCCAGGAAGGAGTTATAAGAGTTCATTTGCAGTCACTGCCTTCATTTTATGCCACTGAAGGGAGAGGGCTTGCCCTCTGTTCCATTTGCAATGCCCTAACCTTTGCAAATCCACAGCTCTTATGGTAAAGGCCATTTCCTCCGCAATCAATCTCACTGTCACAACGTCTGCTCAGCCCCTGACAATGCTGCTCCACGCTGTGGCAGCAGATACAGCCGTCCACAGTTTGCCATTCCACCCAACCTCTTTTTCCTCTGCCTCTCCAGGCTTCCTCCTTTCCTCAAACAGCTCTTGAGAAATACAGTTTTGTCTCACTGTAGAGTTCAGAAAACTGTTGCCGCTTTCTCCACTTTGTACTGTTTATGAACCTTATTATTTAGGTGCAAGTCCACATGATTTATTTATGTTTTTAAATAGAATTTCAGGAAAAGACAGAATATGCTTTCCAGTCAGCTACCACACACCGATGGCACAATCTCTTTGCAAATAAACTCTACTCTTGTAGAATTTGGCTTTGTATCAACTTACACTGTAAATTGCAAACTAATGAATTTGTATTGGCAAAGGAAAATGTTTCTGCTTTTACAGACTACAACATTTACTAGTAAACAAGATTACTAGGAACAATTCCCAGTTTCCCCTGCAACTTAGTTACTTGTCTCTTACAAGACTCATATGTTGATTCATTCCTCTCTGTGGTTCCAGTGTAATGAGTCTACTCCTAACCACCAGATAAAATTACAGCAACTGAATGCCAAGTTTTCTGAGTTCTGATATTCTGAAAAGTTAGAGTATACTTAAGAGCTGGAATAGTTGTATCTTGATGTTACCAGAGCTCTAGCTTTCTGCTTTAGGAGCATCCCTCAATTTTCACATGCTTTCAATCATTCAGCTCAAACTAAGATACGCAGACCAAAATAATTACTTACCTTCTCAGTTCTCCTCCCATCTCCCTGTTTTGTAACACCATGGAGAAACCCTTAAGTTGTGAAGCCAGAGTTACTGCACAAGTGGGAGTCTTTCTACAGCTATTTAACAGTGGCCCTTGTAATACAGTTCCTTGTCCCTCTCATTGGTGCCTTCCAAGTGTGCTTTATTTAGAATAATGGGAAGACACTTGCTTAACTTTCTAGGAGCTCCAGCTCTCCAAGGCAGTTTTGTAACTTGAAAACTCCTTACATTCGCCTCTGATTTTTATCAGTTACCACTGAGTTTTGTGCAGTAGTTTGAAATGTATTGGCAATTATAAAATGACATACCAGCCACATCATCAGCTAAAACCATGTAGTTGATAAAAAGCAGTGAATGGTTTTCATCTGTATTCTTTGAAAGCTGGTTAAGAAAGAGTGATCTAAGAGTAATATGTTGTTTTACCTGTGAAATTAATTAAGCCACACTACTTCAATAGGAAGCTTCTGAAGCACTACACATCCAAAGTACTCATACACATTAAACTATTACAATAATGCATTTTAGTGTTCATTTTACTAAGCTTCACTAAAAAGGGAAGCACAAATCATTTTGCAAACTATGGAAGAAGTCCACTAAATCAGTGAAATGCATTGTCCAGATAAAGAAACATTTGTGTAAAACATTCTAATTATAGTCTGGCAAGGCTTAAAGAAAAAGCACAAATAAATAGTGCACATCTGCTGTAGACAGATTTTTTACAGGCTGTTAAGTACCTAACAGAACTCAGGTATCTCAATCCCATGGAGACAGAGGAGAGTCAGATTCTGAAAGCTTTTGAAAAATAATTCAGTAAGTGTTTTTTTTTTTTTAAATCAAGCTCTCTACTAACATTAGGATTAAGAAAAGTCTAGCCGTTGAATTGTATCAGTTTGAAAACTGATAAAAGAAAAACCTTTTATAGAATACACTACTAGCTTCTGGTACTCACTGCAACAAAGTATTGAAGGCAAGATCATTAATAAAAAAAAAAGAAAGAAAAAATAAAGAACTAGATTTTTATAAAGATATACATATCCACATCTCTACGGAGATACAAATGCTTGGTTATGCCAATGTAAGCCAACCCTGCTGGACGTGGCTGGAAGGTGGTTTTAGGTGCTTATTCCATACTTACACATTAGAGCACTTCTTGCACCAGTCCCTCAAAGAGTATGAAACAGCACTAGTGTCTGCAACAACATCCTAGATGTGATGAAATGCTACTTTCACGGCATGAGAGCTCTCACCTTCAGTCTTAAAAAAAGACCCCTAGAAATGTTATGTCAAAGTTTAGGGTCATTCTCAAATTAGGGCCTCCCCACAGGTTAGTTCACTGGAGGTCATCATTAACTCTCAGCCTCTTCAACATCAGCACCTGTAGGAGGTTCTGTTTTCATCCCTAACAATTTACAGGGGCAGACAAGTTATCTTATGAAGCTTCTCTAACGGTACAATCCAGATATCTAAACATATATACTTACAAGTCTAAGGGCTCATAGATTTTCTTTTCTCTTTGATTAAATCCTGTAAATGAGAGAAATTTCCTACAACTTAAGAAATGCTAATTTCTCCCCCACATTTTCACGCACCTCTAGAGAAAAGCCTGAATTTCTACTGAATTAAGCTAATATACTTCATATTTGCATGTTTCTGTCCCAAGTTAAGGATAGGAAAGGAAAATGAAGTTGAAAAAGAACATATTATCATATTTCAGGACTCGCAGCCAGATTTTGTAGTGGAAATTTCATTAAGTATTCTTCTTTTTAAAAGCCCAGCCTAGTTTTGATGCCACGTATGGTATGAATGGTTGACATGCCCAAACATCAAAGATGTTAAGGGAAGTGACTTCTATTAGCTTTTGTTTAAAGAAAGTTGCGATTGCCAGTGTATCTTCTTTAACAGACAGAAGTGCTCTGTAGCTTTTGCCATTTCCACTGGTTTTATTAAAGCAATGAACAGCATAAGACTTAAGAAATCACATGCAAGTTTCTATGCCTTTAAGGCCTCTAGAAACCATCAAAGTAGAAGCTTCTACACACAAGAGCTCATCAAGACCCTGTTCTAAGGATTCAAATACCTCTCAAAAACCAGACGAAGACATTGCTCTTTCACAGAAGATGGTGTCACGTTCAACCATAAGAAGCATTTTCAGAATCTAAGCACAGAATTAAAAAAAAAAAAACCAAAACCCACAAACATTATAAAACTAATCAGATTTAATTTAGCTGATAATCTCAGTGCTGTAACAACCTGGTACCCAAAGACCTCATGCAATTATACTTTCTATGTTTGACAACCCATTTTCAGGCACTAATTTACCAAATGATGATTGCTGTTTTTATGAACTATATTAGCTGGAACATAGAGCCTTTGATTTAACTTGTTCTTGTCTTTGAAAGATCTTTGCCAGAAGTTCCATTTTGAGACTGAAATGAATCTTTTCCCTGATTTTTTTTTTTATTTTAGGAAAAATGGCTTGTTCCACGTGGAAAAACTAATTTTTAGCAGGCCAAAGGACGCCTATACATTTTCATGTATGTATTTAAGTTATCTTCTTACAACATTTAGCAATAATAATAAAAAAAATCCAGGTTTAGTTAATTTAAACCAGTTACCATAATTTAATTATGCTCACAAAGCTGAGGATAACTTATAATTGTAAGATTTACTTATTCAGGATAATTAGGATTAGGATATTAGGATAGTTAGGATTTTACATTTTCTAAGGAAGAAAAATACAATCTCTAGAGTATTTTAATTTTTCTCAGCCGACATCTTCACTAGGATTGAATGTTCTAAGTGGATGGTCCTCAATAAAAGCTAATAAATTCCAAAGAGAATAGCTCAACCATACAGTCAGAAAAATCAGTGCAAGTAAAATGCTGTAACGTAGCACATTTTTCTCTGTTTTTCCCCATCTGCCTGACTCAGAATGACATGGCTGAGCTGTGTGGCTTTCTGTCCAGTTTACTGCATGTCCATACAACACTGTGAGGAATAAATGTCTAATTCCTACTTTGGGACTGTAGGACGAATGAACAAGAAAAAATTAATCTTTAGTCATCACTGGACAGCAACACTCAAATTCCAAGAGCACAGAACTCCACATACTGGCACAAAGGACAAAGACACTAAGCTATGAATGCTGTTCAAGAAGGCTGGCACGGGCTGCCTAGGTTTTTTATTGGGATGAAGCTATTGCAGAGAAAATACATTGTTGAGGTGCTTTACTCAGTTAAAATTTTAATCATAGAACAGGCAAGGTTGGAAAGGACCTCAAAAGATCATCTGGTCCACCTTCCATGGGAAAGGGAGCCTACATGAGATTAACTAGCAGCCTGTCCAATAGCATCTTGAAAACCTCCAGCAATGGGCACGTTCTTCTAGTGAATGATTGCTCTTGCCTTAATTTTCTTTCTTATGTTTTGATGAAACCTCTTTCAGTGTAACTTGTACCTGTTGCCCCTTGTCGTCTTCTTCATGTGGCTCCTTGTGAAGAGAGAGCCTCTGTCCTCTTTGTAGCTGCCCTTTAAATACTGGGATACTGTGATGAGGCCCCCTCTGAGCCTTCTCGTCTCCTGGGAGAAAAGATCTAACTCCTCAGTCTTTCCTCATAGGGTAGGTTCTCCAGCCCTCTAATCATCAAAATTATGTTCTGTGTAAAGAAATCAAGTCCACGTTTTTGCAGATGGGTATGCATTTTTCATTTCAGACGAGGTCAGGGACAATTCTCATCCCTGAGAAGAACACTATTAAAACCGTAGTACAGCACTAAACACTCAAGTCTGTTCTTTCTTTGACTTTGTTCACTACTCAGCAAAATGCCTTCTTGTTAATTATCGACTTCATCATCAAGGGACAGTTTAATCACAAGACTGTCTGCAGTTCAGGCTATCACAGCAGTACTAGCAGGGAATTTTGCACTGCACATAATTGGCCAGGTAATTAGAATGCAACATCATTAACTGCTCAGTTACCAAACGTAAATGGTACAGCACGTGGTGCCTGACTGCTGGAGGACTCAGGGGATCTGATGCAGCTGCCACGTGCCCACTTTTATTTCTTCCCAGTGTAGCCAAGCAAACAGCACTGGTGGCTTCCTGCCACCCTGCTCTGCTGTGGGGGTGGAAGCCCTTTCATTCTGTGATGTAAAAAGGAGTTCAACAAATTGATTGTATTTCAGGGCATCAAATTCCACATGGACATAAAACCACAAACCCAGGATTTTTGAAAAGCGGAGAAAACAAGCACCCTGACAACAATGGCAACTCGGAGCCAATATACGTGTACCACTGCCAAAACTGAGAGTGCTGCTGTGTGGGACAGGGTGCAGTTGCAGGCCAGGAACTTATTACACAATCTGCATGGTCTGAGCTACAGATGTTTTCAGCACACCATAGTTCTGTATAAACAGACGGGTGCCGTGCACAGCTGGGAAGAGCAACCCTGCTCTAATAATTGCTTTATGGACAATTCAGAAGTTACCACAGGAGGTACTTCAGAGCAAGAAGTACACATACTAACAACATGGGGAAAGGCAGGTCTTCCATCTGTTGATGGACAAGATGAAGTGCTATGTTAAAACTGGCCAGGCTACCAGCTCCCTTCACTGGAAGGCTACTTCACAGCTCTGATACTTTGTAATCTTTTTCTCATTTCCACCCTAAATGAAACTGCGACCTGTATTTGTTCACATGATCCTTGATCAACACCTCCTCCAACTAGCTCTCATCTGTAATTCACTGCTTGCCTGCCCTTCTTCTTCAGTAAACATCAACATCTAATTTTTATGTCAGCAGACTGAAAAGGATCATTTTGTAATTTTACCTGGTGTGGCAAGATCTCTGCTCCCTAAGCACCATTCTGGGAGCCCTTTTCTACACCTATTCCCATTTAGGATCCCTTTCTCAACCACACTGACCAGGCTGGTACACAGTACTCTGCATTAGGCACTGGTACTGTTTTATGCAACAGCAATACCACATTCTTCTCTCTTCCAGACAATCTTCACCAGTCTTGCAGCTGGCTGCTTGGGTAATTAACAGGAACCCTCAAGTCTCTCTTACCACTTCCACTTCCAGCCAATAAAACCCCTGCTTGGAACTCAAATCCTTACTATGGCCCACATACAACATTTTTCATTTTCTGCTACAGTTTTGGCATGCAGAACTCCCAGAATCATAGAATGGTAGGCACCTCTGGAGATCATCTAGTCTGACACCCCGGCCAAAGCAGGTTCACCTAGGGCAGGTCACATAGGAATGTGTCCACGTGGGTTTTGAAAATCTCCAGAGAAGGAGACCACAACCTCTCTGGACAGCCTGTTCCAGTGCTCCGTCACCCTCATGGTAAGAAGTTTCTCCTCATGTTGAGATGGAACTTCCTGTGTTCCAGTTTGTGTCCATTGCCCCTCATCCTATCACTGGGCACCACTGAAAAGAGACTGGCCCCATTTTCCTGATACTCACCCTTAGTTATTTATAAACATTGATCAGATGACTCCAGTCCTAAAGGCATCACATTCTTCTTTACTTTATTCCACTATTCTATTAGGAATGCTTCTCAATCCTAGGTGGCCAGGTTTATCCCACTGCTTCTGAGTTTTCTACGCTGCCTAGAGGCAATGACTCAAATTCTTGTGTCACTTGATCCAACAATCCTACACGTTTCTCACTGCTCCTCCTTCAAGAGTTTCTCTCTTCAGCTTGAGAAGAATCTGCAATTGCCCACACAGCCTTTCCAAATGCAACTACAAAGCTTCATTTGTACGGCAACAGGATAAAACACCTCCAGCCATAGAACAGAACTGATAAAATTTGTTGAGTTTTGAAGACAAGAACGCTGTTAATTCAGGGCATTTGCTACTTGTCCATGTTCCCAAATTAAGCCTGCCTTTAAGGAACAAAAATAACAGCATGAAATCCTTCAGCAGACAAGCCCTACAGAAAGCTGCTTTCTGGGCAAGAACAAAGGAAACTTTAGCAAGAAGCAGCTAATTCAATTGCTTGTTGCCTTAGTGTCCTGGTTACATTAAACCTGCACAATATGATTCTTGCTGGAAGGAGAAATCATGAGCCAGACATAATCATTAGGCAAACTCAATCATGTTTACATTATTCAGATATAATCAGAACCTACTTGTCCTTATCATTGTAAGGTGTTTGAAAAGCACAGTGCTTATAGCAGGGGGCTTGCCACCTCCCTTCCTCTATTGTAAGGCTACAAAAGATAAAATATTGGACTCTCCATTTCTTTTTAGATTCGACTCAGCATAACAGAAATTACTTTGCTACAGTCTAAAACAAATGAAAAAAGAGACAACAAAGTGAACATATGGAATATTTATCATTGGGCAAAGACAAATTGCTTTTAAGAAAGTGAGTCAGATGCAGAATTGTTATAATCTGTGTGTACGCTCTGAAACAGTAACACCTTCTACAAACCACGGTCTTTAAAATGTACTGAAGATATAAACAATACATAAGCAGAACTTATTTTCTATTCCAGGTTCAGATAAATTCACCATCATTAATATAATTAGAAGCTTTATACCATAGTGTAAGATCAAGTATCCTGCAGGTATTAAGTAAATAATTTCCTTAAATTAATTTTCTCCATAAGCAGCTATTCTAATGCAGGATTTGTCTCTTGATAAATAGAAAAACCACTGAATTTCAATAGGACTATATTACATTATCTTAAGGTAGTTTAGGATGTTACATGGAAGCTAATTTGACACAGCATAAAGGATGTCCCAAGCTTGTCCAAATACCCGGATGAAAAGAGCCAAGCTTTCAGAGAAGTTAACCATCCACACCACACATTTCACATGAACAGGACTTGCGGGATCTCAGAAATCTTAAACCAGCCAATTGTTTACATTTAGCCACATAGTCACGTTCCAGAGCTTTGGATAAATAACCGCTACTTATCAGGTATGGATATCTTTTAAATCATATTGATTTAACAGTAAAGTTTTCTTGCTAAAAATCTAGAAAAAATTTTGCTACCCTATTTAATGCAATGAAAACAGTTAACAAAGTGAGTACTTTATATCAACCTTATTTTATATCAACAACACTTCACAAAAGGTATTTGTTTACAACAGGGGCCTAGACGTTAAATAACCAGTCTAAAGGTCACACAAGTCAAAGCTAGAAACTTAACGTGCTTTATAAGATCCACATCTTCTTTGTATCATTATTTAACTAAGTGCAGTTCAAGAACATTCTCCTTAACCCACAGGAGTTACAAAAATACACCATTGTATTTTAGGATTCTTAAGACCCTAACTACAGTCTTCACACTTAATGGGGAAAAAAAAAAGAAAAGAAAAGAGAACTTGGGACTGTAGATTAAGACAAAACCAAAACAAACAAACAAAAACCCCAAACAAACAAACAAGCAGAAACCCAACAAACCCAAAACTGTTCTCACTGAATCTAACAAACTCTGGAAAGCCCTGATGTTAATCTTAGAAGGAATATCGAGAGCTTTGTGAGGCTATTTCTTTTTCTAATTTGGGCAATAAAGCTTATGCTACTACCAGTCTAAATACTTGTCCACCCTTCCCTCCAGGACAAATAACTAAGATGATTTTTCTGTTTTTGAAGTACTCGGCCTGCCTAAAGAACCCTGTGATGTGAAAAGTCATACCTATTTCACTTTGTACTTTGTAGCTTGCAAAGCCTTTACCGACTCTGGCATGGTTCTATTAAACTTCACATTTCATTGTAATATGATTTCAATTCAGTGACTAAACATACTTACTTTGAATTAAGATTCGCAGCTACCCAATACAAACGCTCCTAAGCCCATGGTCTGTGTCATGATGTTGAGTCAAGAGAACAGGAAATAAGAAATAAAAGTTTAATCCAGAAGTAAGCTAGGATTTAACTCTTTTCTGAAACCATTGCAGCAAGACCACTCTTAATGCATTTAGCAACAATTAATTCTCAAAGCCAAAACAGCTGCACATTGCTGATGCTCTCCAGATGCAAGCTAAGGAATTAAATCATGGGATAATTCAATTGGAAAATTGCTTGTAATTATGGAGAATGCAGCGTCTGCTTGACTCCTCGTGGTGATTGGTAGTTGCCTTAAGAATAGTGAGGTAGTCTGCGCAGTGCATAGTGAATACAAATAAGTAGCTGTGTTAGGAGAAATCTCATTTAGTTTCACAAAGATATGGGTTTAACATTGTTAAAACTGTATTTGCTGACATTAACGATAATCCATTTTCACTGTCCCATTACCGCCAATGACCCACTTACATGCAGAACAGTAACATTAACTTATAGCACCTTCCCTCTGAAGGAACTCAAAGTACTTTGCAATCATACAGAGCGTGGTCCTACTCTAAACAACGATGACCTGAAAAGGGTTTGTTCTTTCCCACCTCAGCTACTATGCATGCAAGCAAACAGGCTTGTTCTAACATGCCATTTAAATCTCTGATGCCCCAAGGTTGACGACTTCTGGGAATGAAGAAGGGCACTCTTCCACTTCAAATATTAAAAGCAAAATTCTCAGTTGTAATTCAACAACAGAAGAGGAGGCTGCACAAAAGTCTACCCAGAGGTCCTCCAGTATTGTTGACAAAAGAGAAAAAAAGTCCATAAGAAATTGGTCTTTCAGATTGACAGTTACCAGTGCAGAAAAACAGCCGTCTTGTCATCCATAAACTGAGCACATGTATTCTTAAAATAACAGGATGATGCGTTTTCTGCGCTCTCGTCGTAAAATAGTTTTATCCCTATTAGCATTACAACATTTGACAGAGTCTGCTGACTATTTTAGTGAGTTTTGCTCGCTGGCAAACTAAGGGACAAAATGGCTGCTGTAAGGTGATCTTATTCCTACCGAGCCAGTGATGGGAGGGGAAAAACACCTAAAACCACCTATTTCCAGTTTCCTGGTTTAACTATTAAAGCACACAGCTCTTAGTTTATAGAAACCCAGCTATGGTAGTATAGTGGTTACTATAACACATTATATTATCTGCACTTTAGCTACTGAAATGGTTGCCTGATTTTTTTTTTTTGTCGTCTTTAAAAAGCATTAACAGAAAAACCTTCAAGGAACAAATGATCAATTATTTACAAGTGGCCTCACAAATCAATCATCATCCAATATCAAAGTTGAAGTTGTTATTTTTAGCACTATTAACTACACAATAATTAAAATTGATTACAAAGTCACAACCCCTCATTAAGTTGCTGTCAACTGGGGGGAAATTCCTTAAAAGCAATTATTTTTTTCTTAAAGTGATTGTAAAAAGATTCCCATCAATTAAAGAGACATCTGGTAATATAGAAAATGTGATAAATTAGCTCCTGTTCTCAGTGCTAGTACTTTACAGACCGAAGGTGGTGCAAGGGAGATATCCCTACAGTCATTATCTCCATCTGAAAAGGAGTAGAAATACCGTTGTGTTGGGGCCAGTGACAAGTCATTCTCTTTTTATGGGCATGTTCTGTGGTGATGAAAGTGCAGGTCTCAGTAGCAGAGATGACATGCTATCAAACTGATAATACGTTCTGTGAACCCAAAACTGCGAAGAGGCAAGCCCTGTATTTCAATATAACCAAATCCTTAAGCACATGCTGCTTAAGCATATTTGAGTAGTCCTAAGAAATACAGAGAAGTTCTTTGCATATTTTATTGCCATGCAGCAGATACTGGTCCTTAGCAGGACTGAGCCCCATGGCACATTTTTTCCAGGTATGCTACTGTTTCTACACGACACGTGCCCTTTGTGCTCTGCTAGTCTTCCCTTCCCTGAGTTTATGTTTCCCATGTTAAAAATAAATAAATAAATAAATAAATAGAATCAAACTTGTGACAGCATCAGGCTCCAAGGAACATCCCTGACTTCAGCTTAACATGCTCTTTTAGTCAGATGATGAGAAACTGGGAACTGAATTTACTTCAGTAATTTCACAAACAAGGCCATTGCAAATACACCTGAGCTAGCAAAATGCCAGGTCCTGCGGTCTGTACCTCTTCATCCAGCAAGCCCAAGGTGCTTTCAAAGGAGAACAAGAGGACAACACCTGGTAAAGATCAGAGGAGGAGGAGGAGGGAGTAGGAAGGTGCTTTCCAGAAAACATAACACAAAAGAGAACAAGGCTTTGATTACGTTGCAGGAGTGAAAGAGTAATCTGTAGATCACTGGAGTTTCTGCAGTCGGTATAACGAATAGTTGTTTTAGCAATAAAGCATTGTTCAGTAACTCAGTTTCATCTAAAACCAGTTTGGCTTGCTGATAAAAGTAGCATACCAAGTAACCAATCAAGTAACCAACAAGTTAATTAAGTTTTGCAAGTCGTTTAGGTCATTCTTGCTGCAATGCCCATTAAGAGCCTCACACCGAGGGTACATCTTTGGTGGCCACCCTCCCCAAAAGTTAATGGATGTAACATTAAATAACACACATTGCAATCAATTTGTAGCTCTAATGAAGTGCATTTCACCTGCCCACCCACAAAGCACTCTGAAACGAATACATTGCATACAGATTAAAATAAAACATAGTGGAGAGTGGCTGAAGGCATCATCTCTAATGTGCGTTTTTTCCAAAGAGTTAATTCCTATCTCTTAGTTCAGGGACACCCCAGCCAAAATCCTCCATGTAAAAAAGCTCTTCCCCTGAGTTAAGTGGTGCTTTACTTCTAGGTGAGGTACCTCAGCTGGTTGGAGCTCAGTTATTCCAGTTACACTTTGTCAGTCTGTGATGAAAATACAAGACAATGATCACTCAGACACTACCTCTACTCCAGCACATTTTAATGGTTCCCCTTACCTGCCCAGACAGACACCTCCTCACCTTAAATCAGTGGAAAGAAATGGAAGTGCTCAGCTTCACACAGCACTCATCCATGACGTAAACTCCCCAAACATCTCGGCTAAGCACATAAGCAAATGCACAATACCAGTACTACTGAAAGCTTATTAACTCTCGTATGACTTTGCAATGGGATTTCTCATCACTACAAGGAAAACGGGAACGCGGATCCCCAAAGTTTTACCTGGAGAGAAATACCCCTTAGTCTTGTCTCTAAGTCATGTCACATGCCCGCTGTACAACAGAACAGGAGGATTCGTTTTAATGGAAGCCAAATTCAATTTCTAAATAGACAACAATTTAACTTTTAGTTCTGGATGTCCCTCGATTTTACAGCAATGAAGAATAATACTACTGAATCCAAGCACCCCAAATATTCCAGAAATCCAAATTCAATTCACCTTTACATATGACAAAAAAATTGCTTGAGTCCCTTGGACAGCAAACACCTACCATTAACCATTCATTCCGCACGCAGACCACAGAGAGAACTGCCCACAGCAGGTCAAACACCTGCAGGTCAAACACACTTGACAATGCTTGGGGTGACTCCATTTTAGTCACCCCTTCCTTCAAAGCCATTACAATTACCACTATTTTTTTTGGGAGGTTTACAGGCAGCTGGGATCCAGCTTTTCTGTTATCTAATTAGGTGATCAATTCCTTCAGAAAGCTAAAACTCCTCCTACACCTCTATTCATCTTTCTCCACAGATGGCTAAGACAACCAGCTACCTATCCTACACTACCATTCATACCTAAATAAATGTCATTAAAGAAACTTGCTATTAAAAAAAAAAAACACACACGTTAATTGTTGCTGTTGCATCAGCTGTTGCCACTAAATAAAGATGCCAGTCCATTCGCGGTTAAGTAGTCATTTTTAGAATCTGCTGTTGCTTAACAGATGCTCCTTTGGCTTGATTAGTCATTGGAAAGGTCATTGCTTCAGGTGGAAGCCCCAGCTTCCAAATTAAGATGTGTAATATTTTACAGTATCTCATTCTAGGACTCTTGTTTTTAATTGATGATAAAACAAAGAGTAATTAAATTATCTGAACTGTTCATTCCTCGGAAATATTGGTTCGACAATGACATGATAACACTAAATATATTGCCCTTAGCCTGCCAGAGAGATAAACCAAAAGCTATAGAATTAAAAAGGTTTTGCACTTCTGTGTAATTAGGCAGTGAGGCTACCAGGATGATCTTTTCTTTTCCCCCAGTCTAAGAAAGTTCAGTATGTAAAATTCCAAGCTCTGTACATCCCAGCAAACTTTCACCTGTAATGAAGTGGCCCTGGTGACATGCAGGATCAGCTTAGGCAGGCAGAGCCTGCCCCATGCACAGCTGGCAGCCTGAAAAGCTGTAATTTTTTAGGGCAGTCAAACATAAACCGTCCTCCGCCTCCTCACTAAATAATTCCACACCTTCAGGAAAAACACTGAGGGTGGAAATAAACTTGCATCATAATGATGTTTTAACGTGGCTTTTTTAAAAATTTATTTATTCAATGCTCTGAATAAACACCTTGAAACCAGAACATCTTTGAACCTTCAGCTGCTCAAAATCAATACCAGAGTTCTGCAGCTTGGGCTTTTCTCTGATAAACAAAATTACTGTGACAGGTGAAAAGAAGCTGTGATTTAACCTTTATTATGCTGTTTATGTGCCTTGTAAGGCTCCAAATGACTGCCAGAGATGACTATCTGTGGTAGTGAGCAAAATGCTTCCCTTCATTACCTGACCTTTCCACTTCCCCGCTGGAAGCACAGGAAAGCAGCAAGAGGACCCACACTAAAAGCAACATATAAAGCGAGTCACTGTAGTTCTGTCCTACATCAGGTTTATTCCTTTAACATATGCAACGGCAAGCAATGAACCTTCTGGTTCTGCTGTTTGAACACCTCTTCAAATCTGGAGAAGTCTACTCATCATCTTGTTTACTTGTGTTTACACCAGATAATTTAGAAAGGCAGCCTCTCACTGAAGAGCAGGAAGATCTGCTCGCAGCCATAGAATAGGAAGAAGAAAAAATACAGAACAATGGCTAAAAGCCTACTATTACATTTTTTGAATTCTTAAGGAAATGCCATTTAGAATGAAGTGGTGCTTGCTTCCCTCATCTCTGTTGTGACACTGGAGCATTCACTAACAAAGCTGACTTTCATCTGGGTTTGCAAGTGGTATGAACCATCAGCATCAAGTCAAAATCTTTTTTTTTTAGTAGTCTTTTTTCTTTTTAGAATGAGACAGTCACTCATTTTTATCTTCTTTTAAATCTTGTTAAATTTAGGGAAGGTAAAAGACAAAGGTCAAGCATTTGTAGACTGCATTTGATAAACAAGAAAGACTGCCATTGAGACTAAAGGGACTTAAGAGGGCTTTGAGAGGGTGATTTCTTTGCAAAGAGGGACGCACAATGTAATTCACTGCACAGAAAGGCAGCGTCGCTTAACATGGGAATAAGGTCTAGGACTGGAGATCCCAAATCAACAAGAAGATATTGTAGTATGTATCTCAGCAGACTTACACCATAACGTGGAGAGCTAGATGCTATTGCTCCCCTCAGTGCACAGTCCCCAACACAAGCATGTCTGGAGAGCGAGAAAATGTTCTGGGAAGTCTGGCCCTAAGTTTGCTTCCCTCTCCCGCTCTCCCAGCTTGGCCATTCTCGTATTCATACATTATACTGTTTAATCACTGTGCTCTCAAAACAAGCACACAAAGAGAACAGATGAAACTTCAGGGATAGCTTCTAACTCATAATTGAATAGATGGTTATTCATTAGAATCTCGGCAAGTTGCTTGGGGGCTGCGTAAACACTCATTGCATGGAACTAAACAAAAAAAAATTAAAAGACACAAACCAGAATTCTCACTCAGTAGCCTTTCTTTAACATTGCAACCTTCTTTGGTTACTTTGAGTAGGATAAAACAAGCATGCTCAGTTTAAGCTGCTAGAAGACAAAACTTGGAGATTATATGGCTAATCTCTTAGGATCCCCTCCCGTTCAAGGTAAAGCTAAATGAAACTACTTTGGTCAGCTCTAACATTAACAATTCCTGTAAGATTTAACCCTCTGAAGGCCTGTCTAGGGGAATACTTCTTCCAACATCTCTGAAGTAGTACATGCAATCGTTTCTTTCCAAAAATGGGATATTACACAAGCATTAGTACCAACATATCCTCTACAGATTTGCATCTAAACAACTCAAATTTCATAAGGAAACTAAGGATACAGATATTAAAAATCAATTCTCTCATTCTTTACCCAAATTTACCTGTCTAAATTAGGCAAAATGGTCAAATTGTACCAGCACTTAGCTTAGCCTGCCCTAAGATACTGACTGAATCACGGTATTTACTGTATCACAGTTCCAAAACAATTTTTTACTTCTCTTTAATTAGTTGGGCTTTGTTCTTGGCAAGACTTGGAGTAGTAAAACCTGTTAGCTTTCAAAGTTCTGCGACTCTCCTTTTATCTTTTTATTCAAGCACAGATGTGTAAGACAGCTACTGCAACACAACAGATGCGTTTCCATTGATGTGAAGATCAATAATGAAAATATTCCAGTTCTTGTCAATTTACTGCTGCTTTCAACATAATCTCACTATTCTGCAGAAAACAATATGTGTGTAGAAAATCCCACACAATTATGTCTCTTTATTATATGTGGACCAAACCAACTTTGTGACAAAAATACTGTAGAGCAACAGGCATCTAACTGCCTGTACTAGTTAAGGTGCAAGAGATACGCCAGGTTTGGCACAGCTAGGAACACAATTCACCCAGGGCCTTTCAACTGAACCACACTGTCCTTTAGTCTCTCTTCAACAACATGGAGAAACACTACTCCCAAGTCTTTAAAACCATATGAAGTGCCTTATTTAGTAGAGCGTTCTCAGAGCCTCATAGGTAAGCCACTAAAGACGCACAGGCTGTTGTAGTAATTGGCAATGGAGATAATTAGACAATAGTTGGCAAGGAGGAGCGGTCTGCAGCCAAGTGGCTGCAAGGTTTACAGTGTCTTGCTGATACTCCTTTATCATACATTTTATTTTTATGCACAGCCATGTCACTGCACAATAAAAAAAAAAAGTGTACAGACAATAGAGGTGGCAGGCATGCTAGAAATTAAAACTATCAAATAGCATTTCATTGAATTCATTGAGTATTCTTTGCACAAATATGAGTTTTCTATACTTGAAAAGCTCAATTAAAAGAACCCCAGATGCAACATATGCTTGGATGTACACAAGCATTCAGGGATAGAGAATGCTGCCATCACAGAGAAAAATAATTTACAAACGTGTGTTAATGCAGTAGTCTTTTCCTATGAAAAGGTCAAACACAGCTGAGAACAGGATACGCTCCCCTCCAGCTGTCCTTTTAATATGCCCCTCATCTTGCCAAGGAGAAAGCGTCTCTATGAGTGAGAAAGAGACCATTTTACAACCCATTTATTCTTCATCGCATATGACTTTTCTGTATATACTCATTGAAGTACATTAGTCACAGGTATGCAGCCAGCCATTAGAGCATACCAACATCGGATTCACACCAAAATTAATTCTTCTTTTTCAGCTTGGCAAACAGAACTTGCTTCAAGTTGAGGTGCACGCAAGTCTTCACTGAATTAAGGAGTGAACAAACACGATTTCTAAAATCAACAAACCCATGTGCTTATCCACAGTCTGTGTACATACATACCTACTCTAGAAACTGTCCTACACTGTCCTACAGTGAGACAATTTGCCTCTTTAGAGCAGGCTCATTAAAGGGAAATAATGTTGCAATAACAAAGCACAAGTGCAGTACTAATGAGAAGAGGAAGCTGCAAAATGATAAGAATACCTGGTCCATTTCTTGTACTGACAGGGCATGGCCTGGAATCTCACCATCATTAAAAGGCTCCATTTTTTTCCCTCACAGTCCAATGGACTCTGGAAGCAAGTTTGGTTTGCATATAATGTGTCAGTGCTGCACCAGCTCCTGTGGGGCTGGGTTGTTACACTCGATATGTATACATTGCCAAGCTGAGTATCAAATTTAAACCTCAACTAGAACAGCCAGCACTATTCACTGTAAATAGTATTTATTTTGAAGTCTTCTTTGTTTACAAAGAACTTGATCATCATCCTTACAAATTCAAAACCCTCTAATTCACAATAAGATCAACAAGTAATTTTCCATCCATGTGTTGCTTCCAGATCTCACTTAATTCTTCTGTTTCACTTCTGGTGTATAGCTGATCCTTCAACTCGCATACAACAATTATTTCCACTGACTCAATGGCTAAATCTTAAAGAGGAAAATAACTAAATGAAAACAGAATCTCACTTCGACTAAACAAAAGTGCAAAAGTTTACAAATCTTCATAGGGTACCTGTAGTTTATCTGAATGCTTATAAATAAAAACATTAAGGTGGCATCATACCACAGGAATATCTTTTTAGGACTATTCAGCCATCTGGATTGAGTCTTTGCACACTAGGACGATCCACATTCTTCTCCAGCATTAAAAAGAGGGGTGCAGTAAACATTCAGGGTTTCTTGTCAAAATTTGCAACAGGTTCAAAAACATTTTTCTTCCAAAATAGAAATTCTCCTCAGAAGACAATTCTGGTTTTCTTTGCAGACCCACCCTGTCAAAATCTCAAACTCTGTGCAACGATTTACTGAAGAAAAGAAGAAATACTCTGATATCTTGTTTAAAAGACACGTAAGATAGATCAGTTGTATAAGATCAAGGCATATCCTCAAACCTAAGGATTAATGTAAAGGGAAGACACTTGTCTGGCTCAGCTGCTTTTTTTGCTCTTTATTCTTTCCTCTGGTAAGTAGCTATTTGTTTCAGAGAGAATTTTTTCCCCAATTTTTAGTGCAATTTTAAGTGTTACAAGCCTTCTTTCTGCTTTAAGAGTCCTATATGAAAAATACTTCTCAACTACTTACTTCTTGCAAGACCACACTGATTTATACTCTAGTGTTTTGTTAATAAAGTGATAATCTGAAACAAAATATTTTTTATTATCTTTTATTATCTGCCTCATTCTTCTTTGTCTGTGGAATCGTAAATTAAAGTCAACAGCCATTTTATAATCCTGCAGTTCATTATCTCCCATTTGCTAATAAGCTCAGTGCCTGAGCCTTGCTCCACTTCTTCAGTAATAATTACAAAAATCAAAACCATATTAACACAATGTGCAGATACTTCTCATTTTAGAACTTACATAAGAGCTTTTCAACTAATCAGTGGCTGGTTAGGACACTGTCCTCATTCATCTCCCACTTCCCCTGCCATCCTTCATGAAAGTTTAATCTACATTTTCCATTAAGAAGTTGTCTCAATTGGTGTTCACATTTGCAGGGTGGCTTATTACTTTTTGGATTCTGATTTGAAACGGTGGTCAGACTTCCCCAACTTATTTCTGCATCTGAAAATTTTATCAAGTAGCCGCACATTTTCTTGGTCCTGAAATCTTCAGATAACAGAAGCAGAAATTCACTTACTTTAGCTAGAATCACAAGATTTAAAATAGTACCAGGCAACCCATTCGCTTCACCATAGTCAGCAGTGATCAAGCCTCTAATCCTTCAAGTTTAAAACTGCATTTACGGCTGAAAACAGATCACTGTGATATTTGATCAAGGACAGAACTGGATCCAGTTTGTGTCTTTGTTTTGGGTCCAGCTGCTGCTTGTCCTTCCTCCTTAAATACAGAAGGTTAACTTTGTACTAGTGGTTTCTCTCTTCCTCTTACTTGTAAAATTTGACTCAGAAGGAAGTCACAACCATGCTCCCAAATCAGGGACTGCAATTTTTGCCCTCTACAGATCCACGGGCAACACAGCAACATGACGTTGCCAACAGGAAGCTGAGCCATTGCCTCTCTGGAGGAAGGAAAATACAAGCACTGCAATGAGGTAGCAGGAGAGATGAATTCCGGAAAGGCACATCCATCTGATGGATGTTAAACCACCTGCTACTCAGAGCCGTATCCTAGGGGCCCTCATAGCACAGAAAACCCTGTGTTTGAAACAAGAGTTGAGAGGCACAAGATTTATAGGTGGTTTGACCCATCTCAAGTTTATTGGTGAGGCAAATGCCTCTTTCACTTGAGCATGACAAACACATACGTCCACACAGCTGTAAAGTGCAACTTCCTTGGTCAACCAACTCTGTCATTCTAACCACAAACCGGGTTGTCTAACCTGCCTCCTTAGGAAATACTGCCACAGTTGCAAGATCTCTAATTCCTCATATTTCATTACAATAGACTGCAGCACTTTTGCTGGTATAATATATTATGAAAGATCATAAATAATTAAGAATTAATCACACTTGTCAAAATAAATAAATGCAGTCAGTGATGCGGAATACTTGAATTTTTTATAGCATCTTTTTTCTTATTCATAAATTAAAAGAAGTCTAGTAATCCACAATGGATTGCCTACTTGTTACAGCATATACAGGCCTGACTCGGATCCCAACAGTGGAGCTTTTCTTGTCAATCTTTAGCATATCAGTAGAATTTTAACCTAAATCTCTGATCCTGCAGAAAGTTACATAAGGTTGACTTGGAAATACCAGTAGCCCCAGTAGATCTCCATGTACCATGTAGAGCTTAGCTGGCAGATAACGCTAGTGATCCTATCACCCACTGGTCTGCTTACTGGATGGGAGTGGAACAGAGGAGAGTGAAGCATTTTACTACAAAATTTAAAAAAAACAACCTACAAAGTACCTTGATAGCCTCCCTTCTGTAGATTTCTACAGATGGACAGTCCTGCAGTTCTTCCTACCAAATACCCAATATTTTTGCATGGTTCAAGACCATTTGTAAGGCTTTAACAGAATAGCAAGTAATAGTAAATATTTAAATAGCACCTTTTCTCTGACTCTCCAAATTGGGCTGAAACCCTTAGTGTATTTCCATCCTTTTTCAAAGGGAAGAAAAAACTGGGCTCAGCAGTGAGGGAGGTACACACCACCACACCAATCCTGTGCACCAGCACAGACCAAAGACCCATTAATTTCAGACATCTGGCTCTGAAAGCAGCCAGGTATAGATACATAGGAAAGAATACACACACAGGGAGAGCAAACTGTTGCTTCCCCACCCCTGGCCTTCAGCGATCTTTTCCACAAGGACTTTCTGAGCCAGAAAAGGCAGTCTTGAGAATTTAGTAGCTGTAACTATTTTCCCTCTCTGCATATATCCTGGCAATTTGCACACACAGAAGGTTTTAGCACCAACAATACCCTGTGGGAAAAGGTTCCACAGTTTTACTGTTTGTTACAGACTGAAAGATCTCCTTTTGTTTTGAGCCTGATATCCATTAATTTCATCTGATGCCATCCAATTCTGTAGTAGAAAAATTAGCTAATATTCCTTCTGTACTCATCCTTTCAGTACTTTATAAAATCTTGGGAGTTTATAAATCTTTAGACACCTTTTATAAAGATTTTATAAAATTCTGTGATTTTTTAAAACTCTGCCATGTATTCCTTTAGATGTCTTTTGGGTGCAGGGCAGCCTTAGTGAATTTGTGCATTCCTAAAAGACAGCCATTACATACTTTAGATGCAAGGTTTCCATTCTTTTAATAACTTCCCAGCTTTAGTCAATGATTTCTGATGCACGGTAACCAAAGCAGAATGCTGTACTCTTTGACACAGCTGCCCCACATTTATACTATAGCACATTGTTCCAAATTTCTACTCCCTTCCCAGTATATCCCAACGTCACATTTACTTTGTAACTGCTGCTGAGTTGAAGTTTTCACAGCTCTATTCTTACCCCCAAAAACCTGAAAAGAGATCACAACCAGCTCAGAATCTGTCCTTATAGATGCCAAATTCTCTTTGCTTCTCCCACCACCTCAATCCAAATAATCTACACTAAATTTCACTTGTCATTATTATCCGGTTAAGCATCCTTTTATAATTCCTTGCAAACTAGACCACCAATCTTTTACCCTGAATAATTTAATCTAAAACTTTGCCACCTAACTGTCTATCCCTATTCAGAAGATCAATGATTTGTGTGACACCATACGCTGAACATGCCAATCGAGTGGAGCACCCAGATGTGACTGTAAGAAAATGCTGAACCTGAAACTAGTTCTTCCTCTAGGTAGCTTGATCCATGCTGATCTGTTCTGATTCCTTGAGACTGAGCTGTATCATATTGCGAGGAGGGGAGCAAAAATACAGAAGTTCTTCCAATGTCTCTCTTTGGGAGATCTATCAATGATTTCCTCCTGACCCTTTTACAGAAACTTCTATGAAGCACAATGAATCATAGCCAAGGCATTTGTCTCTATCAATGTCTTGACATGACTTGATAGCCAAGTGACAAGGATGAGCTAAACCATCCCAAAATCTAGTTATGCTTTCTGTTTATCTCTGTGCATTATGGTCTGCAAAGGAGATGAAATGAGATTGAGATAATTGGAAGTACAATTTGCAGGAAACAGTGGGGGTTGGAATTACCATGCTTAATTATTTCAGATTGAAACAGACCACACAACTATCTGTGCCAAGCAGCTGTAATTAAAGTGATTTAAAATAGAGAGATGCGAGCTCCAAGTGTTGATTTTCAAATGAGTCTTTATATGCACAAGAGTTACAGTCATCGATGAGTTGCAGACCTACTGCTCTACTCAGGAGCTTAAGAGAAAATTACCACTGACTTTGTCCAACATGCCTCATAATTTAAAACAAACAAACAAACCAACCAACCAAACAAGCAAATAAAACACCCCAAACAACCCTCCCTGACACCCCACAAATCTAAATCCACTCAATCAATATGACACTGGGTACTTGCCCCTCTGAACAGGGGAAAACACCAGAACACAAGTTCCAGCCTAAATTGCCTATATTCAGATAAAGAAAAAAAAATTACCTAAAATTTTGGATTAGAAATGGAGTTTTATCACAATAGGCAACTGGAAATCATCAACCAAACCTTGGGTTTGGGCTACAGGGCCAGCCAACAGTCTTCCCTTCTTCTGCTTTGACGGACATATAAAGCTATAACTTTTCCAAAAAGAATCCAAAAGGAACATAAAGCAACAACATGCAGCACCGCAGCAACCTGTCCAGGCCCTTCACCTGGAATAATGCATCTATTTCCTCATGGGTTTTTCCCCATTTTTTTCCCCACTTCAGGAAAGGGACAGTTACTCTTCTCAATTCAAAACAGCAGCAGCCAGCTTGCACTAAATTTTCAGAAAAAGAACAACAACAGCAAACATTCTGATTTACCTCAAACTTTTGCTTCACTGTATCTTTGTTGCAAGAAATTTAGGATGTGCATGTATGTTCTTTGACATGAAAATTAGAAGATATTTGCATGTATCACAAATGTGGTCCATCTGCCTTACACACAACACAGATCCCACCTAAGTGACTTGGTTTGCTGATGAATCAGTGCTCAATCAACAGGCCTTAAAAGTTCATTTATAATGGCTGTCTGGGGAAAAGTACCATACTATGGATATGGATGAGGAAACAGAATTAAAGAACACGAATGGAAGTGGCACTGAAACGTTTCCTCAGTATGTGCCTGAACGTAACAGACACAAGCAGTCAGACTGCAGGTCTGCAAAGTCAAATGCTATCTGACGCTGGCTACTAAGAAACGGAACCGTTCACTTGCAGCTTTCTATGTAAGAGGTTTCTTGAGTCAGGGACTGCAAACTGACTACTGAATTAAATAACCAGTGATGAATGTATTCTGCAAAAATCCATCTGATCTTTCTTTAAACTTGTGCATGCTTCTGGACTCCATAACATTAATTCACGCATCTTATTACCACAGTTTATTCAGGCACTACATGAAAAATACCTCCTCTTGCTTGTTCTATACCTGGCAGCCACTAATTTCACAGCTGCTTCCCATGGCTCTTCAATGTACATTTTTACAGACCTCTATGCCCTACCACCACAGGCAGAATAAAGAATCTTTGCCTGTTTAGTTTTTACTAGTATGGAAACTATTCCACATCCTTGATAATCATAGAATAGTAGGGGTTGGAAGGGACCTCTAGAGATTATCCAATCCAACCCCCTGCCAAAGCAGAGTCACCTACAGCAGGTTACACAGGAACACGTCCAGGCAGGTTTTGAAAGTCTCCAGAGAAGGAGACTCCACAACTTCCCCGGACAGCCTGTTCCAGGGCTCCATCACCCTCACAGGAAAGAAGTTTCTCCTCATGTTGAAGTGGAACATCCTCAGTGTGTTCCAGTTTGTGCCCGTTGCCTGTTGTCCTATCACTGGGCAGCACTGAAAGGAGACTGGCCCCATCCTCTTGACACCCACACTTCAGATATTTATAAACATCGATCAGCTCCTCTCTCAGCCTTCTCTTCTCCAGGCTGAACAGCCCCAGGGCTCTCAGCCTTTCCTCATAAGGGAGATGTTCCTGTCCATTAATCATCCTCATAGTCCTCCGTTGGACTCCAGTAGTTTCCTTTCCCTCTTGAACTGGGGAGCTCGGAACTGGACACAATCTTTGTTGTCCTTCCCTATACCTCTTTGTTTGCCTGGATAAAGCTTGTAGCCCTAACTCCCCCATTTCTATTTTGTAGCTCCATTTCTCATCAACACCACTTGACCTTTATGGGGAGAGGTTTCAAGCAGGTGTCACTACCAGCAGAAAGGAAGTTAAGAATCTTTCTGCTTTCCCAGGAGTAGAAGAGCACAAACAAATCTAAAACTCTTTCTAGAATTTATGATCTTAATGAAATATGCTGCTGTTCACAGATGTGATTGTGAGCAGGAGAAATAATTCCAACAGATCAAAAGTTTTCTTCCAAGGAAAGAGAAAAGCCTGTTGCACTCTCCTCTTTTCAGACTTCTGAGCTCTCTTTAGAGACAGGAATTTTTTTCTCATATTAAGGGCAAACCCCATCTTGTTTTCTTACCAAACAAAATACCTAAGCCCTGGCCACAAGGATATTGCCTAAAATGGTCTGCAAATAAGCAAGCAATAAACAGGACCTAGAGCAGAAGTAAAACCAAACTCTATCTTATTCATCTATTCCAAACACAGAATGACCTTAAACATAGGCACCACAGTACTGCTCTCATCCAAATACCATCCAAGGCATGGGTCAGCCTGAATCAGATTTTACACAATACTATATTTTATATTTTGCTTCCTAGATATATGATGCAGTTTGCCTTTATACAAAACCAGATCTTTCAGATGCAGAATGACTCCCTTTCGCTATCACAGTTCGCATTTGTTGCTGCAGTAAAAGGATTATAGCTTAAGAATTTTAGGAAGATGTTTGTTTGGGTAGGGTTTTTTTTGTTAGGGATTGTTTTGGGGGTGGGAGTGAGTGTGTCTTGTTTTTAAAACTAACCACTACACTGAAGGCATTACATAGTTGTGTTCTTCTTACCTTTAGACGTATTCTCAGAGTGATCTCTCTCTGGCCCATCCAGGATGTTTAGCTGGGAGATCTCCTCTGCACTCAGTCTGAGCCAGGCATTGTCGGGGTTTTCCTGATCTTTTGAGGTAAGGGAATATTCCAGGTCACAAGGAGATTCAAAATTGCAGTCAAATACTGGAAAAAGAAAACAGACATAGAACATAACAGGTTAATCAAATCCCGCTTACTTACTCTGTGCTGGAAGGTCAATATACACACACGTGTATATACACATTCATTACGTACTTTAGTATGTCAGGGCTTGCTTCTTTCCATAATGAGGTAGAAGTCCATAAACAGATGGGCAAAAACGTGTCCAAAATTGACCACACAGAGAGGTTCATTATGGGGTTAGCAGCAAATCAAGAGGAAGGCCCAAGAGGCAGTAATTACCCTTCAGTACAGATAGCAGGGCAGCACAGGCTAAAGCAGTGAAAGGCTTTATCATCTAGACTGAAAGGGAGTTAGCTTAGTCAATTGATAAAACGGGACAGAAAGCCAATCTCTCCTAGGATGCTGGTTCAAATTCAACAAGGACCACTATAGTGCACTAAGACTACTAAGATGCTTCATAGTCATGTTCCAGCTCGGTGAGCACAGGACTCTGCAAAGCAAGTCATATATCCTGGACATCCCTGTGCTGGTAGCCATAGGGACTGTACCCTGCGAAGCAACCTTCTGACCCCCTGGGTTTGAAACACTTCACCGAGGCAGCAGAAGCTTCATCTACGGCAGCAAAACTTTAGCCTCCAGGCAGTGCAGCCAGCATCTGCCTCCAACACAGACGTTTCTTTTTGAGATGTTTCTCTTTCAGAAACCAATTACCCTGCTGGTGCAACTATGATTCACTTCCCAGTGTCCAATTTACTATCCCACCATCGTTCAAGCTGCTTAACACAACACGCAGTGATAACCTGTGTGGATTTTACTTCTAATTGTCAAGATTGCTAAATTTTCTGAAATGCTCTATATACACCTGCTTTTGTTGCCACAGTCAGCACTCAACACAATGTGCAGTAATGGAAAGAAACTATTTCTGAACTAACTCGATGGTTCTGAAAAGGCTAGATTCATTTGAAAAAGCCCAACAAAAAAAAAAAACAACAGTTCTTCCTTGGAGTTTTCCACACTGTCTACTGTCCTGCCATAGCTATGCATGTGGAACAAATAATCTGAATTGATATTAGTCAAATTAACTACTTTTTTTAAAAAAACTTCAATTACATTCTCTATTAAACATCTAATTTCTTCTTGGTGTGCACAGATTTATGTAGTTCAGCCTATCTCCTGGTGATACAACTTTTTCTAATCTGAAGGTTAATACTGTTGCCCTCTCACTATACTTTTCCCAGCTAATTTGCCTTTTAACAGCAAGCTGGAAGGAGCAGAATCTATTTTTCCAGTTTATGTTTGATTTTCTTAATCAGGTGCTTTATCATTCCCTCACCATTTTCAGTGCTTCAGAACACAATGGAAAACATAAAATGCAAGGAATTCATATACTCCACGAGCAGCAGTGACAAGGATTATACACATTTCCTTACATTTCAATGCACAAGTCACTACCCTCTTCAGGCCTCTATGTTATCAATAAAAATGTCACGATACATGAAGTACACTTCAATTTAGGCAGCAGGGAATAGTGGCTATATTCATGCTATACAGTTTACTACTACAGTATCATACCCAAACCTCAGACCACTTATTTCTAGTTCCTTAGATATTCTTTAAAATAAGAAAAACAAAGCCAAAATTTTTTTAAGCCTATAAAGTGCTAACAGTCTACTAAACGTTGTATCAAAGCCCAAAAAGACAAAAGAGCAACCAAACACTCAACTAAATGTTACAGAAGATATATCATCATTACCATATAGTTCAGTTTTGGGGAACATCTTGGGTAGTATGTCCTTTAAGGCACTGACAAAAAAAGCAGGTGGGGAGGAGAACCACAGGGCATTCAAGGACTTATTTGACAGAACCCACAGGATGACAGAATCACAGAATCGCCTAGATTGGAAAAGACCTTTAAGATCGTCAAGTCCAATCATTAACCGAACACTGACAAGTTCTCAACCAAGCCACGCCCCTAAGTACTACGTCTACACCATTCTTAAATACCTCCAGGGATGGAGACTCCCCCACTGCCCTGGGCAACCTGTTCCAATGCCTGGTAAGCCTTTCAGTAAAGAAATTCTTCCTAAATGGAAGAGGACAAGAGGACATTCTTCCTAAAGGCCAAGGACAACACATGGCAAAAACAACCATTTAAAATCAACTATTTCGTTACTTTTTGGCTTCTCTCTTCCACCAGCCTCTAACAGTTTCATGAGCTTTCCAGCAGTCACTGCTTGCTTCCACTCCTCTCCCATCCAGCTGCTGGGAACAGAAGCTTTTGTGCTCTCTTACCCTCTTGCCCCCTAGCAGAGAAGCCCTTCATGGACACCCACAAGGCGCTCTCGTTCTCCTCCTCCAGTCCTCGCCCCCTGACACTGATTACAGAGCCTACATGCACTCGATAGCCAACCCAGCTCCCTCGTTCGTTTAGGCTCACTTTCCAGAACCTCCTCAAAAGCGAGCTATCAATCAGTTGTGGAGGCCTTAACACAGCAGGCCTCTGACCTACAACTGGGATAACTTAATTGGGGTATGTGATTAAATAACAGTCGTCACATTTAATGTTATGACCCCTGCAGACAACTAAAGCCTCTGCCTGAAAGGGGGAAAATGAAGGGAAAAGAAGCAAGTAGCAATGTCATTTTCTTCCCTTGAAATGAATAGCCTACAGAGAAAGGGATGTGCTCTAACAAGCCCGTTGTGGTCAAGCTGGGTGGCCTTTACAACAGGTTATTCCTTGAAAGAGGAGGAGACTATTTGGCTTATATATCTGAGAGCATCTGCTATTTAATAAAAAACACTTGCATCTTTTCCAGAACTTGATAGTCCTCCCACATGACCAGAATATCTGCACTCCTTATAGGCTTTTATTTAAATTAATCTCGTATCAGACACAAATTTCAGTGCTATTATGCTGTACAGTACAAAGAAATGATGACAAAGAAATGCTATCTGATGCAACACAGCGCAGCCTATGCAAACAGCATCCAGTCTTCCAAGCCTAACGCTAACTTCCTACCCTCAGGCTTTCCTTCTTTCACAATGTCCTTCGCCAGTGACACTGTAATATACTTTATAAAAATGCGTTATATACAATACATACATTTTTTTCACTGATAAGCTGCTTTTGGTGTGGCAGCTGCTATAAGACCATATAAACCACATCGACAAATACAGAACCTTCACAATATTTCAACTGCTGCCACAAATCGTCTGCCATTTTTTATGTCCCTGCATTAAAAAAAAAAAAAGTCTATCTCCTTCCTTTTTTACTTTTGTCTGAACGTGTTTAAATGCAGCACCAAGTTTATTTTATTCTTGCCCAGCTAAGCACATAAAGAACTAGCCGTGTGCCTTTGGAAGCTGAATAAAGGCCATTCTGCCCTTTTCTGAAAAACAGCAAACACTGCAGGAAAGGTAATTAAATTTAACACAACTTTTAGTGATTATTTTTTAAACCTACTACCAATATAAATTGACTAGATACAGAGCTTTAGGTCTTGAATAGTGTGCCTAGTCAGTAAAGTGGGGATTTTTTATGATTTTTGGTGGTTTTTTAAAGAGATGTCACAAAGATTTATATCCAGTATATGCATTTATGCCACAGCTATATTGACATTGTAGATCCTAAAGGCGCTAAAGGAATTTAAGTTCCAGCAAATTGCAAAGTCTCTTTTTAAATATATTGCATAAAAATCAGCCCCTCATCCAACGGTCTTATGCATCTGCAACCACTGCACACTAGAGAGAGAACAGCTAATTTATTAGAAGTCAGTTTCACGATCATTACATCTTTAAAGTGGAAACAAAAATTATGCTTATAATTAAAGTGAGTAAACATCTGTTTAAGATTATTAACATCTTTAGACATCAATCATTTCAGTTTCTGGTATGTAAGAAGATACAGGATACAGACTATAGACTGAAAAGTAAACTAAGCTACTATCCGATTGAAAAGACAGGGAATCTGTTTGTGTCTGATGATGTTAGTCTTGTGAGTGCTTCAACTTATTTACTTTTAGTCAAGGTACCTAAAAGCCATAATTTGTGCACAAACAACTGAAATATCTGGCAACTATACCTATTTCCATTAAACTGATTAAGGTTTTCTAAAAAACAAGTTACTTTAAATAGTACTATAAATAATATGCCAAAACACAGTAATCTACAGAAAATATCCTTTCACATTGCTGCAGGTCAGATTATGGATCATTCATGTACCCACACATCACAGAAACATGCCTTATTTGGAACAGAAATAATCTAATTTAAAGAGAGGTATAGAAAGCCTGTTCTTGTTAAGAAACTAGTCGGATTACCCTTTCTTCAGCTGCCCAACAGACTAAGTTTATTTGTTTTAAACCACATCTTCTTTCAACTGCAAAAATCTTACCAGCAGGTAATTTCCTCTTAGGCTGCTCCTTTCTAGTTCTATATGTGTTTGACTTAAAAGGGTCCTTTTCACTCCTGGTCTACTCCTCCTTCATTACTCTCAGCTTGTCACCCCTTTGAAAAGGTGTGGTTGCTTTCTCACCTCACTACAATAGAGAAGGGAGCAGGTAGAGGTTATCTGTTCTCAGAAGGACCAGCTTAGAGATACACATCCTACCTGGCACCTCATCAGCTTAAACATGACTAGTTTGTACTACATCTACAGAAAAAAATGCACAATGTAGAGGTCATTTACAATGATCAAAACAGGACCACAACCTCCCTCAAGAACGCACCTCCTCCAGCGACAACAATTGCGGCAGCAATGTAGAAAAAGAGAAAATATTCATATGCAGGATGTCCTTTTCTATACAAATATTGACAGACGTTCCTTGTGGAGGGGACATAATTCAAATTGTATAGTAGAGATGTGCTCTGCTGTGTGAGCTCTGAGACCTCCATCAATATCCACTAACCTCTATTATTCTCATGTTACAAGGCCTATAAGCTTTTAATTTATGACAAGGAAATGACAAATTGATTTTCCAGTTACTAATCCTAGGGACAGAGCCAGTTCCTAAAGCCTTCCCTATTCCTTCTGGGTAGAAAAGGGCACAGGGCATTCAGTCTAAGGGTTTTGATTGCCTCATCAGGCCCTTCTGAATTTCTACCCACCAGTAGAGGGGTACACATGTGGGGTGATACAAAGAAGTCTATATTGATAAGTATTTCTCCCCCAAAATGGAACATAAATAGGAAACTGTGCTCTCTGGCTGTCAGCTCACTGGCCTGCTGAACACCCAGGACAACATTAAATACAGAACAGGCCCTTGAAAGCGAACATTGCCCCACCGGCACAAAAAAGGGGTGGAACTCTTTGTAAATGGATCCCTAATGCCAAACTCTGCAAATGTCTCCAAGTGACACCTTTCCATTGTGCAACTGGAGGTACAGCAGCAATTTAAAATAAGCGAACCAACAGAAAAAAAAAAGCACAATACACCTTTTCCCCTTTCCCCACAGAATAGGGAAAAGGTGTCAGCTGTCATGCAAATTAAAGAATAAAAACAACGGCAGGGTTTAACTGCCCTGTTCCTGCTGAGAAAGGAAGCCTGGAGAGACATTTCCACCTACTTCCTTCCATGTCTCAACACTGAGAAAGGGCAAACTGGGACATTAAGGGATAGTATGACACACATCCCTGCTGGGCACCCCAGGCCTTACTACCCCTAGCAAACGCCTGCACCGACAATATGACAATAACTGTCTGGTCTTTGAGCTGCTGCTCCAGGGGCTGACAAACATGAGAGCAGCAGCATGGAGTGACAGAGGAGGCGAGGAACTGAGGAGGCACTCGAGGAGCCCCATGACATTGCTCTGATCCATGGCTTTGGGATCCATCCTGCCTGATGTGCCTCAGTCACCTGCAAGTGAAGCGCTGAGGAGAGCAACTGGCCAACACTCCAACCCCTCTCCCTGCCTTGAGATGTAGACTGTGTTCATCAGGGACCTCCTTTTAATTTGAAGCTATTAAGTGCAAGTTATATCATCGCTCTGCGTCCTTCCTCTGCACCAGCAGGTCTTCATGTATAGTCCCCCAGCCTTAAGTTTATAGACAGCAATGCCGCTGTTCCCTCATGGCACTTGACGTTTTGTAGCAATGAGCATCTCCCCGCTCTCTCCCTGGCAGGATGCCCAGCCCGCCTCACCCACACGACACACCAGCCGCCATTTCGTGACCCCACAGGCCTAGCCAGGCACAGAGCCTCCGCCAAACCCCAGAGCAGGGTGAGGCAGCTGGGCCCTCACCCAGGGAATGGGGACATGTCCTTTTGGTTAACTGGGGTATGGAGGAGGACAGGAGGTGTCCCAGTGGGGCTCAGTGAAGGCAGAACCCCGGGGTCTTGCCTTGTCTGCCCAAGAGCCCCTCACACCCCTCAAGGCAGCACCGTGTCCTTTTCCTACTGCTGCCCAGGACCTCTTCCTACCTCCTTGCTCCATAGAAGCTTCCCAGCACCTGGCAGGAGCAGGAGGGGACCCGGAGGCACCAGGCTGGCTCTTGCAGGTGCATGCCTCCGAGGGTTCCTCAAAGCTCACCTGCCTTGAAAGAAATGCTCAGGTTTCCCTCAGGAGGGGCTATCAAAGTCAGATTGCATTCTGAAGAATAAAAGGTTTAGAGGAGCCGTACCGCACAGGAGGCATAATTTCACCTGCTCCATGGAAGAGAGAATCGCCCCAGGAAGAGCGCTTGGGCCTTGGTGCCAAGTGCAGGGCGAGCTGCCTGCCTCCATGGGGAGCCCAGGCCTCTCCCCATGCCAGAAGCGTTTAAACCGATCTTCTGGGGAGTGAGCCACAGCTGGATGGGCCACTGCTTAGGGAAAACAGCAATAATGCAACCATTCATTTATTTGTTATGAGAATCTTTAAAATGACAGCCTGTACTTTGCATCCACCCAGCTCCTCAGAGTGCACCAGGGACTGAATCACCCAAATTTTTGACAGCTGCTTTGTTCAGTGGAAATCAAGCTACAAAGAAGAGGGCCAGGACTTCTTTATCAATCAATTATATGCACAGTCTTTCAAGGCAGTTACAGAGACAGGTGTGACGAGGGGGTGTGGGGAGAAAACCAGCAATAGCTCTCATTTTCATTCCTCCTGCCCTAAGAGGTGACAGAGATCATCCTCCACACAAGAAATATTTGTCCACCAAGTCTCCCATGCATGCGGCAAAAGCAGTAAATGAAAATGCATTTCTAATGCCAGTTCTGGCCAAAAGACTGAAGTACTGACTAACAGCTATTGTTAGAAAACATGTTTCAGTTGGCACAAAACAGTGGTTGGATGAACTGTCATATTTTGACAATTCATACAAGGGACCTCTTGCATGAAGTTTGAGAGATCTCTAGAGAAAATGAATACTTGAGAGAGGGAGAAAAGACATTTGTTGTCTTACTGTATGTTATTTTATTATTGATAAAACATTGAGCTGTCATTGGTGTATTATCTGCGGATGAAAGAGGATATAAGGAAAATAGTAACTTGAAAGAGAGTAAAAATTTCTCCCTGATAAGATTTTTTTCTTCTTTCTTGCTTAGCACAGCCTCCCATTTAGTGAGGCAGATGCTGCTTTTCCTGTGATTTTCCTCCCCCTGGATTTCAGCACCATTGCACATGGCAAAAACACTATCCAACTGTAAAACAAGAATTCTTGCATATGTGTATGGGGTCACAGGATCTGCTATTTTATATGGAGTAATTCTATTATCTGGTGTGAAAAACTGCTGTTAATTGAAGCCTTGTCCTGTTATATTCATAACACTGTGTCCAAAACTATGCAAGAATACTTCTAAGATTGCAAAAAGGATGTGTTTGAATTAAGGTAGTACATCACTTTTGCAATACCTTTACTAAGAAAGCATTGGTTCATTTTTCCTCTGCGACAACATATTATTCTCCTCATTCCTCTCCTTGACTTTATCTCACCTTCCAAACTGGAACGTGTTGTAATGATTAGCTTATATCCATGCATCTTACTATGCCATGCTAAGCCAAGTATCGTGATAGCTTTATCGTTCTGAAGATGTCAGTTTTAGTCCGATTTGTTGTAGATTTATAAAAGAAATAGTCCCAGGAACCTAACTGCAACACAAATTCACCTGGCTGGTGCCCTGTTTCTCTGCATCTTCCTTTTGTTTGATGATCAGCCTCACTGAGTTTTGTGCCAGCACTATCTGGTATCCAGCTCACATGAATAAAATGGTGTTTTGAATGTATGCACATGAGTACTTGAATTTAGCAAGTCGCACACGACCAGGGAAAAAAAAATTAATAATCTGACACCTTGCTGAGCAACTGCTGTGCTACTGAGCATCAAATACACAGCAAGAATGACTCCAAATTATTCCACAGTAAAATTAGTCCCATGCATTTTTGTTGTTTATTGTTTTAGCAAGCCCAATTCAGGAAATCATGAACTCATCACAGACGACATCCCATTGGCAAGTGGGGGAAAAAAAGCCCACCCAACGATCCTGTCAAATTAGTTTTCTGAAGACAAAGAGCTGAGTGGAATTATTAATAAGTTGTTAATAGAGGCCATCCTTTGGATTATGCTTTTAGTGCCTATTACATCAAGGCTGTGAATAATTGTGTACTCTTGAAGGCACGTGCTCCTTTGCTGAGCTCACCTTTTGTAGACATTTTTAAGCATGGTAGTCAGTTTGTAGCTGAATCTGCTACTTCCCCCTGAGTTTTAGTCCCAGTTAACTTCGGAATCCAAAACACCACTATTTCCTAAACTCCAGGGGGGCAAAAAAAGACCTGTAAACTATATTGCAGAAGTCTGACACAGCCTGAGAGAGGTACTCCTGTATTTTGCATAAAGCTGGTTCAGAAAATCCAAGGAGTTCAGCTGCTACTGGGGGAATCTGGCAAAGAGAGGCACAGACAGCATGGTGGCATAAGAAGTGTTGAAAAGCAAAAGCCACCTCTTGCTTCCTAAACAGTCCAACACGGCAACTCTACCGCCTGCTATTCTTACAAAACGTGTTCTTTCAAAACAGAATTTAGATGGGCCTGGGGGGATGTAGAGGATGGGGCAGAGAGAGGTGTATTAACTGCTTGAAGGTTTTCAGGCCTTAAGGGGCACTCGTCATCTGGAACACCTGTTACAGAAGCTTAATGGATTTTATGCAGTGGACAATTGATTTCTTATACAATACCTATACAAAAGAGAAAATTAATATTCAACCAACCAGGACAAGAAGTGAAATATGTGGCTGAGTGCAGTTAATCATGTAAGCCTCAGGACAGAGTTCCATCAGTGCTGCAAATGGGAGATTAATATGCTACCGTAAGTCCACATATGCAGAATGCATTAAAAGTTTGTTCTAGCCACAGGAATAGTCTGAGTATACCTCAAAGAGAACAAAAGAAAACCAAAAATATGGGGATTTAAAGACTCCTCCTGCCCTGCACGCTGAATTCCCAGATGATTTTGACTTCATGTGGATCTTTTAAGTCTTTATTTTCTTAAAGGCAGGTGGATTTTGCTTCCCTGAGATGGTGGATGATTAGTCAACGCTTGGATAGCGACAAATCTAGAAACCTCTAGACAAAATAGGAAAAAAGTCTTGTGAATGCATCACTTTCAAGTATCCTGTTGTGCCAGTGATTATCTTTTGGGATTGCTGTGTAGAGTTTCAAATATCATCAAGCACTGTTCCTGCCAGAACTACTAGAGGCAGCCTGTCAGAATTTTTAATTCTAAGTGAAGGAGCAGAGAACTTAGCTTGGCAGAGGAAGAGGGACTCTACGTTTCAATTTACTCAGTCTTTCAATCAAAGAGATTTCTCCAATAGCAGAACAAGGGGAAAAAGTAATTGAGACAACTAATATTGCCCCACTCCAGCAATGTCAGCCAGTTAATTAGATGGGTCCCATCAGATGATTAAGCAAACAAAGTTTTGATAGAAGTTTTACTGAGCACTCTGTAATCACAGTTATGCTGGGGGCAGCGAAGAAAGCTTCTGACAGAAGAGGAAAACACTCTAGTAGTAAAGTACGTCTGGATTTTATTTCTGCTGATGATTTATGGTGTAATTTTGGATTAACCACTTAATCAGGAGTGCTGGGATAAGGTTACTCACCTAGAGCTTCAATGGTCTAACTCTGTCTACCTCCTTGCTCTGCTGAGTCCCTGCATGACCTTCACAGAGCTGCTTAGATCCAGAGCAAATAATCAGCTGCCCATGGCAGTTCTGGACAGAAATCTGGATCCCTGTGAAGTTTACTAATAAATATTCATGTGCATATAAGCTGCAGGTATGCAAAGGAATTGTCCTGGTTTGAGGTAGAACCAAACCAATTCTGTTCAGTGATTTTACTTTTCATCTGAGTCTCTGCTAAATAATTGCACTTTCTGAAATTAACAGGATGTTTTTGCAGACAGTGTCTGCTTCTAGCAGTGATAATGCTCAACGTTTAGAGTTATTACCAAGGACTGGTAATAACTGGAAGGTCACTGCTAACTCTTCCCTTCCTCTCCCATTTGGGAGGGGAGGGGGCCATAAATCTCTCTCCTTTATCCTCTTCCTCTGTTTGGGGGTGGAAGAGGAGTTAACAGAGAATGTCCATTGTAGGTCTGGTGGATTGAACCTAAACCTCGACAGGAAGAGAGAGACGTTTCAAAAATTGCCCTCTAGGCTTGGGCTATGCTTACAGGCTCTACTCCACATACCCACACCAGTCCTCTGCACACTGAATACCTGAAGTGGCAGGAAGAACGACCACAGAGCAATGCTATGAGGTGTACAGTCTGAAATGCATGACTTTGAGGGCTACCGCTACCCCCTTTAATTTAAAGGGGGTTCTGCCAGCTTTTGGAAATGTTAAATTGCAAAGCTAGAGAAAAAAAAAAAATTACTCCTGCCCCCCTTCAAGATTCTCCAGTAGTTTCGAAGTACATGTCCTGAATTACACCTACTGAGGGAGAAAATAGTTTAGACTTGTCCTGAGTGAAGGCTGCATTTTGTGTAACACCTCGTCAAACTCCTGCCTTTCCTTGCAAAACAGATGGTTGGAATATGGTAGAATTTGGTCTTGTGCAACCATCTAAAATCATAATAAATCATTTCTGCTTAGATGCAGTACATTTATCTCCATGTGATGCTGTCAGATGGAATCAGTGCTTTTAGGTTTTAAGAACAAAGCTTTTCCTTAGAATAGTATTACTGAGAAACTGAAGGAGTTTAGGAAGAAGTAATAAAGGATAAATTAAAAATCATTCTTGCAACTTCTGAGAAAACCAAGTGAGGGAAAAAAGATTGTACTACTGTCCCTTCCAAAATGAAATTGGTGTGTCCTCATCATTCAAGCAGATACAACAGCTAGGAGCAGATATTGTATGCCAGTGGAAAGAATATATATTGCACACATAAAAGGCTGCAACATAAATTTGAAGAAATATGGGACTCCTTCATATAGGTAGGTCAAACTTTTCCCTCAAGCAGATAATTACAGGCTTGGGGTGAGTAAATCTTATTAGCCTCTCAGCACCTTATCTCCCCTCATAGAGACTGGTAGTAGATAGATAGTAGATATATTCTACTTCAGTCACTTTCTGGATTGCATGTTAGATATTGCCTTATGCAGTCTGGTCCTAACTACAACCATCATATTTCACAGTGGAATGGCTCTGGATAGGCAGTAAATAGGTCAACACTGGAGAGCAGATGAAAACAGATTCCCAGATTTTGGAAGGGATGGGAGTTATGAAAGGACATGGCAAGAGAAACTAAGTTTGGTACACAGCTCCTCTCTTTATAATATTGCTGGATTCCAACATACCACTCAAATATTATAGTCTGGGACCTTGTTTTTGAGGGGGCAGGCCAGGCTGGGGCAGCCCAGGTCAACAGGCACCTCTGTAAAGATGGCAATGGCCAAGGCCACATTGGGCTGTGGTAGGTTGAAATGGGACCTCTAGGCCCATGGACAGGGTAGGGAAAGGCCCCAGGGACAGCTGGTAAGAGGCAGCGAGGCTTATTAGTGCCCTCAGGGGCTGAGAGTATGGACATTTTATCATGAATCGTTTGACTTGTGTTGTTTTGCTCCAGTTTTATACCAATATCCTTAGGCAGTTAGTTGCAGCCTCTGGAGGATAAAATATAAATGCTACTTACTGTGTCTTCCTCTATGGGAGAAGAAAGGGGATGTATCTCTCATGACCCAGGTCAAGTTCCATGCAGAGTAACCGGGAGAAAGAGGAGGGCTGCTTGCTGAGACATCCGAAGTGCTCAGACCTTTCATTAGAAAAAAAAAAAAAACAGAAATACAAATATTATGTATGATGTAGCTGTCTGTATGCCACACATCAAGTGCAGAGATCTTAAACAGCTTTATAGACCATGCAATAAGCACCAACTACTTCTTGGTCGGTTTCTTCCTTCCTGGTACGTGTGTGCACAGAGAGACAGGAGATTAATTGCTTTACATCGCAAAATTATCATCACCTAGAAAAACTGTCAAGTTTAATCTCATCTCGATTCTACATTCTCTTTTACCTTTCAGTCCCTCAGTTTATTTGGTTTTAGTTTCGTTAGCATGAGGAGATCCTGTATGTGGAGCAGGCAAAGGCGTACCCAGCTTCTCTTCCACAACCCAGTGCATGTCAAAGATGCTTTTGGGGATTAGAAGACTACAGTGACCCAGAACAGGCGAGGATCTGTACAAAACCTGCACTAACTCTGCAAGACCATGATGATATTAGAGGTGCAAAGGGAAACGATCTGAAATAACATGCAAGGTCAATGAGTGAAGTAGAATTCCGTAAGCTTTCAAAGCACAACTTTTTAAAGTTGAATTTTCTGAAGATAACAGGATCTTGAATATTCTCAGCTCATTTTTGAGGTCCTCAGGGGAAAGGATTTAACTTTGTAGAAGTACAGGCAGGTAAAACTTGCATTTGGGAGGTTTGTTTGATGGAACAAAACAAGCCTCTGGATTGCTGATATGTTCAGATTTTGCACAGAAGCCATAAAGGATTTGTTGCTCAGAAAGGAAAGGGAAAGTACACTTTTGATCTACTAAATAATATTTTTGTGAAGTAAGAATACTATAGTTGTTTACTTAAATTCCTTTAGGTGTAACCCAAGCTTTGCTGTAATAACAGCAAAACAATTTGGTGATAACTCTCAATAAAAAGCTTGGTAAAAAACTTTCTATAACAATAGGAATTAACCAACTTAGGGTAAAAACGAATTCAGAGTGCTGAAGAACTGTGCTCATGATTGGATAACAAAAGACACATTTAAGAGGATAATAGTAAACAAGGTAAATGGCTGAAGCCTTGGGGAAAACACGGCTTTGATTCTGTTAAAGCTCTGCTTAGCCCTGCTTCCCACTTCCACCGAAGAAAAACCTGAACATTTCAGAGGCACTTGTCAGATGCTTAAACGCCACGTGTTAGTGGTGCCCTATCTCGTTCTCGGTGCAATCTCATTATTAGAGCACTCCCGTAACTGAGTAACAATAACAAAAAATAACCATTCTTATAGAAGAGCTGTTACTCCTGCTCATTGCTTAGAGCAATAATCTTGAAGATAAGAATGGACTTCATGTTGTATTGTAAGCCATTCTGGAGTGGAAGAAATGTAATATCCCCAACGGCTCAATTAAACCTACGCTCTATGCTAAGTTACGGGACAATAACTAAATATGCGCTATTGTTGTTTGGAATGTAGCGACAGGGAAGATCAGGACAGTGATTTATGAGGGTAGGTATCAAACCAAGTGTTCTGCCTTTAACTAAGAATGATGAAGTAACAGGTAAGTATGGAATAATCTCTATATTGGCTTTTCCTTCCTAACTTCAAGACATAGTTGACATATCTTTCAGTAGCTCCTGATACAGCTGGTTGTGGCAAATAACGTCTAGTTTCTTTACAATAGTTATAATAGTTGCTAAAAGCTGATTCTTTCCTACAGCTGTGCTTCACTGATGCTCATATAAAATAATAAACAAACAAAGAATATTAATAAAAAATGAGATCCTGAAACGAGCTGCTTTTAAAAACAATGTGTGTTTTGCCTCATGTGAGATGTCTGACCAGTATCAATATCCCTGTTATATAACAGCTGTAACCAGGGACTCTACAAAATGGGGAATGATTTAATATCCTAAACACAGATTGTGGATATCCCACAGACAAGAACTCAGGGGCCTCTTTACCCCTTGTAGACCCAAACGCATTTAGTACTGATAGAGAGCCAAGCCTTGGGATGCAATCCTGTGAAAACTTCACACAAACCTGAAAAATCGACCTGCTTCTCGCCCCTGTTCCCACAGCAAAATAATCTGAGGGAAAGTCACTGAGGTGCGCTTCTCTCCCTACCACTGCAGCCCCAGAACCCAAAATTAAATCGCTGCTACGACCCTGAGCAGCCTTACGTGGGAATCAATAACACAATGGTCAGCTGCACTACCCCAAATTCCCTGGCACTCCTCACCTTCAGAAAAATGCCTCCACATGTGGCATTCTTCAGAAATCATCCCTGCCTTTAGCCTCAGCTAAGTGGAAATGTTCCCTCTGTCACCAATATACGCAGTAAATTGAGATTAAAAATAAAGTTGAACATCTGAGTGGAGAAGACGGGGCAGTCCAGGCACCTGAACCTCCCCTCTATCAGCACCAAGAGGTGCATAAAAGATAACATTAAAGAAATTGAAGTTTTTCTCTGTTTTTAAAGAAGGCAATGGATTCAGTTCAATTCATTTTAACCTAAGAACTCATTTTTCTCATGCTCTTTAAGATTAATTTTGGAACTTCATCTCAAATGATTTGCTTGGGCTATTGGCCTGAACTTGAAGACAAGAAGATTGTATCAGAAGTTATGAATCTTTCCCAATTAAGTTATCTTCACAGAAAGATGCTGGGTAAAAGGTTTTTGTATAGCCAAGAGGCTACTCTTCACAGGGAGGAATGATTTGATTTTGGAGTGAGCTATAGGTTAGGAAAAGGAGAGACCTTTCCTCTTCCACCTTCAGGGCATTTTATGTCCAGAAAGGTAATTACAGAAGACTGTATCAGCTAAATAAATGCTTCTTGTGCAGCAAGGGTAATGCAAATGTAGACCACACTGTAGCCATTTTACAAAATAAAGGGTTTTTCCCCTCTCTGAAACAATCCATACTCAAGCCTAAAAGCATTAAGAAAATTCTGTCTCATTTTAAATATGCCAACCTCTCATTCCACTTGTTCGTGCCAGGGTGCTCTGTCACTTGTCAACAGTAACCCTAACCTTTAAAAAAAAAAACTAATGGATTAGCAACTGGAAGCTGACAGCTCCATTTTTAGTGGCCAGAACTATGGCAAGGCACAACAGAAGTTTCTTCGATATTCCAGCCTAAAGGAATATCCGGGGCCTAATCCTGACTCAAGGTACTCCATCACTGCTAGAAACGTGCACCTGAAGAGAACGTTTTTTAAATTGTGCAAAGGAATCTCCTGAGGGAATGTGAAATTCATTCAGCTCACCAGGAGTTTTGGTAAAAAAATAGAAAATGCTTCCTGTGTACTGAAGTCAGGCCTCAAGGCCACAAATTCATTAAATAAAATATTTATGTATTTATTTTAATGAAAAATACCTCTTTAATGGAATAACCCTGCATGTCCACATAGAAATGGAACAACAAGAAAAGCTTTCTACTTGGGTCATTTTTAAACAAACAGGATTCCCTCCCATTTTTGGCCCTTTCTGGAAGAAGGAAGAAATATCCCCACCAATTAACATATGCAGTTTTCTAAAGTTCCATGCAGTGCAGAAATATAATTGAATTTTTATCAAAACACCCATGCATTTTATAACCCCAAAGTGCACTTACATGTAACCGAATATTGCTTATTACTGCCTTTGGATATTGCTTCATTACTCACTGGATAACACTTTGCTGAGCTGTATTATTCCCAGTTTCTCAGGGGTAAATCTGAGGTGACAAACCTGCATGTACCTATCCTCTAGATTTCAGAGTTGCAACAATGTGTAAGTTAATAACTGAGATCAATGTGCGCTCTCTGCTACATCTACATCTGGAAAATATCTCCAAATCATTCCCATTTGTTTACGTGGAAATCAGAAATCAACATTAGTAGTACTTGTGGCTCTGATTTCTAACAGCAATCAATAGAGCAGTTATTAGCAAGTACTACAATGATGTGTTTAGAAAGAGCCTCCGTCAGGTTTTCCAATCTCCACAAAAACCTGATATTTCAGAAAAGGTTATTCCAGTTCTAAGTAAAAGGTACTAATTTTCCACAGAAACGATATTACACAGTTGTCTTTTTCCCTATTTAAAAAACAAAAAAAGGCAAAAAAGCGCTACATCTACTTGGTACCAAGGCAACTTCGTTTCATTAAAACAAAAAATCTTACAGGCAGCTGATTGATCCAGGCATGGAAACCTCTGCAGACTTCTCCTATGAACCAGAGGCAGGCCAAGGACATCCTGGGAAGAGGCAGATCCAACAATGCAGGGCCCTGAAGCCCAACATCTCCACCTTGCAAAAGAGCTCTCAGGACCCTGGCATGTACGAAGCCCTGGCTAGCTATGACCTGCAAGATGTTTGGGCTTGCCTCTGTCTAGTTGAGAGCACACACCCCAGAGGTCCTTGACAAAGGATTCCTGAGCTCCTGGCTCCACAAAAGTCCTTGCTTTCAGTTTTTTGGGGGTAAAGGGATGCAACCAGGGGAGAAAGAAAGCCTGAAAATTCCCTGTAAGCTCTCAAGTTCACAACCGATCGTCACGATCACACTAACAGTGCTCACACAGCCTCTCAAAAAACTTCCATTTTTCTCCTCTTCCCACCTACAAACATACTCAGTCATCCATGAAAGCACAAAAACCACATTATACCGAGGTGACCAAGCAGCACCAAAACCAACAAACAGCCCAAGTAAAGGCTTTGTGAATAATCCATAGACCCAACTATGCTCATACATGTCAGTGTCTAAATGACATTCAGAAGCAAAATTCAAATTCTGTCTGTAGTCAAGCTGGAGAACGAGGCAAAGGACAAGCTCATCCCATGCAGTTTCTTGCTCTGAATAGTTTACTCACACTAATGAGTGGATGTACTCCAGGGTTTCTTTTTATAAACCTCTTCTAAAGTACAAAAACGCTCACTGACAACCTGTCAAGTTTATCTTTTTCAGTTGGAAAATATATTTAATAATGCATTATGTTACAATGATTTTATGTCATATTGAAAGCCTGATGAGTGCAAATAAATGATAGCGTGTGTCACCAAACCTGCGTGGGATTGCTGGAGAAGAAATTTACATTTTGTGGGCTGTAGCAGGCCTGTGGATAGAGGGTTCAGTCAGTCGTACTGCACGAGGCATAGAAGTGATCAACAACGCTGACTGGTCAATGCTTGATGAGTAAATTTGGGAGTAGCGCACACTGCCTGTATACAAAGCATGTGTCACTAATAAGACTGTATTTAACTCAACAGCAGTGTTATCCTTCTGGCCCAAATTACTTTTTTTTTTTGTCTTTTTAAGGATTATTTAAAATTTTCTTTAACCCCCTTCTGTTAGTAACGGGTTTTTTTCCATCTCCTTTTCACAGGTAATATTAACTTTTGATTGAAAAAAACCCCAGTGCCTCAAAACTGGCTAATTCAATCAGCAAATAGGTACTCCACAGCCTCATTCTTTTCTGACACAGCAGTCCCTCTACCTACCGCATCCCATGGACATTTCTTAATGCAAGGAGAGCCCTTGTTAAGGCTGGGAGACGTGGTCCGACCAGCAGACCTTGGCTCTGGAAGAAGAGCATGAACACCCCAATTACAATTCCACCGCGGCATTGTGACAAGGAAGTACTAACACAGTAGCATGCGCTGGTGCTCGTTACAGGGAAAAAAATATTCCACATGTTCCTGTTAAAAATGCAGGGGAAACCAATATTGTTTTCTTTGCTGTTTTCTGTGAATTGTTCTTAGAGTTTGTGTGTATATTCTAAAATCTAAGAAGTTTATTAATTTCTACTTTGAAAGCAAGTGGCATGCAAAGAGCACTAAGACAAGCCCAATTAAAATGACCAAGATTATATTCTACCCAGCTCAACTAATATAGTTTTAAAATCTACTGCCACCTAGAGAATACTACTGCACGTCAGATACTCCACAGCTGCTGAAGACCTGCTGAGGAAGACACCACAGAACAGCCATGAATCACCGCTAAAGAGCTCAGGATCTCAATTACCGACCAGACTAGGAACGGCTTAAAGTTGTTACTCATCTGTGTTCATACAAGGAACCTTTACAAAATCCAACAGTAGACTGATCTTTGCCATAATAATCTTGTACAACGCAATTAAGCATCTCTGTGGGCAACACAGAGAAAACAAAGGACAGAGTGTTAGTAACTGAACTTCCCTAAACTCCTGTTCGTCCCCTCAAAAGCTGGGGCTGCTGGCAGGGCTGTGCCAAGGGATGCGCTTCCCCTGCTTGTCTGGCCTGCAGCTTTGCGAATCAAAGGGGGAAAGCCCTTTAGCAGCAAAGCTCCACACACAAAGGCACATTCTGAGTTTTGGATGCTTGTGCATTGTATCAGCTTTTAGATATTTTAAGATCACGACTGGAAAAGGAGTGTTGGGGTGATGACTTTGTGGGGCTGTGGTATATCAACACAGGGTAATACTTGTCTTTGGACTCCTAACCAGCGCACCTGAATTACTGAGCAGGTCTGCAGTGAAAACCAGATGCCATGATGTCCAGGTCTTTCCTGCAGCATGGACAGATCTCCAGACACAGCAGACAGCAGGAAAGAGTAAGACGAAGTCTGTAGGATTGGTAACCTTTCCACTAAGGCAGTCTGAAGTACTTCAGGTTGCAGGTGTTTGGAGGTTTTTCTCTATGTTTAAAAATAAAGTGATCTTTCCACTGCTGTCTGGGGTATTTGTCTACCGTAGCTTAGAAAATCCTCCAACAAAACAACTGAAAGGCAGCATTAATCTTTGGTCCGTGTGTGTCAACATCAAAGAGTTCCTTCATTCGCAGTCACCTGGAGCCATTCCAGTGCCTGCTGGACTGGCCCCAGGGGCCAGGGACTCTCCATTAGAGTATTCCACATCCAAATTACTTCAGTGCAATTGCTTACCAGTATGATTGCTATACCAGTATATATATATATATATATATACTCTATATATACATCATCATACTGTACAGTAACGACCTTTATACCAGTCTGATTGCTATATCAATCAGTATAACTCTCATCTGTCACAGCTAGGGTCCTGATCCCACATATTCTCAGAGGCCATCTATTTGCATGTCTCAAACTGCTCCTTCTACATGTTCATCCCATTAGTCTGTACCCAGTTAACACAACCTCCAGAAGCACAGTGGCCAGACTTTCAAGGAAAAAAAATAGTTGTTCTGATAGTGTTTTAATAATTCATTACACACACTGACTTCAAACCCTACAGTGCCTTCACCTTGGATTTCTGCAAAGCTACTTCCATATTTGCCCCATACCCCCAGCTGGAGTCTCTCATCAGATTTGCACATCTGTGTCATCTTAAGTAGTGGGATTAAGGACAGAGAAAGAAACAAACCCAGAAACAACCTCCTGTTCTTTACACACTTAAACCCCTCTTTGGTACTACACAGACTGTGGACAAAACCAGAATGAACAGACAAACCTACTCCACTAAGCAGTTATCCCTTCAACACAGCTGCAGATATTTAGATACTTGGTGTCCTACAGTCCCTGCAAATTTTAATACAAGCTCATATTTCTCTCAACATCTGCCTTTTGATCTATGTCTTGTTCTCAAGGTGTGGCATTCAGCGCTCACTTATTTTTGTCTTTGTATTTGTTAACTGTCAGTGGACAAAGGCACATGCAAAAAGTCCTTGAACATCTAAATGTTGTGGGAACGAGTACTGAAGATTTTGGTGCAGATCTTTGTGGCCTGCAGGAGGCTTTTTCACCCTCAGAGCAAGCAGCTTGCATCACCTTTTAATGACTTCTTTGATGAGGATGAAAATGGTGGTAACTCACTTCTCCCATGCTTTCCTGCCATGTCAGTAGCTCTAGCTTTGGAGTCACTTGTAACAAAGTTTACGGAACGTTTTTTTCTCTCATATAAAGCAACCAAATGCCTCCCTTCCAACTGAAATCCATCTACAGTCACACATGACCTGAGCATTTAAAACCCCCTCTTCCACTGCACCATTGAGCCTGGATGGGGCGTGCGGAGGAAACAAAGTTCATTTTCACACGCCTGCTGCATATCAGAAGGAAGGACAACTTTTTTCCTATGGTTCCTCATACAGACACAAGAGACAATTTAATGGTCCCAGTTCAGCCCAAGTTAATTTGGAAAGTGTCTTTACTTCACTCCAGCTGATTTATTCATGTTCCCAGGTTTCCCTGTGAACTCACATTCCCTCTATCCCATACTACTGCTACATATACCCCTTTCTTTTTGGACATGTCCCCCATCCCTCTTTCTCAAGGAGCAATGTCCAGAACAGCCACTCATCCACCACCTGGCACAAGCTCACCTCAGGTGCAAGCTGCCTTTGTTTCTCTACCTGGAACCATTCAACAGTTCCAGCTGCAAATGGTGGCCAGTAGACACTGGTTATTTGGAAGAAAGCAACAGCAGTGGCCTAAGTCAGTCTTATTTTTCCTCATTACTATCATCATTACTATTATTGCTTCTGTGAAAGGAAGGAAATTCTATGCTTATGGCACAAGCGCATACGAAAGATAACGTTAGCAGAAGGCCCAATAATAGTCCCGCATACAGAAATACAAGTCCAGTGGGCTTTTTGAAAATCCAACACCCCCACACCTTCACATTCGAAATAGACCACAAGCAAAGGAAATAAAATAATGGAGCTTCAGGTAAAAGCGGGATTTTCCACACAAGAGAGGCAGAAATCCTGAAGGGATGTCTCCACAGAAACTCTGCCTCAACTGCACCACTCAGACAGAGGGAACACCTTTAGAAGAGTCACTGCAGCTCCACAGGCTTTGTCTATCTTTAATACATGGAATAATTCTGAAACCTTGCAATCCAAACATGGCACTTTAGAAGAAGAAACTTTAAAATTACGCCTGCATATCAAAACATACAGCGAGCTCTCTGAGGAATTGTATGAAGCCCTACATATGTACAACAGACACAAACTGTGAAGCGGTGACAGTTATGAATTTCCTGCCATTTGTGTGGCTAAAAACCATTTATTTGTTACATTAGGCATTTCTGCTAAGATATAGTGTTGCAGAATAGCAACAAATGTGCAGAGTGTTTTGGTATCAGAGGAAATACTAGACATTTGTTATCAGTAGGCAAGCTGCATTATTTCTAGAAATAGCAAAAGGGTGCGATGACTATTTCAATCTAAAACACAGCTGTCTTGGCAGTAACAATAAAAACTACTTCATATTCCCCTTACTGGGAAAGATGCCAATGTGCTTATATTGTCTATTTTCATTGCAACGTTTAATTTTGCTTAAGGTAAAGGACAGCATCTCTAACTACAACTGTGGGGTATTCAGACAGAAAAGTGCTTCTCAAGGAAGTTCTGCAAGCGCTGCCAAAATGAAGGCCATAAAGCACTTGAGTAAGGCACAAGAAACTCCTGCCTTCACCTCTGAGTTGACTATGAGACTGTAAAAGGGAAATTACTCGTCATTCTGTTTTTCAGGTGCAGAAGAAAAACAAGAAGCAGTATCTCTGAAGATACCCTTTTTTTTTAGGGTTTCTTTTTTTTTTTTACCACTGTGGCACAATTTTGCTCCCTATAGTTGCTGTCCAAATATTGTCTGTCTTAAATATTGACTAACCCCCAGCATTCACAAAGGAGAGGTGAGTAATGTTGTAAAGCAGCTGATGCCACCAGCCACCACTATCTTCTGCTGGATGGCAGCAGAGTGGTTCAGTTACGTGACACACAAGATGGTGCTCCAGCTCAAGGCAGGCCCTTGTGTATGGGGCAGGATTGCCCAGGTCATCTCTGCTGAGGCAAACCAGGCTGCTGTGAAGTCCTACTCCACTTTATATTTGGCTTCTCGTGCAAAGACAACCATCCAGTTACTCAATGAGATACAGTCTAAGATGAGTAGGAAGAGGCAGGTTATTACCATCTGCCTATCACAGAGAAGGGGAGCTTTCTTTTTTCTCTGTTACATAGTCCTACACACCGCTACAGCCTTCCTCAGATGTGGCAAAACTGGTGAGAAGGGCTGGGCTGAAAAGCTGGCCCATAAGGAGTGGAAACATAAAGAGCTGTAAAAAAACTAGTAGAACACATGAACCACATGGAAAAAGTTGGACATGATGGATTTGTTGCAGAATTATGTACCTCTTATGTGTAAGGGTACTAAGGAACCATGGGATTAAATGACCCGCTCAAATTCACATGACAAAAGGGTAACAAAGTCTAGAAAAGAAAACAACCTTTACTGTTTCCGTCTCCCCAGAAGTCCACACTTCTGGTAGTCCAGCTGTGTTTCTGCCAAATGACTTCTCTCTATCTTGTGAAAGTGAAATTTTGTGCATCTGGAACAGAGCCAGTGCATGGATGTGGCTTTAATCTACGTAAAAATAAAACAAAATAGCCTTGTAGGAACATCTAGAAGGACAAAAAGATATAACAATATTTGTCTTTCATTTTTCCCCAGGTTTCCATGTAAATCCTTTCCTGCAGAAGAGAAGTAACTTTGCTTCTCTCTCCCCCAGAACCTGCAGTGTTCAAAAAGAATTTCCTGAAGTGATTACCGAAAGGCCTGTAAGAGAAATGATTACAAATGGCTGAGTTAACTGCTCCAGACGGCCTCATCAGTCATCATAATGCGGTCTCAGCACCAGACTCATCAGGACAGGCAACTTGTCATGACAGATGACACCTCTTCAAGAAGACTTCCTCCCATGGCTTTTCCCCAAGAAAGTCTTCCTGGGATAAGGTCCTTGCATACAGCAATCCTTAAGCAATAATCAAGGAGGAATCATCACCAGCTGCCTTCAGCAAGCTGTGTTGGAGCTTTTTTTTCCCCAGTTTTACCTTCAGTCTCTGAGCATGGAATGTTTTATCTGCGTGCATGTCTCGAAATCAAAGTACTTCTGGCAGTTGCTCTAAAGGTGAATTTAGAGATGATGATAAGAGTGACAAATTAAGAAAGAGGAGGCCAGAAAAGGCTGAGGCAGCGCTGCCAGCCCCAAATGTCATAAAACAATTTGCAATCTATGTCTCATTTTCCGCATCTAGAAAAGGAAGAGTATGTAGACCTCTATTGTGAGTCTGCTACGGAAACTGGTGAGTTGAATATTTTGAGTTATACAGCACATTCTGTGATGAGCACCACACTAATACCCATTATAAATAAAAGCCAACTTATCATCCCATAGATACTGTTTTGTGAACCGGAACGAGAGAGAGCTAGTTCCACACTCAGCTTTTCTTATCTGTAATGGGATCCAAGACAAATTGTGTGGTTTCTCCTTCTGCCTTGTTTTTTCTGCTGCTAAAATGAAAGCAGCGATGCTCCCTGGGCTTGGGAATCCTTGGATAAAAAGCAGTAAGTATTTTTATGAAGAAATGTCAAAGTAAGGTTTTCAAATTATTGGTTCCCTTAAACTCTCTTGTCCTGCTTCTCACATACAGTCTTTCCAATATGGCGAGGGTAAAAGGCTTAAGAAAAACAGTTGGCTTCTTCCTGACACACATCTCCGCCACCATGAAGAGACAAACTATTTGCAATGAACAGTTTGTTTGTGAAATTTGGCACTTGTTGGCTGTTTGCAAATTGTTCATGGGCAGACCGCAGTTGATGAATACTTTGAAATTACTCAAATATTTACTGTGAACAGATTTCAGCCCTTGGGGTTTTTTTGTTTGTTTGCTCTGTGTGGTACTCCAGCTATGCACCAGTTAGTCTTTCAAATGCCCGTGATACTGAATAGGTGCTGGATCTGAGCAGCAAATCTGAATTTCTGCTTTGGAGGGAACTGCATGATTTCTCTTTCTTTCCATGCCACATGTTGGAACGAACAAGAATAAATCTGAAGTTTCCTGGAAATAAAATCTTATATAGGAAAACAGCTTGGGAGCAAATGCTTTTGTGTAATGGAATTAAATTTTAAGTGTTTCATGTCAATTTTACAGTAAAGTATACTGTAGTATAGTTGCAAATAAAGTAAATGATCCAAATGCTTCAGCATGGTAAGGTCAAAATATTTAATTTTGATTTTCCCTCAGAATGATAAAGATCTCGGCATTTTGTGTAAATTGATATATTTCCATAGGAAGTCTAGTCCTCAGAATGATATTTCCTGATGGAAAATCTGCCATTAGAAAACAACTCAAGTAATTCTACTTCTCATGCATCTGATAAGAGATGACTTTGCTATGCATCTGCCAGAGTGCCTCTTTGAGAATCCCCTGACAGGGACCTTTAACTGGAGAAGCCACTCAGCTCGACCAGTCTGAAAAAACCTCACGGAGCGTCAATCAGGTCTTTTAGAAAATTTAGTAAAGAGCAAAACAGAATGAGCACAGCTATGGTGAACTCATAAAAAAATCAGATGAAATTCTCTTGGCTACAGATTTGAGATGGATATTTATTTTTATTGACAGAGAGGGAGCTGCATGTCAGACACAGCACAACCCACTGCGGGAATGACAACAGCAGACTGACTCCTCACTAGAATGATGCCCCAGCTCCTTATAACCACAGCCTTCCTTGATAACACCAGCAGGCAGTTTCGGACATTTTCAAACACACATTCTCCTTTCTTTTGCAAAAAAAAAAAACAACACCTGACCTTTCTGTTTACAAGCTGCCGGCACCTATAGTCCTAGTTGCACCTTCAACCGTCCCGCAGTGAAAGCAGCTGATCCACCGGGTGAGCTGAGCTGCTACGTGCGGCGCTGCAGAGCCTGCATCCCATCAGGGAGGCAACAGCATCCAGCCCTTCCACAATTGCTGGTTTGGAATTGGGAGAAGTCTTTTGAAACTATCAGTTTTACAAACTTCTTCCAAGGCCTGCCTAATATCCCTCTGTCAGTGATAGTATTAGCAATCACAGAAACGATCAGGTGAGGATTTGGGGTATTTTAGAAGTTCTTTTCGTTCGGCTTAGCAAGGAGAAAAAAAATGGCAGCCAGTAACACCTTAGCAGTCAGCTCTCCAGAATTCATTAATGAACTGACTATGCATTAAACAAGACTACAGTTTGAGACGTTCAGGTAAACTCTGTAAAATTACCTGAAGAATAACTATTTATATTAACTAACTTGTTACTCACAACTATGGTAGAGAGTTGACTTGCCCCAAGATATTTGCTGCATGCCACAGTGCTGTCTTAGAGCACCTTTCCCCCCTCTAGCCTGCGTGCTGTGGAGATGAGATGACTGTGTGGGCTTTAGACACAAACTGAAATTGTCCCACTTTGACCGTGACAAAAGTCACCCCAGATTCAACCCACTCAGATGAGGCATTATAGACCTCAGAGCCTCACGTACCTGTTCTCCTACCTAAGAAAAAAGTACTTCGTGAAGGTGAGCAGCTTTCTTTCCATCCCATTTACTAAAAGAAATCCAGGCAAGAATAAAAAAAAGGGAGCGAGCTTTTGTCTCATGATAACTTTATCTCAGAAGAGACTCCAGTTCAGCAGAGTGTCTTAAGTCTATAAAGACAGCTGGAGCAGGTAATAGAGAAAGGGACCATATCATGCTTTAAGCCTAGCTGGCAACTGGGCACCAAGCAACCTCTCACTCATCTTCCTTGCCCTCATAGGATGGGGAGCAGAATTGGGAAAAAAAAAAACACCAAAACTTGTGGGTTGAGATAAGAACAGTTTAATAACTAAAATAAAGTTACAATAATAATGAAAATGAACATAGGAAAAAGAAATAAAACCCTAAAAAAGACAAGTGCTGCATAATGCAATTTCTCACCACCTGCAGACCAGTGCCCAGCCAGTCCCCAAGCAGCGATCTACCCCTCCCAGTTTATATACTGCATATGATGCTCTGTGGTATGGAATATCCCTTTGCCCAGTTCAGGTCAGCTGTCCTGGCCATGCTCCCTCCCAGCTTCCTGTGCACCTCCTCACCAGCAGAGCATGGGAAACTGAAAGATCCTCACCGTAGGATAAGTGCCACTTAGCAACAACTAATACATCAGTGTGTTATCAACATTATTCTCACACTAAAACACAACTCTGTACCAGCCACTAGGGAGAAAATTAACTTTATCCCAGCCAAAACCAGGACAAACCACCATCCTATGGATGCATTGCAACTTGCAAAGAGAGGGTATGAATAATTTTATAATGTTCCTGAATTATACAGAGGTGACCAGATGATGCAAAAGAACAGAGTGTAGTAAGAGGATTTTTACCACCAGATCACTAACTTCACTACCTGGCCACCAAGGTAACTCTAATACAGTCTGGTGGTCAGAGTCCGGTTTTCTCCAGGACACTTATTCCCTCTCTTGATGATAGCAAAGGCTGCAGTAAGATATTTTAATACCAAGAGCAATGGTATACATCCCCCAGGTTCTCCTCAGTACTTATCTGCCTCTGGTTTCCCGAAGCCATTATGGCCTTCTGCTCATGGATGTCCTACAATCATTCTTCAAAGCTGCTAGAAGCGATCTTACAGAACTGGGTATATCTGTTTCAGTGTTGCTTTATTTCTTCCCCTTCCTTTCTCTACTCAAGTGAGCTACTAGGGACATGCTCTCTTCCCGTCCTCTTTTTCTCCTATCCCTGCTCTTGCCCTGTGAGTGAGCACAAGAGGCCTAGGATTTCTCATGCTGAGAGAGAACTACTTTTTTGGCTCTAGGAGCTGGTACCAGAGGCAGCACGGGCTCTGAGGGGAGGTCTCCCCTGGCATTTAGCAGCCAGGTGCCTCTCACTAGGGCAAAGCTTGGTCTGCAGCACTTGTAGGACACTGAAAGGATGGCAGGTTATAGGAGCAGACTGATTCTCACAGTGAGGAACTAAGTATGTTCTTCTGTGCATGAAACCTGCCTCTGTCCAGCTCATGCAGAGTTTTCGATTAGTAGTTGCCATCTCAGGTGCTCGTGCTCCCTGAGCACCCACAATCTAACATTTATCAATGAAGTAGTGCTAACTTGTCCAGTCTGCCCTTACTGCATTGCTAAAAATAGTAATTAACCTGTTTTTCTGTTCCTTGCTATCTCTGGAGTACACCTGCTTACACAAGGTTGATCAGAATCCAGCTCACTACTCACAGGAATTAACATCATTATCTCCCTGTACAGGCTGCCTGAGCTGCAAATTCACTTCCCTGCTCTAAGCTTTAATCTGCTGGTAGTTCTTCTGCTTTCTGACCATAGCATCCTGGGCTACATGTGGGAACATCAAGAACTTTCCCTCCTTCCTCTCTGTTTCCTATTCTGAAATGCAGTCTGTCCTCTCCACGGGGCACTGGCCTCTGTGTCTCCAGCCATTTCCACGATGACCAGCTAGAGCTGAAAGCTTCCTACAGAGCGTTCACTAAAAGCAAAACTAAGTAAAACCCCTCCAGTCAAACTCTCCTGAATTTTAAGGTGTGCAAAATCAAAACCCAGGCTGCAACCCTGCCTTGGAGGGATCCGTATCATCTCACGTCCAGTAATTGCAGAGCGTGCACTGTCTAAAAATATTATAATGGAACTTCATATTAACGCAGCAACAGTACTCAACTGGACAATGAAAGATGCAATCATTTCCTAACCTGCAAGCACAGCCCAGGGTCCGCATTAAGATGGGTTTCTTCTGTCCTTGTACAGTGTACATAGTCACAAAAACCCCGTAAACTGGAATACCGGTCCCAGTAAACCTGTGCAGTCCCAGTGCTTTCAGTGGTCATGGTAGGTTACTCACCAGAACCTGGGTTAACAGTGCCATGATTGATGGCACTCTGGTGCCTGGGAGCCTCTGTGCTGTGCCAGCTGTTATTTTTGGTGGATAGAATATAGGAAGGGGGAGATTCCAGCTTGCTCCAAGCTGAATTGGTTCTGCAATGCTAATAGAAGTAAAAAGCAATAAAACCCATCATGTTGTCACTAACAGATTTTATATGTGTCTGGATGTACATGGGGAGTTACTCTATTGATTAAATAAGGACCTTTTTTGAATAGTCATTCTCTAGAGTAGAATAGCATTTTAAGATTGGTAGTGAATTACGTTTGTTTGGGGAGTTCATCAGGATACTGTGGCATTCACGATTTTAGCATGCTCCAGTCTTGCAGCAAGAACAAAACATCCTACAATACCTGCCCCCAAGGCTGGTTTGAAGTGCAAGCAAAATTCAGCACAATCCACCAAAGCCAGGTTGGATGGAGCTTTGATCAACCTGGGCTAGCGCAGGGTGTCCCAACCCATGGCACGGGGTGGAACTGGGTGATCTTTAGGGTCCCTTCCAACTCAAACCATTCTATGACTATGATTCTACAACTGAGAGACCAAAAGCCAAAGATTTTGCTAATGTATAAAGCTTCCATGTGCTGGTGAAACATCAGGGATGTACTTTACTAAAAAATATTAAAATCCTCTGTGTGGTTTAAGCATTATCTCTACCAGTATTACCAGTGGCTGAGCTCCAGGCAATACAGAACTAGTAAAAAACCTAAACTCAAGTGGGATGCAACCTAATGCCTTCATCCTCTGGCATAATCAGAGAAACAAAAGTTTCTTTGGTCAATACATTTGATTTTTCCAGATTTGGCTCATGTATTTTAGAACAAATATTCTTTGGAACTTAACTTCATCCCAAACTGGTGGTGGTAGAGAGGAACGTAGCATTTGTGTGCTTCTCTGTTTTCAACTGAAGAGAGTTGTGATGTGGCAAGTACACACGAGCTGCAAGAGTTAAAGGAGTAAGTTTACTCACTGCTGAAAACAAAGACAGGAAAGGTTTGCAGACCAGTGAATTTCCTTAAAGTCAAGGAAAACTCCTTGCAAACCATTTCTAAAGAGACTTCTTGCTAAATTCAGCAAAATTAGGGGAATTACACGGGAAGGGAATAGAGGCTAGTGGTGCTTAGATTTATTTCTCAGACTCTCTGTTTTAAAATAAAGCATGTGGATGACAACGAAGCAAGGGGTGCAGCTGGTATGCCAGTGGGCAGGGCTGCCATCCAGAGGGACAAGGACAGGACAAGGAAATGGGCCAACGGGAATCTCAATGGAACTGTGCAGGGAAAAATCCACAGCCCTGCACCTGGGGGGGAGGAACCCCCTCCAGGGATACAGTCTGGGCACTGCCTGGCCAAGGAGCAGCTCTGATCCTGGGCTTTATCGAGAAGATCACAGACAGTAGATAGAGTGAAGTTGTTAGTCCCCTTTACTCAGCACTTGTTAGACCACTGGATCCAGTCTGGGGCACCCAGACTGAAGAACACCAGTTAACTGGAGGGAGTCCAAGGGAGGCCACTGAGCTGGCTGGGGAAGAAGCACTTGCCCTGTAAGGAGGGGCTGTGGGATTGGGGCTTCTTCAGCTCAGAGAAGGGATGGCCCGTGGGGGAAACATAACAGCAGCCCCCACTATCTAGGGGAAAGTCACAGAGGTGGAGCCGAGCTTGTTGCAGAGGTGCATGGTGGGAGAACAACAGACATGGGCAAGGTTCTGACTGGGCATAAGAGGAGAAAAAAAAAAAGCCTATAAGAATGACACAGCAATGGGACAGAGGCCAAGATAGGATGTGCAGGTTTTCCAACCCCAACTGGAAAAAGCCCTGAGCAACCTGGTCTGAATTCATTGTTGGCCCTGCTCTGAGCAGGAGGCTGGACTAGAGACCTCCTACGTTTCTTTCCAACCTGAATTGCTCTAAGATTCTATGAAAATAATTGTTGTGAGCCATATCGCATTTTCAAGACAACTTAGAGGACTGATGAGTTTTCATTTAAGAAAATTACAACTTCTGATGGCTTGGTAGAAAATCTACTTTGAATGCTTTTCATCAATGAAAGCAAAAAGCAAAATTCAGCTTGCATGAATCCCAGCAGGTCTGCACCAAAATATTTTGCCTACAGATATCTTTTCTGGCTTCCCTGGGTAGTTTGAGGCACTCAATAGCTTCATTTTGCAGATGGAACAGCAGATAGCCAGTGACCTGCTCATGTTTGTACAGATTCCATATCAGAGCCCAAAGCTAAAAGGCATGATTTGCTCTTATTTCGCACCAGAAATACACCTTCCAAGCATCTGGAGAACATTTAAAATGTTTTGTATAAAACATAGAACCTTTACAACGTTTTTAAGACAGCTATTTGGTGTTTCTTTACAGAACACAATACTGTATAATTCACTACTGAGAATAGCAGAGACTCGAACCTCAGCACTGAGCTTTAAAACAAAAAAATAAACAGAATTTCCTCCTTTTTATGTTTGTTTTTCATTCTATTTGTGTTCCAGGAAACTGGCCTAATAATGCCACAGTAATTCTATAAGTACAGCTTAATCTTAAACAATAACAACAAATGAGTTTCATTTGATCTGTTCAAACACAGAGCGTGTTTGACAAAAGCGCCAAGGGCTGCTGGTGTTAGAGGGATATTGGCAGAAGCCATTTCCTCAGCTACAGAAAGGAGAAGAGACCATTTTTAGCATTTGCTGAGGCAGTTGCAGCAGATTAACTTTAGATCAATGAGTTGCTTGATTATTGTACTTCACTCTCGAGTCTCTTTCAAGGCTTGTCTTTACGAACCAGGAAAATAAATACACGAATTTAAAACACTCTCCCAGTCTTTATCTTCGTTCACAAAGAAGGGATTTTTCAAAAGTGACTGTATGTCATCTGCAGCAAGGCAGAGGTGCCAAAGTGTCACTGGGTGTCACTAACTACCTAGGGATGCAGTGGGCACCCAGAGGCGTTTTCAGAGGGGCTTTGACAACTCCAGCTCTCTGAGGTTGTGGCTGTGATCTAGTTGAAATATAAGGAAAAAGTACCTGATTCCTATTTTCACTTATATGAATCCCTCTCAATTTGAAACTACTCTTATAACTTGTTTCCCTCTTTCTCCTTTTCCCCCCAACACCACCCCATCTCTGGCTCATGAGTCATTTGGAGGACTTGCAAAATATTGTACCCCACATGCATATTCTCCAGTCTCACCTTCTGCTCAGCAGGGCTTGGAAAAAGTCATGCTGGAGAACTCAGACCTTTAGCTGGCAGAATGAGAGCTGCACACTTGCAATCATGATGGTGCTGTAGGCACCAGCTTCTGTTTACAGCAAACTGTTGGCTCAAAGACCCCTAAATCTGCCTTTCCAGAGCTCCTTACCTCTGCTCCAGCCCTCCTGACTTTGTGTCACTCACTCACCAACCCTACTTAAATTCAGCTGCCTTCAGATGCAACGTTACTCTATCTGAGATCTTCCAAGTGGGCAAAAGGGGTGCCTCCTCTGTGTCCACTACCAGTAGGAGTCACCCTCAGTGGTGGCCAGGATCCGACCAGCCTCTGGAGCGGAATGCTTTTAGGAAAGCCTTTTCTCTGAACACTGAACACAGCTAGGCATCTGGCACTACAACACTGGGAGACTAACAAATCTACACCCTCTGATTTCAGTCAGTCATGTTTCAACATGAATACTACTGTAGAATATTCCAGGCCCCACCTGACTGCCTTAAAAATAGTTTATGATAATATTTTGAAAGGTAATCTCCAATAATCTCTAGAACAACATCCTGCAGCATATATGATTGCCCAAGTGGCCAAGAAAGCCAACAGCATCCTGGCCTGTATCAGCAATGGTGTGACCAGCAGGAGGAGGGAGGTGATTGTGCCCCTGTACTCGGCACTCATGAGACCGCACCTTGAGTACTGTGTCCAGTTCTGGGCACCACAGGACAAGAAGGACATTGAGGTGCTGGAGCAGGTGCAGAGAAGGACAACAAAGCTGGTGAGGGGTCTGGAGAATATGCCGTATAAGGAGCACCTGAGGGACTGTGATTGTTTAGTCCGGAGAAGAGGAGGCTGAGAGGAGACCTCATTGCTCTCTACAACTACCTAAAAGGAGGTTGTAGTGAGGCTGGTGCTGGTCTCTTCTCCCAGGTAACTAATGAAAAGACAAGAGGTAATGGCCTCGAGTTGTGCCAGGGGAGGTTAAGACTGGATATCAGGAAGAAGTTCTTCACTGAAAGAGTGATTAGCCATTGGACAGGCTGCCCAGGGAGGGGGGGGAGTCACCATCCCTGGGGGGGTTCAAAAAACAGGTAGATGTGGTGCTTTGAGACATGGTCTAGGGGTTATGGAGATGTTGGACGAAGGTTGGACTAGATGATCCTAGAGGTCTTTTCCAACCTGAATGATTCTGTGATTCTATAAGGCTTCTTATTCTTCAGCGAGTGGAACAGTCTAAGTTTTGTCTCATTATTTTTTGATGCGATGCGTGTTTCAGAGATGAGGTCTGCTTAGCAGACAATTATTCCTCTACCTTTCTATGGCAATGTGCCTATGCCCTGAAGCAGAACTTAAGCCATCTTGAGTTTGTTATTCTCCCCTTTGTTCAGCTTTGATTTGTTGAATGTTTAAAACAAGATACACCACCCCTTTCTGGACTGACATCAGGTTCTTAATAAGAGTGCTCTGGGATTTCTCCCTTATCTGGCAAAGTCCTCTGTCCTTTCGGTTGTATAAAGTAATGGAATTTGTAGTCTCATAAACGCATTAGCGTTGGGCAATGTGATGAACAGACTTGTATAGTTGTACAACACTGCACATGAGTATCATCATATTTTACCTCCTTGCAAGAAGGAAGCCACCGCTACAATCATGTGCTCATCTCTGTACACAAGACACCCATTACTCCTAAGGGTGTGAATATAAAGTTTACCAAACAGACACGTACTAAAACAACTGTTAACAACCGCAGTTAAAAAACAACACCACCACCAAACCCCAAATGTGATAGAAACTTACTGTATCTTCCAATGAATATCTAGAACATAACCAAGATAAACTCACCCCTTCCTAGACAAACCTTATTAAGGACTTGGGAACAAGACTCCTGGGCTTACTGTATTCCAAGTTCTGTCATAGAATGGTTTGGGTTGGAAAGGACCTTAAAGATCATCTAGTTCCAACGCCTCTGCCATGGACAGGATCACCTTCCACTAGAGCAGGTAGCTCAGAGCCCCATCCAACCTGACCTTGAACACTTCCAGGAATGGGGCATCCACGACGACTCTACGCAACCTGTTCCAGTGTCTCACCACTCTCATCCACCACCTTCACTTCTGTTTCTGCCTGATTCTACAAATCATTAAATCATCTAAGCCTTGCTTCTCCTTTGGCATGTATTTTGTGCCATCACTTAAGCTTGCAGAAACCAAAGAGGATATGCTAAAACTTCACCGTTTTCTTACACTACTTAATATGCGTATGTCCAAAGTGTCTTAATTTAGAAACCTAGAACATAGCCCAAAATTTGAAAACATCTGAGCGTACAGAGAACAATCAGGTATTTACTAACGTTGGATAAGGAGTATTTTATAACTCTATTAACAGACACAAGCCAAAACACTGTCAAGGAGAGATGGATGAAGTGGAGCAGATATAGCAATATACAGGTTGCTGATACTGCTTCTGACTAAACTCACAGGATTATTTGCATTGCAGCATTTTCTTGCTGTTCCTTCCTCCCCTTCTCCAGACCACCACTCACTGCACATGAACACACAGACACTGCATGGACTCCACTGCACCTGGTTCCAGATTAGCCAGGAATCTTGAATCGATCTGGACTCATACACAAGCCATGCTTTTTCTTCCAGCTTAGGTTTGGATTTTCAGAGGAATCTAAACAGTTTGCTTTGTACCTCCCACAGAGATAAACAGCTTGCATAGTACAGTATTTTTGTTTCAGCATGCAACTAAAACAGAGTTAGTCCTCGTATGCTCTACATCCATTGGCACGTTCCCCTTCTCGTTGCCATTTTTTGGGTAGTACTCACATAAAGAGGGTCGCAGCCAGCTCCTCACCAGATTTCCATACCAGTTATACAGGATTCCTCATACAGAGATGACATAAGGGTAGCACTTCAGCGTTTGCTCCAGTCTTGAAATGACATTTATGCAGCTAAACTCTTCTGGAAATCTCCAGGTTTCTTAGGATCTCACTTGTTTGGACTAGGAGCCAAGGAGTAAGCTTTCCCTTAAGGAACATGCAACACAAACACTCAGGGGTATGTTAGCACATGAGAACCAGAAAGCAAAACAATTTCATGAAGCCACTGTTTACATCCCTAAACTTGGTTTACCTTGCACAAATATCACAAAGAGGGAGAAGCAGTAACACATGCTTCTCCAGAATGCTCCACCTGAAGTAAGACAGGAAAAGAATGAAGACTAATGTAAAAATCAAAGGTATATGGATTATTTCCATTGCTCAGGGATGTTAGGGAACTAATTCAGTCTCCTAATTCCCCACAGTGTAGTGGTTAATTAGAAGAAAGAAATTTGCATGTGTTTTACCATCTCTCTGAAACACTTAGGCAGTGGAAAATGGCTAGGAGCCTGGGAGGTCTTCATATGTCTCAAACTGGCAAGATCCATTCAAGGATCTGGTCTTCTGGTGTTCTGCAGGCACGCGTGAACTTCCTTCTGCAAGCCCACCTTGCCTTGCACACCCTAAGTCAGTTGAGAAAGTGACATAGACCCTTAGCTACCAGTGCCAAACCAGGTGAATACATTCCTCCTTTCAGCAAGACACAAGGGGACCATGCGAGTATCGCTTTCCTGTGGTCATGTAATCATGAGCAGATTAAGAACACCAGCCCATTCACTCTCATCCACCTGCAAAATATCACACAGACCTCCTTGAAGGAACCTTGTACTTCCTTACACTAGACACAGTCCCACAGCCACTCCTCTGAAAGCAGTTCAGACCTCTGTTGGGCTTCCAACCCTGTCCATCATAGGAACAAGACCTATGTTGTTGTGGGGGGGTTTTTTCGTTTCTAATCAGCCTGCCAATTTTGTTCAGACTCCTTCAGCATCTCTCTTCCTTTCATATAGGTCCAGTTTTGGCTACAGTACATATGGTAGCACAGAGGCTCAATGCTCCCCAAAGCCCCAAAAGACTATCCAATGCCACAGTTAACAAGATATATTTGCATCCTGAGAATTGAGCTAATGGTGCTCACGTGCAGCTAAGGAGCATCCTGGTGGTAGCTCTCCCTGAAAACCATGTTAGGTCAACTGAACCCTCTGACACAATGCACTAACAACTGATGAAGAAGAGCAAGCTCTGGTAGAACAGGACGACTGAGAGACATGGGAACTCCCACCAGTGCTGCTTCACTGTGACATTCTACACAAAAAATAAAGAGGTATTAAAGCCAAAGACTAATTCTGTGTGTATGGCAGAGTGGTTCCCTCCCACTTTCAAAGGCTCCCACTAGCAAGAGAAGCAGGGAGTCCCAGCAAGTGTAGATGCCAAAATCACTGCTTCCCAACATTTTGCTGGACATAGGACTGTGAGCTTTTTCTGGTGACTTTAAGCAGTAGAAAGAACACTCTCTGTGAACACAACAAATGGAACGACCTAGAAATTTTTCTGATTTTGACCAGAAATCTCATTGATACTAAGCTTGATTTGAAAACAGGAAAGTAGCGTGTACATGATCTAATATATGCAGCAGCCAACAGTTTGGTTCTCCACGATCTTGCAAGCTTGTCCATCAATTACACATGCATGAAATGGTCAAAAAATCAGTTAGGGAATTATCTTCTTTTTTTTTTCTCCCTAAAACCTACAGTGAGCCCCATGGAAAAAAAATAAGGTTTTATTCTGAGCACAGTTGTTCCAGTCTGTTCCAGAGCCTGACCAGAAGTTTCCTGAGCCTCAGATTTGATGGCTATTCAGGACAGAAGCCTCAGGAATTTAGAGAGTTCAACTTCTCTTCTGCTTACTGCCAATGTAAAATTTATTTTCCCCTCCCTAGTACTAACCCAGTCATGCTACTTCCCTCAGTCATGTTTCTACATACTCCCACTCTCAAGCCTTAAGAAATTTGAAAAAAAAATATAAACATACATATGGGAACATAATATATATGCACACACTAGTAATTCGGCTGACTGGAGGTAAAAATCAGTTATTTTAGGCATGCAATCAAAGCATTGATTCTTGGCATTTTCCAAAGAATATTTTTTTCCAAATCTTTCCCATTCAATGCAACCCCCCCCCGCCCCCCCCCCAAAAAAAAACCAAAAACAAAAACAAAACAAAACAAAAAAAAGAAGAAGCTGGATTCTTTGTCCAGGAGCCTTCGGATTTCACAAAGATATTTAAGCTTAACATTTAAAAGTTAATTCTTCCTCGACAAAGTTGAGAACTTCCATTAAAGCAAAAATTATTATTAGCATTCTGTAACCCTTTGTTAACGGGCCCATTGTTCAAACCATCTGACCTCTGCAGCAATTGACCTTAACATTGCTCAAAAGCTCGACAGTCAATTATCTTCTGATCTGCCTTCAATGGGCCTTGTGGCTGGAATAACCAATCCATCATCTGGAAGGTAAGTATAATAGTGTCTCACGGGCATTTCTTCACTACTTAAGCCATAAACACACTGTTGTAGAATAAATCGAGAAACTCGCTCTCAATCCCACTGAAGCGTACATAAAAAGCAACGATACACCAAGAAGCTGTTCTCCCTCACAAATATTTCTGAACACACAATGAGAATCCCAATGAAAAACACCTAATGGGTCAAACACAACGTCATCTACCTCTTGGCAATACCATCAGACTCACACACAGTACTGGACTGTGCCTCCACCGAATATCACAACTCCATTAAGTCTGTAGAACACAGATTTTTGGGGTGCTGCAGAAAGATGCAATTATCTTTTTCTCTCACTCTTTTTCTTCCAGTCAATCTGATCCGACTGGGGGCCTGGGACCTCCTGCCAGTAGAGATTTGCAACACAGCTGAGACTTCCTCTCTCTGGCTTGCAAAGCATGATCCCCCCTTCCCTACACACCACTGTGACCCTCACATTCCCTGTGGATGAGAGGTCTCTTCCATCGCCCTGACTGGGCAAGCAAGGAAAGCCCCCAGCACAGCAGCACTGCTTTCACCCTGGGGAGACACACACATGGCTGGATGAATATCGTGGTTACTGGAATATTGCTGGTGCCTGAGATCCTCTCACTCTTTGCTGCCTTGGTCATTTGCTATTGCAATACTGCGATGGCCTTAATACATCACCCTTCCCCAGTGCCGATTCAAAGCTAAAAGTGCTATTTACCATTAAACCTAGAACACTGAGGAGTTTCTTTTTCTGCAAATAAAAAAAGTCTTCTGCACTCAAACTTTTGAACTTAGGACTTAAAGGGTGATATAACTTCTACTAGCACAGACTATACCATATTAAAACAACAGAAATACTGATGTATTGCTAATAAAGTAAACCTCAGCTGTGCCTAACCTTGCTCACCCCACAGAAACTAATCCTATCCCTAGCACGCGCTTTTCTTCAGTAGAGACTACCCATCTTTACAGCACAGGCTTTCATAAAACAAGGCTCTGAAGAAATATAAACCCCATTGCAGCCTTTGTCCAGGCCTCTTATAGGGGAAAATACAGACAGTATCTTGGGNAAGGCTCTGAAGAAATATAAACCCCATTGCAGCCTTTGTCCAGGCCTCTTATAGGGGAAAATACAGACAGTATCTTGGGAGCTGGAGAGCAGCAAGGAAGAATAAAAACCTAGGTTTCTTGAAAAGACAGACAAGGAAGCATGGAGAAGGAAGCTGGAGAAGACCAGCAGGCCAAGAAGCAGCAAAGCACATTGCACTGATACTAGGCTGGGTGGTAAATCCTGCACTGCAATTAACTCCTCAGTGATTCCTTAGCCCAACTGAGTTTTAGGGATGCCCTACAAGCAGCCCTGTATTAGCCAGTACAAACTGCTGCAACCCTCACTGCAAGACTCACTTTGAGTTATTCACATTTGAGTGTCTCCAGGAGCTAGAGCAGCTCACACATGCACACACACATGCTCAGTACTGTGCCCACACAGGGAGGCTCACAAATGATGCCAAGACCTGAAATTTCATATGAAAATAGTAATTGCTAAGCAAAGGTGGTTCCTGATGGTCAGAAAAGCAGGATGGCTTTTTGGCTGCCCAGAGAGATGGTGGAGTCTCCATCTGTAGAGACATTCAAAACCTGCCTGGATGGTGTCCTGTGCAACCTGCTTTAAGCAAACCTGCTCTAGCAGGGGGGTTGGACTAGATGATCTCCAGAGGTCCCAGCCAACCCCTACCGTTCTGTGATTCTGTGATGAGGTGAAGAGAAAAATTATTATAGTAAGATGAAAGCATTTGAAATTAATAAAAGTTAAGCTAGAGGTGAACTGCCTTGGTGTTTCATGGTACCTCCATTTAAAACATACTTAAGATTACCCTGAATGTCAAAATCAAATATATACCAAGGACAACCACAGTAGGACTCATCAGCAGTTTGTCTGTTATTACTCAACTTATTAACCATGTGCAACAGAACAACTGTGACTAACGGCTATAAAAGAAACCATGGGTTTTTGATCCTCAAAGGACCACCCATCTCATTTTTTAAAGTCTGTCTGGTCTACATAACAGTCTGGAATTTCAGCACAAACCACAGTCTCCTAGGTGTTCCCCGGCATGGGGACAGAACTCAGCCAACCTGGTACAGCTGCTTGTTAGCTGTGGTGCTTTACAGCAGTGTGGAACAGTTTAGAACTGAGTCTACAAGACTATGATCCATTACCTGCTTGTTCTCTCATGTGTAAGATAGAGTGCTGACCTGTCTTTTGACTTTTTACTTGTCAGGGTTGATATCCATGCCTGATGATCATATTTTACAGTTCTATGGATTCTCAACTCCAAGGAACTTGCCCCCCTTGATGGCATTAAATTTAGCAAAATTCTCTACTGGTCAGAGTAAATATTATGCTTCTTGCAGAAGCTGAAGTACCACTTGCCCTGGACCTCAAGTCAGGCAATGCCAATAAGGAACATGCAAATTATGAAAGAGCCCATCAGCTACTCCAGGGAAATACTGATGGCTTTTAGCACCTGCACACAGCAAACCCAAAGCGAAATGGCCACTTTAGTGTGAGTGCAAACAGCAGTCTGTAACAGGGACAAAACTCTGAAAATGTGCTGTATATATTTATTATAATGAGTGATCAATTGTAAAATGTGGGAAGAGTGCATCTTCATTAAGCTAAGCTCTGTTTCCAGCTGGAGACACAGCAGCAGGTTTAGATAATAGAAATGAGATCCGAGAAAAACAGTATAAAGTAGGATTACCTTACTTAATGCTTGGGTAGCCTCTGTCTGCCAATTAGCTAGCTCCCACTTCATCTTGGCCATTTCTTCCATTACTAGAAGCTCCCAGAGGAAGTAATTTTGTAAGAGAGAGCATCAGAAGGGAGAGTATCAGATAGCCCACTCCAGCAAGTGTACATAATTTTCAGGATGCTAGAAGACAGCGCTGTGGAAAAGCTTTGAAGCTTATATAAAGCCCAGCTACAGGGGAGGAGGCAACACTGGTTGCCACTACAAGAGTTCCCTGTTTCTGCTGTGACCAGGCCCATCATCTCTCGAAAAGACCAGCTCCATTTTTCTATGCATTGTCTGCACACAATGAGAAATACATTCCCTGCTCCAAAAGCTCTTTTTGTACCCCAAAGGAAGCCACAGAAGATGTATGTTGGCAGGGGGAGGACTGGGTACTGCTGCGCTTTTGGAGACACTTGCTAAGCTCACACCATGGCTCAGCGTACGGGTATGAGTGAGGTGCTGCCCATAGCAGCACCAGAGGTATGAAAGCAAAGTTTTCAGAACTCCTGGTTGGTGAAAAACTCTCAGGATATTTTTTACAAAACTAGGACGTGAAGCAGAGGCTGCCAGGTACATCCTGCTTGGGAGAATTGCCTGGGGCTACATACTCAAGTTTTACCTGTGATTTCATCTGCATCATTACACCTTGTCTCGCTGTGGCTGAGTACACTGCTCCCTTTCACTGGAAAGTAGCTGCTATATGATGACCTGCAAGCGGTTGTTTTAATGGTGAAGGTGGGAGATGAATTGCTGGAAATGTGTGGGAAAGTAAAGCAAAGCCACCTGGTTGACAAAAGTAGGAAAAAAAATCTGGTTTTTATAAAAAACTCAAAATGAGAAGATTCTGTAACACATAGGTGATGTAGATAAAGCCTTTATCAAACTGGTAGCACATCGTGTTACTCATTCTTCATTGCTTACGATCTGAACTTCCCTCTTACCCTGTCCCTTTGGATGAAGAAAGGAAACACATTGCGTAAGTGGTAGGTGTTGACAGGACTGCAGAAAGCAGACCCAGACAGGTTACAATTAAGTAGGAAAGTTTCTTTCACATTTTTTTATTCTTTTTAAGGATTAAAAACTAGATTTTTCAATTCCTCGCTGGAAACTAAATAGGCCTTCAAGGAGGGCCATCAAACAGCTAAAAGGTGTTTTTTATTTGCATGTTTTTAATAGGCACAAATAAAGAATCTCTGGCAACCCATGACAGGGTGACAAATAGGCAGCCCTTGCGATTATTATTAGCCCATCTGTGAATATCCACAGTGGAGTGCTCTGAGGAAAAAAAGCATGAAGCAGAAGAGAAAGAAAGTACCCTGCCATAATTTACATTCATAAACGCAGAAAATATGAACGTTTCATTGTAGTGTGTAGCCTTTAGTGCCAGGGATTTTGGCTCATAATAATTTAAACAGCCAACAATATAAGATTTATGGAAATAATTTAGCATCTCTTAAACAAAAAGTCTGGCTTACTCATCTCATATGTATGTAGAACTAACACTTGAAAAAACAAAGCAGATAACAAAAGCCACTGGTATATTTACCAGAGTTTTTAAATAATATTACTGGCTTAACTTAGGTCCCAGCTACACTGACTTGCCAGTCTTAGTATGAATATTTTATAGGTATACACCAGCATGCATGTAGATGCTATTTTTCCAGGCCCAATTAGCATTAACACATACAAAGACAAACAGATGGAGATATGAGGCGAATGTGCAATGACCTCTGTGTTACCACAAACCCAGGGAACATCATATGCCAGCAAATGCGTGGAGAGTAAAGGATGTGGCTGTGCAGGTACTAAAGCTGATACACAGGAAAGGGGGAGCTCATGAGGGAACTTGCAGGATCTTTGAGAGGGAAAGAGCTTGGCCTAGCCACTGAGATAGACAACAGTTAGTTCTCCTGGTCTGGGGAGAAAATAAAATAGAGAAAAATAAAAATAAAATCTTGAAAATCTTCAGGCTGTCCTGCTCAGGAAAATGGAAGGCTTATAAAATCTCAAAATGCGCACACTGGCCTGACATGAAATAATTCCTGTCATCACCTGGAAGCAAGCTTTGTCACAAATTAATTGACATAGCTTTAGATCTAATCTGAGCTCTTGCATAGCAACAGTCCTTACATTTTACCCAGCTGCCCCTTTATTAAGCCCCATCCTTTTTATTTAAAATAGATCTTCCAGAAAAGGCATCCAGACATGACCTGAAGTTTTTCGCCAGGGATAGGGGGGGGAATTGCTGTTAAACTTTGTTTCAACACTTCGTTACCCTCTTCTCCCCCGATAGAAAGCCAGGTGCTCCAAGGTGGGATTTGTCACTTTGCACACATGGGTTGGATTAACACCCACAGCTACTGCCAGGAGGAGAAAAACCGGGCATGAAGTCTCCCAAAGTGACCCCTCGGTCTTTTCCTGATCACCTAAAGGGACCAAACACTTCAATTCTCTCACGCTAAAGCATGTACTTTGGCTATTAAATAACTTTGCAGGCTTTTCTTCATTATGATACAGGTCACATGTAGGGAGTGGATGACTAGATATGACCTTCAGGTGAGAGCATTCAACCAGGAAATGGGTTACTGAGGTTCTGCTTCGAAGAATATTCAATAGCTATACAGAGAGCAAAATAGCTTGTAGAGAAAAAATTGAGAGAGACAGAGTGCTTGGCCAGCTGAGATTATCTCAAAAAAGGTCTTAGAGGTCACCTGGACTTTTAAAGCCCAGTATTTTCATCTTCTGCCTCCTCAGTAAAAATGAGTTGTTCACTTTTGCATAAGCACAAGTTTTTATTTATGTTCTGCATTTACTTTCAGTCCTTTCACTGTTCTACCTCTCCGGAACCTCATTTTTGACCTGCCTGTGTGCATATAAAAAGCGTGTATCTGCCGATCATTTGGATCCCTGCTATATTGTATGAGCTGAGGCCACACTCTTCAATAATGCATGAAGCTGCAGCACTCACTCCTGTGCTCAGAAATGCAAAAAGGATGTCTTTTAAATGGCTTGCAATGTGCCAGAGACAAATGAAAAGCAAGTTCAGTAAATATCAGCCTCTCTCACAGCACAAATTCACCTCTCTGTAAGGATTCAGAGGCAAGTAAAAAGTTACATCAAAGTCCCGCTGCTGTAAATTTAGGTTAGGCGCTATGCTCTGAATTTCAGGCAGGATTTTTTAACAGAGTCAAATGTCCTTATACATACCACAATAACTCTTACCCAAAATTCACGTAATAAAGGTAAGGGTCTGGCTAGACAGATGTATGATGGTGAGATAAACTAGCAAGTGGATTTACAATGCATTAGCCACTCCACGATAACTGTGCACATCTGCACTCTCACCTGGTGGCACAGGAGACAACAGTGTTCCTGAGGCTGCCTTGTCCATGGGACACATCAGATTCATCACACTGCTACACTAAGACTACATCAAATACAGGCAGAGCAAGCTTCAGGATGTCTAAACCCAGCCACATAGAAACATCAGTTTCAGATGTAGGCTACAAGGTCTAGTGCACATGACTATGCCTCTCTAGAGCCTCATCAGATGAACTTGAAGGACCTGCTGCTTCACCATGCCAGAATGGGATCCGTGGCTAACGTAAAGGCCTGGATCTTCAGTCCTGTTGTCACTGGTTCAAGCCTCTTGGATGAACACTGTTATCTCATGCAAATGGCAACGTGGTGCGTTCTAAACAAAAGCTGACTCCTAATAAAACATATGACGACAGCATAATCTTTGTAACAGAAAACTCAGATGGGCTGGAAAACATCTAGCTAAGACAAACCGTCTTTTCTGTTGGGGGAATTTCCTTGGAATTTTGTTCAGGATTATGGGAAAACAACAAAAGTTGTGAGGGCCTTGGCTTCCTTAGGGTGGGCTACCAATCCCACAGAGCTGACCCAGAGTCGAAAAATAGGGATTAAATATCTCCAGTTAACTCTAAGACCAGGCCATTTTTGCACATAAACCACTTCATTTTCCCGTGAAGATGACTAAGTTGCAAGTAAAATCAGCTGTCCAAGATTTTTTATTCTGAAGTTGGTAATTTTGTAATTATTGAATAGTTAATTTTGCGATAATGGGGGGGGTGGGAACAACCCAAAACTCATCCATGCCTTTTTTCCAGATAGCAAAAATACTCAGAAAACAAGAATTTGCATGCGATTTTAGCAATTAATTTTCACTGGGTTTGTGTAGCCCTCTACACACTGGGCACGTACCCAGCCTCAGCTCTCCTTCTAAAATGCACTTCCTCAGAAGCTTGAGGCACAGAAACCCCAATGCTACCTTGAACTGTCATGGTTCCCTGAATCAAGGTCCCTGACAGAAACACTGAGACTCTCAGGGTAAGAAATCGCTGGTTGTCCTGCTGCTAAATGAGTTCAGTTCATATCCATCACAATAAAAGTAATTTGATCTAATGCAGCATTAATGCCGACACAAAAGGTACAGGAGAATCTATTGTCATTAAGTGATTCATTGATTTGCCATTAAGGCGTTAGCATTTTAATTTATTTAAATTATTTGTTGCATGTTAAATGAGCAAAATAAATATGCACGCTATGTTTTGCTCAACTCCTACTGCTCGCAGAAGCAGTGTCAGCAATACATCGTGTTTGCATTTGGCTCACCACAGCGACTGCGCTAGAGTAAGAAGTCCAACCCAGCATTCAAAGTCAAGGACTGAAAAGTCAGACGACTCAATCCACCCTGAGGTCTTTACAAATGCTCTGAGGCTTAGCTGTGCTGAGCACCATCAATAATAAAAAGCAGAAACGCTCCAAAGGATAGGACCCTGAAGGTGGAATCTCCTTTTCAATGCCATGGCTTTGCAAAATGCTGCATCCTCATCCCACAAGGGATGATGAGACGTGGCCCCATTTCTGGAGCAGACTTTATGGATGGCTGTGCTACAATGCACATTGCTTAACAGAGCTCACCTTCCTACTGCCCGAATGTAGTTCATGCATCAGGAGCATTAAGCTTGCTGTTTACTTTACCTTGCTCTTCATCTCATTTACAAATCTTGCAATTATTTTTCTCCAGATCTCCGACACAACAGTGTTAGGTAACAAGAAATTTCTAGGTAATCCTGAGTAGAAACATTTCCTTTGTACAATAACTGTTACTTCAAAGTGCTTGATTTACATAATATGGCCTATATGGCTTTATATTGTGACTTATCATACATATCCTATTAAATAAAATGCCTCACACAAGTCTTAAACTGTGCTGGGTCAAGACAGTAACTTTGTGATATTGTAGAATCTGTGACTAAAACTTACACTGAGTCAATTTAAGAGCAAATGCCATTTGAACCTGTTCAATCTGTATTAGCAAGGAAAGAAAAAAAAAAGAAAGGAAGAAGATAGATGGGCAAACAAGGGGAAATAAAAATCTGTTTGGGGTCAAATAATGGGTATACTGGGCGAAAGAGTGCCCCAGTAAGTATGATCTCCCTGCGTAATTTATAGCCTGCTGGTGAAGGCTCTCAGATGTGGTGTGAAGATGGACTGCAGCCCCCACTCAGCCTGGCTCACAGCAGGGCTCAGAAAGCCCAGGGGCATGTCACAACCCAGCTACTATGGCGGCTTTACACTTGCCCTCCATCTCAATCAATACACAATTATTTTAGGTTAAATTCAACTGATTTAGGAGAGAGGGAGGGAGGGATGGATGGAGAGAATGCTGACATACACTCTTCAGCCAGGCAGGAAGGGTGTCTCAGAGGCAAAACTGCTGTCCTGCAGTGAGCAGAGATACGAACATGGGTCTACTAGATAGAGGTCTCAGCCGATACTAGGAAGAAGCGAGGCTCCTTGGTTTCACCATCTTGTGAATCTAAATAGCAGGATTCAATGGGTCATAATTTACAATTTTTCTTTCATTTTTCATTATTTCAATTAAACTATTTACCAACATGTTCCACCTCTTTCCTGCCAATAATTTTCGTAGTTGAGATCGGGTTTCTTGGCTAAGCAGCTAGTCTCTTCAATCACACGCTCCTGCAGCAATGGCTTAGTTGAAACCAGATTACCAATCTGTTCACAGGATCTAGTCTCCCCAGCAGAGAAGCCAGCATGCAATCCCATGCTGCATTTGGTCCAGCCTCAATTTAGCCCTTTTTCCTCAAGGACACTTCATTTCTTCCCTTTGTGTTTTCCCCCATCCTCCCTGTTCATCTTCCTCACCTTGTACCAGTGCAAACGTGCACAGGGCTGCAGCCTGAGCGGGACCATACCCAAAGAACAGCACAATGTGTTAAGTGTTTTGAGGATTTTCTTTTTTTTAAGCCCTGCTCATTTCATTGATTTGTCTTCTAGTTAAGTCTCCCAAACAATTGTGCTGATACCACTATGGTGGACTGGACATGGTGAAAACTCAAACTGTCTTTGCCACTAAAGACACCACAGAGTGAAGCCTGCACCCCTAGCAGGGTTGTCAGAAGATCAGAAGTGACTTTTTAATGACACCTGATTGATTCAGGGCTTTCTATACTTGCTAAATTGCATATCTGCACTTAGCACAAAATCTGAGCAACGGTACCGGCAGGGGTAAAGGAAACAGAGGATTAACAAGGCAGATTTGCACTTGTGAATGAAGCTTCAGACAAAACAGCAATTTTTTATAATGATGAACACTCTGTCTCCTCAGTTGTTTCTTCATAGGATCACGAAACAAATTTACTGTGATCTATTACAAAATGATCAGGCAAAGCTTCAAAAAAGCCACACAACCAAGGCCAATTTCAACATTGCTTTAGCAGGCAGTTTTACCCAGAGATTAAAAATTCCTGGAACAGCTAAACCAATACCATGCAAAAAGTATGCTGTATTTACCAAGGGCCAATTTTGAGCTTATCACCACAGCATCTAAGCAGACAAGATCATAGCCTCGAAATTTTTATAAGAAAGAATTGATTTTGTCTCCCCTCTTCAAGCCCCAGATTTCATGATGGCCTTCCTTCAACAAAGTGTTAATTCAATGCTGTTTTCATTTTAACTATATAAAGTCCTTTTTTCTTTGCCATAAGAGAGATGTATTAAGAGTTATACTTGTGCAATGATACAACACTGTGTAAAGGACTATGTAATAAATCTTCATTTTGTCTCTGTAGCCATGTTCAGTTCAGTTTTTCCACAGTTTGGCCAGGATGTACCAAAAGAAAGGAGTAAGATCATCTATTGTTAATAATAATATTGCAAGGCATTGTAGAAGGAGAAATTATTCTCTCACTGTCAAAGACAGAACAGGCTGTGATTTTGGCTTAGGTTCTAGAGAGATGTGGCTTTTACGAAATGATAGCCCCACCCTGCCTGGTAGGTGTATTCAGGCCCATGGAACTACCTAACTGAGTGACATTTTACAGGAATCACAGTTCTGAGCAATTTAGTCATACCACGATTTTTCTATCACAATCAAGAAGTCAGTATCTGTTACCTGTGGAATAGCAGCTACAGAGAGGCTGCTGAAAGCAGCGGTGATGACTCCATGCATGGCTGAGCTGGGGTGGACTCTGGCCATAGAAGCTACTCAGAGTGAAAGCTTGATCCATTCATCTTCCCTAATCTTCACTTTCTTATTTTGGATTCTACCATTCATATTTATTCAGCATTTTGGATTGCTTTATTTCCATCCTCCCTATGCAGTTACTTGGAGGAAGTTATCATGCTGCTATCAAATTGCAAATAAAGTCAGGATATTGGATCACAGCCTTCATAATCCATCAGACACTGCAATTCAGAGGAAGCTCTGTAGGACCAGCTTGAAGGATGAGGCAGAATCTGAACAGTAATAAAACGCTTCCTTGAGGTGCTGGTTGAATTTGGAGGCATATAACCGACAACACTGCTGAGGTGTGCGCTGTGCTGTGCAGGTGCACACAGTGCAGAACCAGGCCCACTGCGTGCCACTGAATCTAATGTCTCACATGCATTATGTAGTTTTCTTGATAGGCGTGATAAATTACATATTAATTTCTGCTTCAGATTAACAAAGCGAGACTGATCTCTCTGGAAATCAACATCTATGGAACTAAAGGAAACATGCGAAAAACAGCAATACAAGCCTTTCCTCCTCTGTAAATCCTCTCCACTTTCTTGTTTAGCTCCTACAGCACTCTGAATTAGTAAATCTCAGCACAAGATAAGCCGCAAGTCATTGTCACCATTGCTTGTGGAAGTAAAAACTGAGATTCAGTTGATAAGAAGGCTCGGATCAGTAGCAAGCAAGAGACTAAATGGAAAACCCTTGTCAGAGTAATGTGTTCTCCTTTGAATTCATGGGTTGACATCCTGTCAGCGTGACTTAGTCTTGACCATCTCAAGTTGGCTATTAAAGAAAATCTCCTGGAGAACAACCACCATCTTATCTGTAACGGCAGGCCAGAGATGTATACAAGTACTTCCTGAATGGGAACAAAATGGTCGAGGCAGGGTTATGCTGGAAGTTCCAAACCAGCAAGTCATAATTCTTATTACAGCCATTACTTAAGACAGTGAGGCCATCAAATACACTCTGAGAGGGAGCTAAAACACTGTATTGGTAGAACTAAATGTTACTCGACACGAGGATAACAGCAATGCCTGTAAAATGCAAGGGAGTAGGACCAACTCACCCACACAAGATGCAGTAATAAAGCCAGAGAAGTCATGTATTTCTCTGAATTACAGTCAGACAGCCCAGCAGATAATCTGTAATATTGTCAGTTCACAGAAAGATAGAATTTTTGGACAGATAGTTCTGTTTACTCATCAATTCCATGAGCTCATTGCTCATGCAAACCTCCCAGTTACTTTAAAAAATGAAAGCAAGCACAGGAGCGAGCTACTCAGATCCTGGATAGAGGTAAATATTCAAGTGGTTTAGAAGCAGGCAGAGAGCAGAATTTTTAAAAGGCTGATTATTGCTTCAGCAAGTTTTACAGAAGTGAAAAATACATCACAAATGGGACAGATCAGCCTTTCTGAAGGAAATGGATATTGGTTTTAAAAAGTGTATCAAAGACCTCTTGCAGGCAGGCAGCATTTGCTTGAGATGCAAGATATCTGTCTGCAGGCACTCAGATCCCTGCAAGAAACGTCTGCAGGTTTTGCTGTCACACTGAGGGGAAGAACCCTAGGCCTAAGAAGGGCCAAAGTGACTTTCTGGAAAAAGGACACAGGCTATGTAGGCTGAGGTGTTGCAGGAGAAGCCAAATATCAGAGCCTCTCCACTAATTTTCTGGGTGGTTAGAAACAAAGCTGGTGGGACTTTACAAAGTGTAGGAGATATTCAGCCCATTCCCATCCTCAGGGTGGAGGAATGATACAGATATTGATCTCTCTCCAGGAATGGTTTCTAGCATTGCCTCTTCCAAATCTCACTTTGAAATGGAAACACGAACCACCAAATGTTAAATAAAAATCCTTCTTTTCCAGTGACAGATGAGGTGCTACACAAAATAAGTGGAGACATTGAAATTTCACCTTTTTAGCATTTTAGCTACCACTCCTTCCAATGAAAAGGAACAAAGCAATCAAATATTCTCTGCAGTACTTGTAAACTCCGCATCTAACCAAGCTACCAGTGTGCAAACCAAGAATGACAAGAAAAAAAAAGCAAACCTTGTCTTCCTTCACTGGGGAAATAAATTATGAAGTATTAAACAAAACAGATGGTTAAAAGTAATTATGCTTACATAGCACAATGCTTTAAGGCACCTTTTTTTTCCTCTGAAAAATGGAAGCTAGATTTTCAAAACAGTTGTACAACTGGTAATTTGCAGTGTTGTTCTAGTGAGTCTGCAAGACTGCTTTTTTTGTAAATATATTATTTTTATCTTGAGAGCATTCCATCAACAATGCAAATAAAATAAGCAGGCAAAGAAAGGCAGATGAATAGAAGGTGAGAAAAGGAGGGGAGGAGAGAGAGAAGGGGAGAGAGGGAGAGGAGAGGAAAGAAGGGGGACAGAAAGAGGGCCGAGCTACCTAGCTTCAGTAACATCAAATAATGCCAAGGTAAGGGCTAAGCAGTAATAGCAAGTGCATATGTGGCTCAGGATGCATAATATATGTTTGGAACAGAAATAGAAAGAACAAAATAGATCATATTTCAAGGAAGGAGAGAATTGGAGAATGAGGAGAGAAGAGCCAGGAAGTAATATAGTATTTTTTTCCCATTACTATAGGACCAAATCTAGAGGCTGTATATCAGTGAAGGAGGCAGTTCGAATATTACAAAATGGATATAAAATCCGTGAAATATATGCAGCATTATTCAAAATGTATTTTCAAGCAGAATAGTAACTGCATCTTTTCTGGCTCTGGCTAAAATATTAGGGTTTAGACAAAGCATGCTGGGGAGCTAACGAAAAGGAAGGAAATGGAGAAATGCCCAGCAAGTTTCAAGTACTAACAGGAATGTCATCAGCAAATAAGGATAATAAAGCACAATGGGTGATGCCACAGTAAGGCTATTTGCAACTACTGTCACATCCTAGAAATGCCCAAATACAACGCTCTTCAAATTTGTTCCATATAATGACTCTAACCGCATCTCCTGCCTCCTTTCCTCCACACGGTCCTCTCGTCAGCTTTCCTAAAATTTGGCTTCAGTAAAACAAACCAACCAACCAAGCAAATCCAACTAAAAATGAGAATAAAACAAGGTTTGGCCCAAATACTCTCTTCAGCTTTGGGTTCTCCCAGAGCTCCTGCCTCACCTCAGGACTTTATCCAGTGGAGCAGCAGATGCTGCCTCCCTCAAATGCACAGTCTCTCTGCAGTGGCAGTAGTAAGGCACCTTCAGGACTCATTTAGCACTCCTTGCAGGACCAACCCCAGCTAATAAAGCTGGTCCACAAACACATGGAGACTCATTCCTGGGGCTACAGGGGAGAATATTTTGCATGTCCTATTTTCTTCCTCAACTAACTAAGGAGTACAGTTCAGCCAACTTCTCCCTTGCTGATTAGCGCTTTATCTTTCAAGGAGCTGTTCTGAGATTAGTGTGCAATGTATTAATTCATCACCCTCACAAGAGCTGCCATCAGGCTCTGCAGGTAACCTTTCAGCAAGCAATGTTGTTAAGCACAACCACCCCGAAAAGGAAATCAGCCAAATACAGGTAACGCTTTGGGGTACGATCTGTACCTTTACTTTCTTTCAGTTATTAGGTTTTGCAAGGAGGACTCATATCATCTGCGTACCACTGTGTACTTCTGCCAGCCCACACCAAAATATTTAAGAAATTATTTCAAAGGAAATGTTATAGAACCACCCAGAGACATAGCTGGATTTGATATTAAGATGTGGTGCTCCAGAAACTAGAGTTTCAAGAGGAAAATGATAACCCCACTGTGAAATCAAACAGCTTTATCTTCACACTGAAATAGTACAGTGAATATACAACCAGAGGGAAAATGTTCATTCAAAAACAATATTAGTTTTCTTAAAAGCTCAGATGCACTTCCTAAAGCCACATAAATTGTGATTTCTAACCTAACAAAACTCTGCCTGTCAAAATGGTACCACTGGGCGCCCCAGTTACTGCTCTTCATCAATTTCAAGCCTACATCTGTTTGTTTCCCAGATAATGTGCTGTTATCCCCTCACAAGCCCATGGACAAACCCTGGGCTCTTTCCAATCATAGGTCATCAGTAACAGGAGGACTTGATAGCTTGTGTTACCTACTCCGGACAGTGAGCTTGAGTGACAGCCAGAGCTCACTGGTGCCAGGACCAATGCAACGACCTTCAAATTACAACTTCTGCACAAGTGCCTGGCATTACCCTCCACACACATTCACATGAGGGAAATGGGTAAAAATGCGCTTCTGGAGGGACAAGCAGGCACCTCCAACACTGGTGCTATGCCATGCGGAGAAAGGCAAAGTAGCTGCCACTGACTTGAGCAAAGGTAGAGGTGACGCCTAGAGAGGTTACATCAAGGATTAGCGAGATGTGATGTGCAGGGAGAACTGCAGCACTATTTACACAGCACAGTTGCATTCTCAGTGACTTTTGATAAGCCACATTGCGTAAATAGCCATTACGTTGGCAGTGCATTTACTTAAAAACTGGTGTTTTGAGGTGGGACAGCTACTGAGGGTATTAGTTATGCAGCTGCTATTCTGCTGTGCCGGGAGCACACAATCACATCTCTCACACAGAAAAAGAGGACCTACAGGAAAGGCTGTGTGCATTGTCTGTTCCGAGCGAAGTGCTGCAGAACTCTGTGGTTCATCGTGCTGCTGACCCAAAACAAAAATAATGAGCTGAAGAAATGTCTGGTTATTTGTTGACTTTTGCCATTTGCACACATGGTATACAAGTAACCCAGTGAGGAGTGTTCTTATACAGCTGGCCTAGCTACAAGCAGAAAGGAAGAAACTAACTACTTGACAGTTTTAGCCCAGCCTGGCATTAATGAACAGCCTTAATGAGCTTTGGGTAAATATTTCAGTATTTCAGCACTCATTAGCCAACTTCCAGTCTCAGTGTGTGCAATCTGCAGTTACCACAACGGCTGCAGGCTAATGCAGACCGATACTGTGCTGGCTTTAAAGTAGCGCTTGGTATCCAACCACCACATGCTGCAAAGCTCACCTGAAGGGCAAGGTACATGACTCAGCTCTGAGCTCCACGATGCCACGGGTAAGCTAACTGAAAGCTGTCGTTTGTAGTCTTGAATTGCTCTACAATACAACCTCTTACATAAGTCCAATTTAACAGCAGATCCACATCCTTGCTGCGGCCTCTTCTTATGAGTATGCTGCTAAGTCTTCTAATATAGAGACTTCCCAAAGCAGCAAAGTCAGGGGAATACTCTGACACTGGAAGGAAGTCTAACATTTGAAATCACAAGCACTTGCCGTGGAAGGCTGCAGCATTACCCCTAAAAGCTGGGGTATGGCAAGTGACAGGAATATGACAGTGCTTTCATTCAGTCTATGAGAGTTTCAAATTATGACTGTCAACTAGATTCACTGAACAGATTATGTGTAAACATAAGCTGGATGCATTGGCATAATAAACAGCCAATCAATAACAGTGAAAGGACAGATTAATAAAAGTTGCTTCTGTCAGAGGACAAATTGAGGACATCAGAAAAGATGAAATTCTATGAATACAATTGCTTCCTGTGAATAGTAACATTCAGCTCTTGTTCTGATTAGATGGAATTGGTTCAGATGAGCATCAAAAACTTCTGAATGCTTTTCTAAAACTGCTGAGGCTTGTCAAAAATGTGCTGCACCAATGCCAGGAAAAGACAACAAAGGAAAACACCAAAAACTCTCAAACCAATTCTGAAAGAATCCATGGGATTTTGCAGCCGTCCTTATCTGCCCCATTTGTGCCTTCCAAGTTCTCTTATCTGCTCTGTGAATTTGTATCACGGGGTACCTTCAAACTCTGAATAGGCTTGGACGAGTACACCGTGCGCTGCTTTGCCTCATGCGACTCTAAGAAAAATAGCCAGTCAGTCAGGCCCGGATTCTAAACTCTTTACTGTGGGCAGAGATGATGATATATGGGATGGAAAAAACCCACAACTTGATTTTTCTAAAAGCAGCATGAGCTAGCCACGTTGGCAGTTAGAAAAAAAATCTTGTTCTGACTTGTAGTGCTGAACAAATTTGATGGATTAGTCACTCGCTGAGAACTGCTATGGAGTACCAAATTACTGTATTGGACATTCCTCTGAACACAATGCATTACATTAAAATATATAAACGTCATCATTTAGAAGGCAGCTCTCTGGCAACATTCTTAAAGAAACAAGACTCTGATGTGCCCAGCTGCACACACACTTGTGAATCACAGACTCACAGATTGGTAGGGGTTGGAAGGGACCTCTGGAGATCATCTAGTCCAGAAATAAAAATATTATCTGAGTCTTACTGGAGACATTTAGTTCATCCTATTGCCCTAGCAATCTATGTACTCCCCATGAAAGCAAAAGAAGAACATGTTCATGATTATCCTCCACCTGCTCAAAATACAAAAAGTCCCCAGGAAGAATTTGGAAAGCAATGGTAGAAGGACTATGTTTAGGAATTTAGAGACAGAAGTTAAATCCATGGAGAGCTGGACATTAATAAGGGAATACTGCCTAAACAGTCAAGGTATCCCGAATGATAATCCGCTTCAACCAGGAGTCACAGAAAGGATTAATTACTTGCCACCTTATTCTTTCTGTTTTCCATCCCCAGGGAACAAAACTGGGGTGCTGAGTGAGCTAAACAGTCACTAATGGGAGCACAATACCTGGGGAAACACTCAAAATAGCTTCTGACACTCCCAACCTCAGAATTGTTGCCAGTGGCCTAAATATTGAATCTGCCTCACTCCTGCCATAAAGGAAGAAGATAAGATTTCCTTCTTAGAAAGCAAAAACTCAAATTTACACCAAACAGCAAGAGATTAATACAAAACAATGTATTATATGCAGCTTGTGGACGCTACACTGAAAACTTTATTTTTACACATCCTCTGAGGTCTGAGAGAGCTTCCATGACATGGAGTGTATAGCAGCACAGAGTCAATGCTGCAAGATTAAAGCCACAACAAGGTAAGAAAAATCTCAGAATCAGCCAGGGATAAACTTCTGTCCCTCTCCAACCCTGAACCCATGCATCTTCCCACACTTCTCATTGCATCTTCAAGAGCCTGGTACGGAAAGTGCATATTCCCTATGGTGAGAGAGTCATCAAACTTGAATTGAAGGCTTATGCATTTTTTAACATTTACTACTTTCATTAAAGGATTTCAAAGTGCTTTAGTTAAATAGGTAGGGTTTACCAGCAAGTCCCAGTTTACAGGCAAAGGGCTTAGGCAAATTGATCCATGTATATCAGCCTGAAAATTGCAGACTTAGTGACAGACTGCAGAGCCCTCATACCACCTAGGATCATCTTGAACAACATTTCCCTTTCCTACTTGACCTTCTTTCTTTAGTGTAATCTAGCTGCTCTCTCTCCTGGTTTTGGCTGGGATAGAGTTAATTTTCTTCCTAGTAGCTGGTAGAGAGCTGTGTTTTGGACTTACTGTGAGAGTAATGTTGATAACACACTGATGCTTAGTTGTTGCTAAGTAGCACTTATCCTAAGCCAAGGACTTTTCAGTTTCCCATGTTCTACCAGTGAGGAGGTGCACAAGAAAGTGAGAGCGAGCATAGCCAGGACAGCTGACTTAAAGTGGCCAAAGGGATATTCTGTATCATGAGACATCATACCCAGTATATAAACTGGGAGGGGTTGGCTGGGAGGGGTGGATCGCTGCTTGGGGACTGGCTGGGCACTGGTCTGCAGGTGGTGAGCAGTTGCATTATGCAGCACTTGTCTTTTGGGGGGTTTTACTTCTCTCTCTTTTTGTTATCTTCCTGTTCATTACTATTATTATTATATTGTAGTTTATTTCATTTATTAAACTGCTTGTCTCAACCCACGAGTTTTAATTTTTTTACTTCTCTTCCCCATCCCACTAAGCGGCTGCGTGGTGCTCAGTTGCCAGCTAGGGTTAAACCATGACACCCTCAAAACCCACGATTACTGCCACTGCCTGCTCCATGAATATGGCAGAAATTAGGCCGAGTAAACAAAGAAAAAGTACAAAGCTTTAAAAATGAAAATTAGAAATAAAGTACCAAGGTGTAGAGTTGTGGTCCAGTCTTTCCATCATCCCTTCTTAGGTCTACACCATAATTTATTGTAAGCTTCTGGAAAGAAAGATGAAAGCATTCTGGTTTTTTCCTCTGAAAAAGCAAGGTTTTCATGGAGGCAAAACTTTCGGTACTATTTTGCTAATGAAAGTGAATTGCTTTTCTTCACTGAAATTTCCTACGAAAAACAAAAAACAATTTCCTCGATACCTCTGAATTATGCCATTAGATACTAGAAGGGCTGTTTCAAACTAGGACTGGAAAAGAAACTCAGAATTTTCTGTCCAGAAATCGCTCTGCTGAGAGTCTCCTCTGTATTCATTACAGCCTGTTCCTATTTGTTCTCTGCCATAAGGCTCATGTAATTGCAAGTCGGCAGCAAAGATTCTTTTTTTTTTTTTTAAAATCAATCAATCAAGTCAGTGGTGGTACCATGTGAGCAGAGATACAGCATCTATATTTAGTAAAGAGGTGGGCGATCCAGACATACAGACCTGTTATCCCAACCTTGGCAGAATTCAAGGCTGAACAGGTTCTGAATGTAAAAAAGTTGGGGGGGGAATGGAAAAAGGGTTGAAAGGTGTCCTGGATTTAGCGAAAGCTGATGGATCTAATACAGATATTTGCTAAGGTAATTGATTTTCTAAACAAGTGCAGTGCTTTATATTCCACCTGTGCGGACAAAATATTTGAGACAGCACCATGGAGGAAATCTATGAGTCTGGGGAAGCTGAAGGCTAGTAGAGGAGCCAAGAGGGAAACAAGGGAGTAGCTAAAAGCAAAGTAGTGATAAGAGGCTGTCCTGGAAGGGGAACTCACAACGAGAAGTCTTTAGACCACTCCTGCAAATATTGCTAAATACAAATTCTTCAGCTGATTTCAAGATTGAACTGAAACAACCACATCTTACAGAGCTGTAAGGAGTGTTGGGGATGTTACCTGCACACAGTATTTCAGTGTTATTCACAGTGACAGTAGCTCACCCTTCTGGGAAGAGGAGGAGGAAATGAAAAATTGGATGCCTAGATAGAAGTACCAGACTATGGAGAAAGTGCCTGTATTGTCATATATCTAGTGATTAGCAGTAATTATCAGCCAGAATGAGATGTAAGACACATCAGAGGCATCACTCTGAGTACAGATCTGTTATGGCGCGTTCCAGCAGGATGAGTTTGAATTGGATCACAGGCATGGCTATTAGTGTGAACAGAAAAATGGAAGGGGACCAAATATCAAATAGCAATATAGGGTGAAAAGGCAAAGAACTTCTGTCTTTAACGTGTCTGGAGATAAATAGCGGGAAAAACAGTCATTAAAGCCAAATAGTGTTATTGACGTGTGTGCAAATACAAATTGATGTTAAGAAAGTATGCCTGGAAATGAAAACAAAGCTTCTAAACAGCAGAAGCTGTTCAGTAGTAATAGGAAGCAAGAAGGGATCTCAGCTACTTTGAAAAGAGGTTTGTTAAATCTTAAGTGGGATTACAGCTGAGACTATGGGGAAGCAAACATGATGAGCCAGTACATACCACTCCTCCTACCTTAGGTTTGTCTTAGGTCTGCAAACTAATGAATCCTTCCTATTCTTCGTACAGAGCATCCCTTCGTCATGAGAGGCAAGAGGATTGTTAGAGTCCTGTGTTAGTAATGTTACCTTTGGCTACTGCAATGGTTAACTGCAATCCCATCACGTGGGGTTTGATCTTGAATGGTTTTGAAACCCTTCAATTCACATGAAAATCAATAGCCTCTAGAGTAATTGATGCAAGGGACTTACTACTAAGAGGCTTCCTCTAACATGAGTCTATCTTCCAGAGAAACACCACATACACAGCAAGCACCTGAAAGCTATTCAGCTCTAACAGCCTCTGTCACTGCACAACCTTTCCTTGGTTTTGGCCTCCTACAAAGCATCTAGTTTTGCTGTACGCGTACTTGGACCCACACAGAACAGCACACACGGGCAACCAAACAGCAAACCATGCAAAACACACTATTTTTCAACTGCTGTTGTTCCTGCCGCATGTGAACGCGTGGCAATGTCTTCTGACTTTTCTACCAGGTTGTGAAAAAGGAGGAAAAGCTGGGGAAAAGGCAGTCAAGCGTGTTATTCTCATATTCACGAGGTCAGCCGTGAGCATGTATTAAAATCACCATAAAACATCAACAATCAGATATTTTTTTAATTACTCTGACAAACTGGAAGAAATTACTCTAAAACGGCACAGAGACTACCTTCAAAGCAAGCAAAGGCTACAGAGAGCTTCCTGCACAGCCAGAGAACCCACAGCTCTTAGCCATGGTAAGCAGCTCAATAGTCCCTTGGTAAAAGAACTGCAAACCAGAAACCAAATGCTTCTATTTGCTTTGAGAGTCACAGCAGAAAACTATCATCACCCCAGATCTGTTCAGGCATTCAGTGAAGGAAGGAGATGTCCTAGACAAGTTGCTGCAAAGAGGCAAATTCAATGTATATATTAGAAAACCCCAAGCAGTCAGAAGAGACAATCCTCATGTCTATTTACGCCATGGTCCAATGGATGAGATGGCACAGGGACAAACAGTCCACAGAGGGACATCAAGGACTATTTAAGTTCCTGCCATCACCAGAAGCCTGCATGAGGCTCTCTGACAAAGCTGGTGCACAGATCTGCAGATAGCAGGAGCCCTGGAGAGCCAAAGTTTTTTTGTGCTGTTCACCAGGCAAAGGGAAAACACGATATTATCCTTGGGGATCGAGATCAATTATCTGCCATAGGACTTGTTACGAACCACCTGCTGACCTGATGGGCCTCTGGACTCTGAGTTGAGGCACCAACATGGTACAGGCTGGAGTTTTTTAAATGCTATTTAAGGTTTTGAAGATGGTGTCCCGGGTTCAGCATGGGTAGGGTTAGTTTTTCTACAGAAGCTGGGAGGGGGCCACAGCCAGGACAGACAAAGGAACCAGCCAATGGTTCAGTACCATACTGATGTCATATAAGGGTGGGGGGTGGGCCAGGCCACATGCTCAGTCTCTGGTGAGGTGCCCTTGGTGTAGCTCTAGTCCGTGTGTTCTGTATCACTCACTTTATATATTGTTTCATTGCTATTATTGTTAATACTGTTGTTTTTTCTTCTCTTGCATTGTTCTATTAAATTCTCCCATGGCGTTTTACCTTTTTCTCCCTACTCTCCTTCCTATCCCAGTGAGGGGAGGGGATGAGCAAGTGGCCACATGGTGCCCATCTCCTGGCTGGGTCTAAACCACAACAGATGGGAATACCAACCACTAGTTCCCTTTCTCCTCTACATGGTTACTGCAAAGATAAGTACCTGAAAAGACTGTGAGCTACACAGATGTTATGATATTAATAACCTGGATTGTCAGAAATTGGTCATGCCCTTAATTGGTAGATAACTGAAGGATCTACATAAGGCCTGCTTCATTTCTGTTGAAAAGCAAGATGAACAAGGTAACTCTTTGAGATAATTGAAGCACACTAATCTTCTCTAATTATCCGTATTCCTCTTTAGGACCTTCCATCCTCCCACAACCACCTCTCGCTTGGTCAAGCAGTTACCATTGCAGGAAATAAGGAAGATTTCAACCACACTGTCCCTACTTGTACCCCCATCACAGCTGCAGTGAAGAATAGGCTGATGAACGAGGACAAATAGTGACAAGAAGCAGAGGGTATCCATTAACCTCTTCAGCAAAGAACATTGAACACTAGGTTTTATTAAGGAGAGTAGGATAGCTTAAGAGTTAGCACTCCGTCCTACAAAATCTAATTAGATTGTGATCAACAGCCCTCGTATATTTAGCCAACAATGACTAAATTAGTCAGTGCTTCTCTGAAGAGAGGTCTTGGACTTCTTGTTTGTAGTTCCCTGAAAATGTCACTTCTACACAAGCCAAAAGACAACTTCAGAAAATATTCAAAAAGAAATCAAGAAAAAGCAGGAAATGTTATTACATTACAACCCTGGTCCCATTTTGCCCTCTGAGATGCCTACCTCTTTCTTTCATTCTCAGTCTGGAGAACATGCAAACATGAAAGAGCTAGGAAAGTTTCAAGCAACAAAAGGCAACAAAATGACCAGCCAAGTGACAGACCTGGAAAACTAGAATTCTTTAGCCTGGAAAAGAGATGACTGAAGTGGTTTATAATAAGGCAATATGAAATAATGACTTGCAGGGTAAAGATTGTAATTATTTTTCCTTGAGTTAAAACCTAGAAGTTCACAGTAAAGTCATTTGACAACTTTTAAAACACAATTGTTTCTCAAGTGATAGTTACTAAATTGTGACACTCATGCCCACAAAATGTCAGGGAAGTACAAAGGATTCCTAAAGCAATGAGAAAAATTATTGGAAGAAAGGTCCGTTAAAAGCTGTTAAACAAGATGATGCTGATGGAACTTACATCTCAGGAAGTTCCTCTGCTACAAATTGCTGGAAAGTAGGATACAATAATACCAAGGAATGCACCACTTTATATATACTCTGTTCTTACACTTTCTTAATATTTTTTTTTTTAAAGCTATGACCATTGGCAGACATCAGAGATTCTTGGTGTGACCTGGTACAATCATTCAATATTTGAATGATGTCAACTATTTTTGGAAGTCAGCAAGGATGATTACATCCACTTATTGCACAAAACCAGTAAATACCATAAAGCTGCACTGTCAAACTCCTGCCTCAGTCTCAGATTTGTGGTACAGCTACTACATAGAGGATGTCATTACAAGACTGCAAATGATACCAGCCACCAACTACTGTACAGGCTGTATCCTAGCTGGTTACCAATCAACGTCTTTACCTTATCTCATTTCTGAATTGTATTACTTGGATACTCAGTTCTTTTACTACAGTCATAACCTGATTCACCAAGAACAACTGAAGAAGTCTTCAGTGATGCTTGTACTGTTAATAAGACCCAAAAGTGCAATGAGATTCATCCACATGAAAAAGCCCAATTCACACACAATCTTTTTTTAAAGTCATAATGAGTAGCTGTCTCTAAAGAAGTGTAACTAGTCTGCTAGCCAAAGTTAAATATTGAGGCAATGCTGAAAATAATAATCATGGAAGGTAGAGTATTTTTAAAGCTCATGGCTGAATTATCTCAGGAGGGAAAACAAAACATGACAAGGCACCAAAGTGTGCTGGGTTATCTAGCAGTTCATCCAGATGATAAGACTACATAATCTTTGCTGCTTGCTTTCATTTGTGCTTGTATGTCATGGTTTTAGCATTCACAAGATCATTCAGGCTTACAGAAGCCTCATGCAATATTAAAATGTTTATGCAACCCCTTTCTGAGCTTTAAGCAGCAACAACAAGTTCTGAGTGTGCAGAGAACAACAAAAAATAGGTTCCACATCTCAGGAAAAAATCCCACTCCAGTCAAACAATGGTCTCTGAGCCATCTTATGATTAATCGGAGCAGTAATTTTTGCATCAATTAGCACCATTGGCATTCCACCACTTTTACTCTTGCCATGTTTTGAAGTTGCTTCTGAGCTCAGATGTATCAATAAGTTAAAGAATATGTTTTTATTTCAAGAAACTGTCTCTTCAAAATAATTTTGTCCCTACAAGTAAAGCATTCAAGCTGTGTATCCAAAGACAACAATTAAGACACCTAAAAAAGCGTGCCACTTTCATCTAAGTGGCAATTAACAGAACCACTAGATCCTTAATGAGATGTAAGTGCTATAAGCAGAATGCTCAGAGGAGAATCTGGAGAAGACCTCCACTTGTCATAACTTGCTTAGCAGCATGAATTGCTTCAGAGTAAGAAGGAAAAAAAGAAAAGGCAGAAAAGGGTTCCGCTTAATGTAAAGCAAGCTTTTGCCCACAGCAAGCTACAGCAAGCTGTAGGCAATCCAGGAGATTCCTGGAGTGCCTGGAAGACAACTTTCTAAAACAAGTAATAGACAGCCCTACCCGAGGGAATACGATACTAGATCTGATCGTGACCAACGCAAGTGAACTCGTTGGGGACGTCAAGATTGGAGGTAGCCTGGGCTGCAGTGACCACGCACTGGTTCAGTTCACTGTCCTTAGGGGTAAAGGACAGATAAAAAGCAAAAGAAACACTCTAAACTTCAGGAAAGCAAACCTTGAGCTCTTCAAGGAATTGCTCAACAGAACACCTTGGGAGGCAGTCCTCAAGGATGAAGGGACGGAGCAGAGCCGGCAGATCTTTAAGGAGGGTTTCCATAGAGC